>BPTQ01000002.1:240260776-240664538 GCA_019973895.1 Chrysanthemum seticuspe | reverse complement strand
CTTCCATGAATCTGTTTAAGAAACGTCTACCTACATTCATTCTTCGCCTCTGCTATTCATGAAATTGTCATGTTTGAATACTTCCAGCGCTAGCCATTTTGCCATCTGTGTTGTTACTTTTGTAATAACGCTGTTGCCCTTGTGGATGTATGTAGCTATTGTAGTCTATATGTATTCTATGTTAGCATAATGTATTTTCTTCTACATAATTCATATAGTACATTGCAATCAGTGGTCAATTACTAAACTCAGTAGCAAACAACCAAAGATAATTTCTTTTGCCTTGGCTGTAAATCTTGTATTCTGCATAACCCATTTTCAAAAATAAACCCATTATGCAGATCAGATTTCAGTTCAGATCATACACTTACAAATTACCAATAAACTTACACATGGCCAAGAAACATAAAAAAGAAACATATATTTACCGGCGACAACGGCGTGCTCCGGTGGCGGCAGCGGCAAGAATTACGGCGAGGGAAATCGATTCCGACGACAACGGTGGCAACAACCGCAAACCTTAAAAATATAAAAATGTTATAAAACTCCAAACAAATAATTTTTTTTAATGTTAACTTTGCAGATCTATAAAAATAAATCTTCAAAACATGAAATACATATAAATCTAACAAAAAAAACTACAAAAAACCTCAAAAATCAGCTGGTGGTGGTCCGCTCGTGGCTCGTAGTGGGTTGGTGGTGGTCGGATGGTGAGGGTACGTTATCTGACGGCGGCTGGGAGGATTCCGTCGGTGTGGCAGATCTACAAAGATTTCTAGTCAAAATCACCTTCAAAACTTACAAAATAAATAGATCTATCTATAAAGAATATGATTTATAAAAAAACACATTCGAAACTTTAAATAATAAATGTAGATCTAAGACTGAAGCTTTAACATGTCACTTTTCATTATAAATTGTTCTTAAAAAATGTCAAGATACAAGCAACATTTGTCTCAACAAATTTTAACGAAGAGTCAAGGCTAACTTACTTCTACTGCATCAGTACCCTTGTCCATAAGATCGATCTTTGTCAAAACACCAAAAGTCCTCTCCCCTGTGCATTTTACATTTAACCAATCAGAAAAACCAAACATATGAAAAATATCATAGGAAATTAACATATGCATAAAATAATTGACTGGAAGTTCAATAAAATTGAATCTTTATATGCTTATATGGAGTACTACAACGGCGGAGAAGGCAGCGGACAGATACTTCCGGCGACCACAACGGCGGAGAAGGCAGCGGACAAGTGACGGCTGTAAAAAATACCAAGAATATTGTAAAAACTGAGATCTATAAAATAAAACTTCCAAAACCTGATTAATATACGCAGATCTATTAAAATACTCAAAAACATACCTAAAAACTTAATATACTTCCATTAATCGAGAATTTTGATGGTTGTAGGCTTTTCGGTTAGTATACATTTTGGGTGGTGGCTACTGAGAGGTGCGGATGTTTGGCGGCAGTGAGGTGGTCGTGGTTGGCTGCTATGTGGTGATGGTTGTGGTGGTGATAGATGAGATGAGAGAGAGAGATTTGCCTGGTGAAAATAAAAGCAACTGGGGTGAGAGAGGTATGTTTGATGCTATTTGTTTGGTCGAGTTATGTGTTTTTAGTGGTTTGAAATTTTGTAGGCATGGATGTTGGTTTGGAGTGTGTAAATTTAGGCTCGTGTTTCGAATTGAGTGGCTGAATCTTAAAAAGGGAGGGTTGGATTTTGGTTGGGGATATTGGTGTATTTTAAAGGAGTAAGATATATATATATATATATATATATATATATATATATAGGGGACCTTTATTCTGAGAACCCTGTTAAGTGCGAGAACTATGAGAACCCTTCTAAACCAATGAGATTTTTTTAAATATTAAAAATTATTATTAATTCAAAAGAGTATTATATAAAATACAATTTTTTATATATTTATTATTTTTTTTTATTAAATCCTGATTTTAAGCATTCCTAAATTTTCGGTTTTTTTTTTTTTTTTTTTTTTTTTTTTTTTTTTTTTTTTTTTTTTTAAGCATGGTGCATGCATTTTTTTTAGTGAAGTACATGTATGTTTTTTTGCATGATTTTTTTTTAGTGAAGTACATGTATGTTTTTTGCATGTTTTTTAAGCATGATTTTTTTTAGTGAAGTACATGTATATTTTTTTCATAAGCATGATTTTTTTTAGTGAAGTACATGCATGTTTTTTTGCTAGCATTATTATTATTTTTTTGAAGTTTGAAGCATAAATTAAAAAACATAAACCATTATAAAAGAAAAAACAAGATTCATATACTTAAATGTTACATTTCATTTAATTACAAGTACAAAAAACACATATGCAATAATCGTATATCTTCAAAAGTCGCAAATTATCTTCATGTATATTTGTATTCATCCACTTCTCGGTCTTCAATGATATCGTTATTTTCATCAATCTGAAATAAGCATGAACAAAAACAATTAAAACATACATGTTTTTATCAATTAGAACATACATGTTTTTAGAACATACATGTTTTTAGCATACATGTTTAGAAGCATTCAAGTTTTAAAACATACATGTTTTGAACGTACATATTCCAATTAACCATGTCTAAGCACAAAAAAATAAACTATAACATACTCTTTTTCCTTTAAAATAAAAATAGATCTACAAAAAAATCAATAAATCTACAAATAAAACATTAGATCTAAAAAAAATTCGGAACTTTAAAGAAAAATAAAAACTTCCGGATTTTAAAAAAAATAGTAATTAAAAAATACGTATTTAAAAAAAATTAAAACTTACGGTTGTATAAAAAAAATTAAAAATACGGAACTTTAAAAAAAATTAGATCTACAAAAAATCAATAGATCTACCAAAAAACATTAGATCTAATAAAAAAAATTCGGATCTATAAAAAAAATAAGAAAGATCATCTCATTTTTGTAAACTTACTTTATGTCTCACATGTGTTTGCCATCTTCAAGATAATTGTGTATGCACCAACAGTAGGAGCCAAAAAAATACGAAGCAAACATAAGAACAGATTGCCACATAGGCTCATGAAACACAACATACTATATGATTTCCCTCGTACATAGAAAAAAATAAAAAGAATAAAACATTAATTTGACTTTTAAAAAACTAAAACTCAATCAATTTATTATTAAAAAAATCAATTAATAACCCAACAGTTGAACAAGTTCTTTAATGGAGAATTACCTTAAATGGCTAGAATTGGTGGTTCTTTTTTACGAGCGAATGTCAAGTAGTTGTTTCAATTATATTCGAAGGAGAGAAGAGAAGTGGTTGGCAAATGAGATTAAATGGTTAGTGACACATTTTTTTAGGAATGGATACCAAATGTCTAACTTACCCTTCTGCTTTTTAATTAATTGTATAACATTTTAATTAATTACATTAATGCCATGCCTCATTTATAACCATTGATCAAACAATCTAACGGTTCAAATAGAGTTCTCGCAGTTCTCGCACTTAAAACAGTTCTCAAAATAAAGTTACACTATATATATATATATATATATATATATATATATATATATATATATATATATATATATATATATATACTAGTTTTCGAAGCCCGCCCAATGGGCGGGCATGACTTATAATTATTTGTTTGTTGTTTTTTGTTAATTGAAATACATTTTTTTGAATTGTCAAACAATATTATAAAACAATTGTTTCTTTTGTTTTTAGTTGTTGGTTATTATTTTATTTTTTTCATATGTAGATTCATATATTAGAATCTCATGAGAAACATATGAATACTGAAATAACTGTTCATTTATATGTATTAGGACCGAACACTGACCCATTTGGTTTAGGTGAGGTGCCAGCGAAGTTTGACAAGCGAGCAATTTCTGTAGCACCCTTGATACCTTTTACAATGGTATTCTGAAGTTGACCATGTATGTCCACATCTACCGCATAGCCATCAAGAACTTTTCGTAATGGTTTCTGAGCCTGTGCAAGCTGATTAGGCTAGAAAAGGTCATGAACATCCTGTGACACAGCCCATGGCTGACACAAACCTTCAACAACGCCGTCCTTAAAACCCTGTTGAAATTCATTCATATCTCTTATTTTCCGCTTTCTTGATAGTTCCGACTACATCTTAAATTCCAACCGATGGAATATGATGTTTTCACTACATCAAATGATAGATTTCCTAAATAAGCCTTTTATAATGCCCGCGTAATGTTTTTTATTCATTTAAAAAGAACTTAATCTTTGTTTTGTTTTATTTATGGTTTTAAATTTTTAATTTATGCGATGAAAAGTATTTTGAATAATGTATTTTTATTTGTTAAAATAGCAAATGTTGATTATAACCAATTTGACCCTATTTAGCTTCTCTCAAATTAAATTTGACTAACCAAACATTTTTCCTAAAGATGAGTAACGTTTATACTACTACATGTGAGATTAGCTTATAAAGATAACATATCCTATACAAATAAGTAACGTTAGGCTTGATTTGTTTAAAGGATAAGCTCAGGTACACAGAATGCAATAATGGATTGGTGGAAATTGAGACCTCTTAAAAATTCAAACACATAACCTTAGTAAACACATTAAGACCAAAGGTCTTGAATAAAGAATCAATGACGGAATCAGGTGAAACACTCCTACCTCAATAGTACGCTAATAAGTTAATTACGTATTAGTATTGAAAAATCAAAAATCAACCGGACCGTTGCTATGTATAAGCATCCGCTCGAGATAATAACATACGTCCTTATGATGAGTATAATTTTCAATATTCTCATACATATTAAAGTTTATAACATGGGCTTTAAATGAGTGGTGCCTTCCAGTGCAGTTATAAACGGCGGGGGTGTGAATGGATCCCTATAGCCTAGTTCCGATACAGCCTTGTTGCATTCTTTAATGATTACGTGTACCTCGTCACTAAAGCATGTTAACTCCAGCGTACCGGTTTTGTTAGAGATCCTGGCTCGAAAACAGTAGCTGTATACGCGGAATTTTTTTTTCAGGTTACAGTATGTAAATGTAGCCTTTATCGCATCAGATACTGTGTTTGTGTTTGTTACGTAGGTAACATGAATGTGCATACCTGTATTCTTTTGGATCTTCAGGATTAGGCGGCTCGCAGTGTCCGTGCGGAAGATTGTCACAGATTTTATGCTTGCAGTAACGGCAACGGCGGAAGAACCAAGGTCTTTTCACAACAATTTTTGAGATCGTAGCGATGACCGTGAATCTTACATTCTGCATAGGTTAGTGAATAGTCATGTTTTTTTATCAGTCATAGTATGTTTAAATAGGTGGTGAATGTATACCGTTTGGTTTTGCGGATCTTCCCGCAGCAACTCGTCAACCGTAACACGGTTCCTCAACTTTTCTTGTTCTATGTTTTCATACCGGTACGTACGGACATTCTGTATTACCGGAGGCTTTACTACCTGGCTGTACCTGCTCCATCTTTCAATGTTAGTGTATGATTGTAAGAATTGTTAAGCTATTATGTTTACATGGTAAGTCATCAGCTTACATGGTGAGTATGTAGTCTGTTTCAGGGACCAATGTGACAGCAATATAATACAATTCCAAGAGAAATAACAGGGATTGGGACATAATTACTAAACTATAATTTCATAAGGTGAACTCAATAATTCGCATTTCAAAGTGTTTTTCAAAATCTGTCATAACAGTCCAAAAAATAGTTTTTGTAAATTTTCACTTTGTTATTTGAGTCATTTTTGGTTGCAATAAAATTATTAAAAATTAAAAATAACAATTTCAATAGCTTGTTTCACTTTTACCAAAAGGAAAAAAATCAAAAAAATCCCTAGCTAGGGCTGCTAGGGGCTTTAAGTTGGTGGTTCACTGTTTTTTCTGCCCTGCATCAGTGAGTTCTCTATCCACTTAGCTTATTTATAAGCTTTTTGCTGCTTATTCTTTAGATGTTTAACCTTGATTTATGCTTTCCCTTGTAGTTTAGAGTATAAACTTTATTTTATTTCCCTTTAGATTTCTTTAGGTGCTTATTAAGTTCTTGTAACTGCTTTTCTTCTGTTTTCAAGTTATAAGTTTTCATAAAAAGTGGCTTAGTTAGAATCTCGACAAGACCAGGTGCTCTGCGCAATGACAACCTCAATAGTTCCATCAGGCTTTGGCGTCCAGTAGCCGGTCTCAGCATGCATGGGCTCTCCAGAATTCAACTTCTAAGTCTTTTGGGAATAAGCTATTACAGGCTTCTCTCTCGCACAAATAACGAATCGTTCAAAAGTAAGCAAATTTATTTTCATCAGTCAAGAACTTTGTTAAAGTTTAAAGATCTACTCATAATAGGAAACATCATCTTTATAGCTTGTTTGTACAAACTCATACCAATAATAATGATTTCATTTTATGAGTAATACAATGGATTTTATCTGATAACAATATCGTGGGGGTGTTTGGGATTTCTTATTTTGAAAGTTCCAGTCTATTAATCAGCTTATATCAGCCTAAAAGGTAAACTCGTAACTTTGCTAATTAAAAATGCAGTACTTTACAACACACACACTGGCACTAAATTAGCTGATATGAGGGGGGGAAAAAAAGGCATACCACTCATAAAGAGCCAATGCTTGCGGCTCAAAATAAGACCCTTCATTAGCAACCATACACTTAACTTTAACTTATAACCAAACTTGTAACCAAAACAAATAAACAAAAACAATAAAAATCAAAACTGTGTACATCAAACAATCGTAAAGTTAACAACTTTATCATATATTTTAGACATGTAAGTTTATATGAAGTTTATCGGAAGTTCAAATTAGCAGTTTCCTGATGGTGATTTTTATATGTGCCAAAAACTAAATGATTAACCTTGTTTCCAATTTTTTCCATACCGTTTAATGATTCCCTTGCCTTTGATTTATGAATCGATCTTTTATTATGGAAGTAAGTTCTTTAACTCTAAAATCACCATCATCCTTCAAGTTCCATTTCCAACTATCCCTACATGTTGGAGACACATTCACATTTGTTAAACAATTTAGATGATCCACATCACAGTTATTCACCATCTTCCCTACTCCTCGATTCTTTACACCATTCCTAAACCCAACTCTACGTCTCATCAACCCAACGACCCATACCCTTAGCTGATAATGTTCTCCCTTTCAAGATAATAAAGCCTAAAATGTGTTTTTTAGTTGCTTAAAAATAGTACAAAACCATGATGACATAATTTAAGGTTGAAGACAATGAAATAACACACACCTACTAAAAATGATTCAAAATTTACTCTTTAACTCCAATAAAATCGTATGTGTAATAATTTTAAGAGAAATTTTAACTTGCAAGGTCAAAAAAGATTAGGCATTAGGGCAGCTGGCATAAGAAAACCCAAATATGAACACCCAAACAATAGACCTTAAAGACCAGCATTTTGCACAGGAAGATGAAAATCTCTTGGTTTTCATAAAATATGATAAATATTTCATAAATCCTACAATCATCATAATATACTTCTACCAAGTAACTCGATAGACGTACCTAAGAATACACATAATATGGCAAACAACACTCCAAGAACTGAAGAATAGAGGATACCCATACTGCTCGATCTTGATGATCGCTTAACCCTCCTAGCACCATTTTTAGTACTGCTGACCCTATTTAAGCTACACGGCATCTGTTCAAACACCTTATTCACAAGAGCACTGCTCTACAAAGCAAAAGCTGGACTTGTTGGTACCGACTCAACATAATCCCATAGAGCAGAAGAAATCAACGAACCCGAACCACCATAACCTTCTCCATTGTTTGTTATCACACCTAGAAAAAATCAACATAAAAAAACCTCGTCTATTAGCTAACGATTTCAGGATACCACACTAAGAGCAATGAAGATCTTGAGATTTTTGGCTCAAGAGTTCTGACCATTTTCACATCTGATCAAGATCAAGAGCCTGACCAAATGTTACCATTTTCACATTTGAAAGCTAAAGGTACGCAACGTACTTTTTCAGAATTACACATCTACGTAATATATTTTGTTAAGGGTCAAAGCTAGCTAACATACTTTCAAATTTTTTTCGATCTAGCTAATATGACCTGTTGGTAGTAGGTTACCAGGTCACCTTGGCGAAAAATTTGCGCAGTTAGTCCTCTAGGACTAACGACCGTTAGCTAGATGATAACGACCGTTAAAAAAAATAAAAAAATAAAAAACTTTTATTTTTTTTTTATAAAAAAAACGTAATTTTTTTTTTAAAAAAACATAAAAAAAAAAAAAAAAAAAATTAATTTTTTTAAAATTTTTTTAAAAAAAATGTAATTTTTTTTTAAAATAAACGTAAATTTTTTTTAAAAAAAAAAAACGTAAAAATTTTTAAAAAAAACGTAAATTTTTTTTTAAAAAAAAAACGATTTTTTTTTTTTTTTTAAAACGTAAGATTTTTTTTTTTAAAAAACGTAAAAATTTTTAAATTTTTTTTAAAATTTTTTAAAAAAAAACGTAAAACTTTTTGAAAAAAAAAATCGACCATTCGATTCCCACTCAAGTCGAGAATACCAATTGCTACATATAAACTGAGTGACAGCAAAATCAGCCCCTAAGGGAAGTCACTCCAATGTTAGCCTATACTCTTAATATCACGCTGGCATTGGCCACGAGAACCAGATCATCCATGATATCTTTATTCAAAATTCATCAATAAGTATACTGTACACCATATTGGATCCATGTGGGTCTCAACATCTTAATCAAGCTATAGCTTTCTTGTTTACCCAAATTAAGCTAAACTGATATGTGGATGCATGTAACGCTCTTGTCATATTTCACATGACCTTTGCTTAATCTTCTAGATACTTGGGTGGCCTAAATGTGATCTTTTAAATACTCGAGTGGCATATGTATACATTATCTCCATAAATAAGAGTCGTAATAAAGCATGCACGAACATTGAGATCAAGTAAGGGGCTGTTTGATAAAACATAGCGATTTAGCGCTGAATGACTCGTATGCTCTGAATGATTTGAAGACTCTGAATGAAATTGCATCTGAACGAAAACATGTTGTTTGGCAACCATTCTAAATAAATATATTCAACTTCCAAAAATTACCATTATAATTTGTGTGATCAAATATTTTTTTTTTCTTATTATATTTTTAATGATATTTTTGTAAATAAAACATATTCATTACAATATTTGTTCTTTAAGCTTTCACTTAGTATTATCGATTTATAGACGTATTCGATTCGTGTAAAATAACTCAACAAATTTAATGAAATAGCATGCAAGTCATTGGAATAAAAATATATAAGATGGGATTAATCTATAATAAAAAAAACAAATTGCTAGTGATTGGACGAGGTACATGAACGTATAAAAAACAAAGTGCTAGTGATAGTGACAATTAAAATATTAAATTAATCTATAATGGAGCACTAGTGAAGAGAGTTTTGTCGCTGAGTGATTTTGCATGTCACTTGTCCTTAGCGATTCAAAGCCTAGAGTGATGGTTCAGAGGTGGAATATTTTTTATCAAACACTCATGATGCTGACCGATTAGGACTTGTTAACTGGATGAGACTCATTCAAAGGCTATCAAACAGCCCCTAAAATCTAGTCGGATAAGCATACCTTTGATTAGTGAGATTGAATGATATTGGTATAGGGTTTTTCTAGGTCGCTTCAGGCAATTTGCGCAGTTTCCTACACATACACAAACAACAAACAGGTATCATCATTTTTTATGCAATCAAAATAAAATTTACATTTAAAGTAAACAATATCAACAGCAAAAAAATAAACTCATTAACTTTCAATCAATCATATGATTACATGATCAAAACCAAATAGGTGAAGATATACCTACCAATAGTATAATGCCAGGTGCATAAGAAGAAGATGAAAGCAACCCAACGTTGAATATAATTAATGTTATATGATCATAAAAACTATACTATTCACATAAAACCAGTTCTTTATATAATTTAAAAGCTGTCTGAATCCACTACTATATGCTATTATCGACCTGTTCACCCAGTTATCAATAATAGTCAACATGAATTGACCTGTTTTCATATGTTTAGGTTCAAATTCGTCAAAAGGTGGAAAAAAATTATAGAGACAAATGCAACCTTTTGTTGCTGTTTAGGCCTTCGTCCACAATGGCTGCAACTTTTTGAATATTGTAGTCTATTCTATCTATAATAGTTCCCTGAGTTGATGGATGTTATGTAAGAATTGTGAACAATCTAGAGGTTAATGACTTCTGACCTGGTCGGATCACAAGGACTGATAGATCTTTCATGATTTGTGCCAACTCATTTACTGATTCTCCTACCTGAGACAGTGATTAATATCAAGGAACTAAAAGGTTGAACGTTTACTGTTTTGCACCAACCTGTTGAATCTCTCTTTCTCTTTCCATAGTGAAAGCCTCGCTTTTGGGTTCCACCGAGAGACTTTGAAGATCAGTGGCTAAATACCTCTCACATAAAAGCATAATCTATATATGGTTTCATATGACAGTTTATATCACCAATATACGCGTCCCTGGGAAATTAGGAATTCAGAATCCTTAGAAAGCTGCTCTTTTTCCACATCATCTTTACCCTTTTCGTGATCCACTTTCTTTCTCTTTTTTCCATTAGCTGGATGTAGGTCGTCGTGATCTATCAGCTCAGAGCTTTTGCTCCCTGCTATTCCTTTCACAGCTTTGCTTATCCTTTTGCTACGAATTTTTGCAAATCTCTCATTAAATGTGTAAAATGCCTCCAAACGCAATTGAGTCTGAAATATGAAAATGTCAAAATTAGACTACATGATTGTAATTCGTGGTCAGTTTCATCTTAACCGAACTTGTACAATAATAAGAAATGCTGAAAGGGGACCTCATGTTTGTTGTACTCCTTTAGAACAGGTTGTAACAATTCATCGGCTTTCTGGGAACCCCATCCAAACTTTTCAAAACACAATCTGTACAAAAGCAGAGATCATTGGAAACCAGGCAACCCAGATTATTTATGAAAGTACCTCAAATAGAATAAATATTCACGTTTTTGCAGTTGCCCTGTCAGTATAAACGTACGGAATAGAAGCTAAACTAACAGGTGCTGCCATCATATTATGAATAGGTTGATAATATAATATCTTCACTAAATCAAACCTTTATAATTTTGAAACATAACCTATTATGGCAGGCAGTATAAAATAAACATAAGCGATTCTTAAACCTATATTAATTCTCGTTTTGAATGGATCCTGAAGTTGACTATTATACTTGACAAATTTCCTCCCTAAACTAACGTTAATGCCACACTGTAAATTGAGTTCATGTGTACAACACATGGTTGACTTATGGACAATTTTTACGTTCCAAATACTAATTATCAGAAAACATCACTCCACTAACCCTTTATTTCACAAATTCAGAAGATCATGTAAATTACTATTCGAACGAATACATTTATTCGTAATGGAAATTAATAGAACTAAGCTAACTAATCCATATGCATATGTGGCGTCCTACATTTCAACACAGGGTACTTAGGCTGATAGCCTTTACTTGATTACGGTGATAACTGTTTGATGAACACTATTCTTCAGACCAACAGTGTTGAAACAAAAATTTGGTTAACTAAAGCTGCAGATTTGAAAAATAGTAAAGGGACGAAATATGTAATTTACTCAACATCATGACAATATTAATGTCTACTTAAAGCATTCTCAGTAAACAACAAAGAGATACATGGAGGTAAAAGGCTAGATTACCTCTAGAACTGAGCTCATGGATATTTCATTCCAAGTTATTTTTGTTTTTATCATCTTCATATTCATACTACTTAAACTGTCGAGTTCGTCCAAAACAAAAAAATCGACACCTTATCTGCCCCCCGGGCCATGGAAGTTACTATCATAGGAAGCATCCATCATCTAGGAGGCTCTCTACCTCATCAACAATTTAAATCTTTAGCTGAGAAATATGGACCGTTGATGCACCTACAACTTGGTGAGCTCTCGGTTATAGTCGTGTCTTCACCTGAAACAGCAAAAGAGGTCATGAAAACCCATGATGTAAACTTTGTTGACAGACCTTATCTTTATGCTAACAAAGTCATATGTAATGGTGCTAAAAACATTATTGCTTCACTTTCTTAAGGCATCCAGAATCTATATCAATGTTATGTTCATCAACCATGTAGTCAATCATTTTCAAAGACATATCCTCATGGGACCTGCAAAACCACCAATCAAGTAGATACTGAAATAGTGATACAATTCATAGCACTAAACTTGTAAATGTCTAGCATGTTAGATCCACTTTGGCTTATTAAATAGGAGAAATTTCAAAAACTTCAATAATTAACATCATCAGTTAAGCATCACTATTTCATAACAAACATATAGAATTGGCAGAAAGGGTAGTTTTTACAACTATCTTGAATGGATAGACTTACCTTTGAAACTGTTCCATGTCGATGAACTTCAGTGCTAGCTGCAATCTTAAAGAATAAAAAAAACTATTAATCTAAACGTTATCTCAAATATCATGTAGACATTGCAAGAACATAGAATGAAAAAAGCAAGGATTTATTTTATAGTCCGTTTGTAAATCCCATGTAAACAACATATCCAAGAACATCAAGTACCTCTAATTTGCTTTTCTTTAAAGTAAAGCCATTATAAAAACATACGTTAACAAAGCTTCAGTAACAAATAGAGTTTTTGCATGAGAATAACAAAGCTTCATTAAAACAAAAACATATGTTATCAAAGCTTCAAGAACTGCAAAACAAACAACTATTTTTATTATAACCTGCAAATCATTAAAACCTAAAATTTGTGATGGTTAACAAAGCTTCAGTAACAAATAGAGTTTTTGCATGAGAATAACAAAGCTTCATTAAAACAAAAACATACGTTATCAAAGCTTCAAGAACTGCAAAACAAACAGCTATTTTTATTATAACCTGCAAATCATTAAAACCTAAAATTTGTGGTGGAGTTTTTGAGAGAATTTTGATGATTAGGGTTTTTTTAATTTTGTGGAAAATATACGTGAAACACAATCCTAAAATAATACAGATTTATAATTTTTTTATTAAATTCGAAATTCATAAAGGTATTTATATATTATAGAATGCAACATAATTATCAAAATAACTTGTTGCCTAAGTGGTAAACACACGAGTTATTAATGCTACTCTTACAAACAACCCAAGTTCAAATCTCACCATTGTCATTTTTTATAAAAATAGAATTTCACAAAAAAAATATTAAAAATTTATATAATTTATACATTAAATCCGAAAATTATATACTATTGCTTAGGTGGATTAACAAATTGCTTAGTTTTAACATTTAATCTAATAAAACATAAATAAATTCGGAAAAAATAAAAAAATAGCCTAAAATTCAAAATTAATTAAATGTCTTCAAATAAAATAAATTTTAAAAATGCTTACATGGCAACAATGTGATGACATGGCTAATAATGAATTACTGGGCAATGAGGTGGCGTTTACGTGGCATTATCTACGTGTAACGCCTCCTGTTATATATAATATATATATATATATATATATATATATATATATATATATATATATATATATATATATATATATATATGAAAGAACATATTGTTCATATTTATTTATTTGTTCATATATACTTTTTAGCATTGAGTCATGAAAGAACACATTGATTTTGGGATATATACGAGAATTTAAAAGTTTGAGAAGGATATTCATGTAATTACAAAAGTTTTAGAAGAATATTGACATATTTACAAAATTAATAAGGACAATGATGTAATATTGAAAGTTAGTAAAAATATAAATGTAATTGCTCCTTGAAATAATAGTTGTTTTGTAATTGTAGGGTGAATGATTGTTTTGTAATTGTAGGGCTAATGCCAATTTCTAATCCAAAAGAATAAAACATACAAGTATTTTGAGAAGCCTACAAGTAGGGGTGGCAATTCAGGTCGGGTTCGGGTTGTCAGGTTGGCGGGTCAGAAAATCCCAACCCAAACCTGACCCATTTAAATCATCAGGTCAGATATGTCAACCCTAACCTGTTTAGACATAACCCGAACCTAACCCATTTAACCCGTATATATACTTGGGTTGGCGGGTTAAATAGGTTACACGGGTTGAATATGTTAAACGGGTTGAATCGGTTCAACGGGTTACCGGTTGACCCATTTAACCCTTTTTATATACAAAAGTTGGCACATTACACGAGTTAAACACGTTAAACAAGTTATTGGGTCGACCCGTTTAACACATTTAATCCGCATAAAAAAATATAAATAATTTTGAGTTTATGAAAAAAATCTTAAACGGGTTGGCGGGACGACCCGCTTATTTTATTCTCAACCCAAACTTGACTTGTTTAATAAACGGGTTAGATAGGTCGACCCAAACCTGACCCGAAATTTATTTAGCACAACCCGAACCTGTTAATTTTCGTGTCGGTTTCAGGTCGGGTTTCGTGTCGGGTCAGAAATTGCCACCCCTACCTACAAGCTCAATGTACAACAATAATTTGAACTTAACAAGTTAAATTTTCAGTTAAAAAAATGCATTGAACGAATTATGATAAAAGCTCAAATTTGTGTAGTTTCAATGTTCACAAATCTCTATTATATATAAAAAGGAAGCCCTTTTTACTAAAATTAAAAAAATAAAATGTTAGGAATTACAGATTTGATGATTACAAAACCTACAAGCAGAAATGAAGAAAGAATAAACAATGAGGGCCTAATATGTAATAGTTAGTTTTACTAGTAAGCTAGGGTTTGTAACCTCCCTCTATTATATAAAGAGGGTAGGTCTCTAGGTTACAAATCATCCATTCATAGTAGACTTCTCCAATGAGAGTCTAGCAAACGCATATAGCGTGTAATAGTAGTAATAGTAGTAGTAATTTATATTTTATGAATAAAGGAAACCTTATTAGTGATATTGATTATGTTCTTATAATTCCGCGATGCTTCAATCAATCAATGTTACTCATACCCTAGTTGAGTCCAGATCTTGGATTCTACGATTGGTATCAGAGCCTCGTGGCTCTCGATCTAGGGTTTATAAGGTTTTCCTCTAATTAGGGTTTATACCCTAATTCATCTATAGCAGCAGATTTGAAAAGAAAAAGAGGCGGCAGGCGAAAAGGGGTTGTTATGGAAGAGGAGCAGATTGATAATGGTATGGCATTCACTCAACAAAGTTACCTCATACCTATTAATGGTTGTCATCTATTATTCGGTTTCATTAGTGTTTATCGTTTATGATCAATTTCAATCTCAATGATTCGATTGGATACTTTGGCAATCATGTGGTCAAACTGTTGTATATAATTGGACGGTGGATCATCATTAATTGGGTCGGTGACCTCATGAAAATTGGTATTCTAGTATACACGTTTGCCACTAATTATATTATTTAATTTGGTACTGATCACACACATAAGGCACAACAGATTCATAATACTGTTATGATGGTACGTGGGGCCTTGGTGTGTACTGCTGGTCTCTTGTACATGTGGTTGATTGGCTATCATGGTTCATTGCGTGGTAATTGGTTCCATTTATTCTGATGGATGTGGCTCTAATGAATCATGTGGGGCCGATATATGTTATCATTAATTGGGTCGGTTACAACAGTTTGACCACATGATTGCCAAAGTATCCAATCGAATCATTGAGATTGAAATTGATCATAAACGATAAACACTGTTATGATGGTACGTGGGGCCTTGGTGTGTACTGCTGGTCTCTTGTACATGTGGTTGATTGGCTATCATGGTTCATTGCGTGGTAATTGGTTCCATTTATTCTGATGGATGTGGCTCTAATGAATCATGTGGGGCCGATATATGTTATCTTTGGTCACATCAAGAGTTTTTACTGGTCAACTCGTACTGATATTGATTGTAATTAATAGTCTTTTGTGACTTGAAATATTAAATTTATTGATTCATGACAAGAGCTGGTACAGTTCGATTCAACTGGTACTTGAACAAAGATTGATTCTGCTCGAAGATGGTTTATACTGGCAACGTGGGAACTTAATTCTGGTCGTCTAAATTTTATGCTGTTCATGATCGGTTGTTGTACATGTTTATTCTGGTCTTGAAAGTTAGTGTTGGTTGTTATGTTAGTTCATTATGGTCTTCTAAAGTTTTACTTGTCTTGGTGAGTTGAATCTTTATCCAACGATGAACCATAGTAATTGACATATTTTCGGCTTGATTTGGTGTTCCTAATGGCTGCATATTTTGATTCGTCCTGGTTCCTACTATTGGGAGTTTCTACTGGTTGGTTCCTCCTGGTCAGTTCCTACTGGTTGGTTCCTCCTGGTCTGTTCCTCCTGGTTGATCTGGTGTTCCTACTGGTCTGCTTGTGATGCGTGTATTATCATATCTCAAAGTAAGGGTGACACTTTGGAGATAACTTGTTCGTACGTTAATGATATGACAAAGACTTGATGAATCTAGTGAAAGGGTGAGATCTACAAAATAAAGGTGCTTAATGCTCGCTATTGCTATCACTTTAAGGAGTTACGTTGTAGTGCTCAGTGTTAGTTAATGGGCGAGATCTACAAACTGAAGGTGCTTAATGCTCACATTTGCCATCACATTAAGGAGTTACGTTGTAGTGCTCAGTGTCTCATATTAGTTGAGGGTTTATCAAGCGTTTGAAGTCACATGAATAGTACAAGATATAAGACGCATGCGTTGGTGTTCCTACTGGTTCTCCGTTCATACTGGTATGCTATTTTGATTCTGCTGCTGAGTTGATTTTTCTGCTGCTGCGCTTTAATACTTCTGTTTAGTGTAAAAAAAAAATGCTGGTTCCCGCTGCTTGGTTCCTCCTGGCTGGTTCCTGCTTGTTATTCTAGGTCCGACGACGCCCTTGAATCTTGGACGATGTAATGCTTATGGCTTGGTTACTTTTATTGAATTGGTTTGGTGTTTACATGTGGTTTAGTACATAACATAATAATGCGTGTTTTGGTCCGGGACCACACACATTATTATAATATATTTGATCTGAGATGGATCAATGGTCGATTATGGTGAGGTAGGTCAGGGACCAACGGTGATCCATAACTTAGGTGTAATAAATATGTCTTGTTCGCACTAAATCAGATACCTTCTATTTCAAGCCAATTAAAGTCGAGAATCAAGAGATGGTTAGTATAATTTTAAGGGGAAGCTTATTGTTTATATACTTACCATCTACATGCATCACTTGAGGGGAAGCGTTTACGAGTTGCACAAGACCCCTATTACAGATTTGATGATTACAAAAAGGGGAAGAATATTCATGATGTGTAGCTTATTATTGTGATGACATGTTTTAGCATTGTTTCTTCATGCAGATTATTTTGTAATATCAAATAGGGTAAGATTGTTAGGAATTACAGATTTGATGATTACAAAACTGATAAGGATTTATAACGTACACTTTTAAGGGGTCATTTAAGCCCTTAATCGACCACTTTTATATTCGTTACTGCTTAATTTCGTTCTTTTTCACTTTTTAGGTCTCTTGGAAGCAAAATGCTGGAAGGATGCATTTTTGGACGAAAAAGAGGGAATATGTGAAGAAAATGGCTAAGTCAAGATCAAGACACTTAAACTGCTGGAACAACACCTGACGGCGTCCCAAACAGAGGGCGACGCCGTCCCTATATTTGTGACGACTCAGGAGCGAATTTGCTATTTTGCACCTGACGGCGTCAGGCTTTGAAGAGTAAGGGCGTCACGAAGACTTTTTTTCTCATACGGCCTAGATCCAGATTCAGACGACGTCACAGTTGAAGACTGACGGCGTCACAACCACAACGTGACGCCGTCCCAGTGATGACTTGGCCAAGACGAAACCCTAATGACGGCAGATCAGACAGCGGTCGCGGTTGTAAAATTATATATAGAAATCGAATTTTCAATCTTTAGGGAGGTAGACTTGTGGAGTAAAAACCTAAAACGATTGTAGTCCATTTTGGACAGTATTTTAGGGTTCTAATATCCTATTTTACATCGAGATAAGTTATTTATTCCCTAGATTTCATTATGTCTTCGACTGAATGTGTGTATGCTTGCATGTTTAACATGTCCGGCTAATTTACTTGTGTATTTGCTTAGATCTATGAAACTTAGTTATTGAATATATTGATTGGTTGTCTCTTATCTTAATTGTAATTGGCTTAGGAGTGCTTAAAGCCATCGTTGTGTTTTTAATGCTTGATTAATCTTTGTGAACATTAGTTTATAATTACTAGTGGAATTGTAGGCTAAACATCCAAAGAAAACCTTAGTGTTAAGTTTATAAATCCTAGAGATTTCGTAGTCATTAACCTTAAGGTAGCTTCAAAGAGTTAGGGATAAAAGCACACCCTGCGACCTTAGAAAACACAACGCGTTAAGAATACGGACGTGACAATTCAACCACCAATGAAAGATAACTAGGGAGTAATAGTATCTAGGTAGACACATCTTTAATCATCATACAAGCACACTTCAAAAAGACATAAACTACCCATGGTTTAGATAATTAGATAGTAGATTAATCGGTAGAAGTACCAAACCCCCAAATCCAAACCCCGAGATTTTACCCTTAGCTTTATAAAAAATTATAAAAAGATAAAAAAAAAATTCCTCAACCTCAACCCTAGCGTAGTAACTTCTCACTAGCAATCCTATTCCCCTAGAGAACGAAATCAAAACTCGAGGCTTACCCAATACTACACTACAACGATTAGGTTCACTGCCTAGGGTGTTGAAAAACTTGCTCGACGAAAAGGAAGTTTCCTTTGACCCCGAACGCGCCTTATACGCGCATCAAGTTTTTGGCACCGCTGCCGAGGAATAAAATAGCTAGTTAGATTTTCATCTCATTTAGGTTCCCATGCTTGATTCCTATCAAGTAAGATTTTTTCTCATTTTTTAGCATCCTCATTGTCTATCCCCCTTCTTTGTGACCTTTGTTCGTAACCCCATCACTTTTCATCATGGAAGGTGATAACCCGCCACCACTCATCGATCCACCAATCAATGACCTGCCAAGAGCCCGTACTCTTGGTGATTACTCTAGACCAAGCCACCGAGGCTATAGGAACACCATTGAGCTCCCCGATCAAGCTCAAACTACGGCCATGCGATCCGACACCATCCGGTTGGTGCAAAACATATGTGCATTCCATGGACTTCGTTCCGAAGATCCTAATTAGCATCTTAAGGATTTCCTTAAAATCGTCGATTCCATCGACCTTGATGCTACTACTTGGGAGACCACGCGCTTGCGTCTATTCCAATTCTCTCTACGGGACCAAGCTAGTAATTGGCTTGAGCGACTTCCCGCCGGCTCCATCTCAAGTTGGGATGATTTCACTACTCGTTTCCTTGCCTAATTTTTCCCACCGGGGAGAACTACTAAGCTTATGAATGAAATCTTGATGTTCCAACAACGTCAAGGTGAATCTCTCTACGAGGCATGGACTCGATTCAAGGACTTGCTCCATAAAGTCCCTCATCACGGCATTGATCTTTGGCTTCAAGTCCAAATCTTTTACGATCATGTCAATTTCCTAACTAAGCAATCCATCGACCAAGCGGCCGGTGGTAAGCTTAGTCATCAACACGGGTTCCAAGCGATCTCTCATGAACTACCAAGGACACAAACCATTGGTCCAACCAACCCTTGAGAAACCGTCAACCAAGAACCCAAACCTAATCTAGAGGAGGAGTACAAGGAACTCCACCAAGAAAAACCGGTTCTTAAAGTCTTGGCTCATGCGCCTTATTACAATGCTTTAAAAGAAAAATATGAGCAAGAACTAAAGCTAGGAGAACGTGGGTCCACATTCGTGCAAAATAACTTACCTAAGAAGTTAGATGATCCCGGGCTATTCATTCTTCCGTGTAGGCTTGGAAACTCCAAACCTTTCGACACTTTAGCCAAATTAGGATCAAGTATCAATCTTCTTGAGTTGTCCCTTCATAGAAGCCTTAACCTAGGTAAGATAGAGCCAACGAAAACCATCTTAGGTCTAGCGGACGGTAGTATTGCATATCCGGTAGGGATAATAAAAGACATGGTAGTACATGTAGGTGAATTGACTCTTTTAGCGGATTTCCATGTGCTAGACATGAACAAAGACCCGACATGACCATTGTTAGTAGGAAGAGGGTTCTTAGCCACCGCTAGTGCCATAATTGATTGTAAGATGTCTAAGATAGTAGTAGAAGAAGGGAATGCTAGGTCGGTTTATGATGTCAAGAAGCATATCTACTACAAAGAGGAAGAAATTCCCTACGAGATCATGTTAGATAGAACACCATCTAGATATGGACCTTGGATTAATAAAGATTTTATAGGTCCCCAACGACCTTTCTATCTAAAAGAGGCCTTTGTGAGTAATTCAACTTTCCATGAACTAGAATTGGCTAGGGACATGGAAGTGAACTCGTTCGAGGATGCCTTCGTGTTTAGGAAGATGACCGAGTTCCTAGGAAGCTTGCCCGTCAATCTTGTCATGAATAAGTGGAAATTTGAGAGTGAGAAACCTAAGCATAAGTGGAATTAGGATCGACCACCTAGTGATGGTAATGGAGAATGACACATTAGGATGACAATCTATGACCCCAATGGAGAGAATTTTGAAATGGCGTACCGAACTAAGCGTACCACTAGGAACTTAAAAGATAAGTTTGATCCCTATGACATTCTTGAGGATAAGCTTACTTACATAGGTATGTAGGAGCACGACTTCGAGTCTAGCTAAAAGACTCATAAATAAAGAAAAGCGCTTCGTGGGAGGAAACTGATGCTTAATTGTTTGCTTGTTTGTGTGTCATATATATTTTCATTAATTGTTTATTCTCATGTTTGAATTTGTGAAAATGCTTTATTTTGTCTTTAACATCGTCTTACTTACATATAAAGGTATTTTACAAAAGGATAAGTATAGGGAAGATTACACACGTTTTTAAAAGAACGTGAACATGAGAACTACGATTATTGAAAAAGATATATATGTGTGTTTGTTAGAGTCAAAAGCTTGTATCGAGTCATAATGAATGTTTTGCAGGAATTTTTCCAGATTTTAAAGGTGTAATTTTTCCATAATTTTTCCAGAAAAACGCAGCAGACCAGTTTTTGTCAGGATAACCTTACGGCGTCAGGAGGAGCAGAAACAGCTTATTTAACTTTCTCTCGTTTTCTGTGCTACTTATAAATTTTTGGAATTTCTCAGGTCTTAATTTTCCAGAAAATCTGCAAACATCCATTCCACAAGCATTATATCCTAGTTTAGTAGAGTCATATATAATTTTACCGCCGATTTTACGCGAAGGTTTCGTCTATTTTCTAAAAGTGTGCAGGCTTTATTTATCAAGAAGAAGAAATATAAGATTGGATGGAGCTTTTCACGCATACATTCTTCTTGGAAAGAATTTAACCACTACTTCACACAAATCCTACCAAGCTAATCAGGGGAGTATTAGTTTCTTTCTCTTTTAATTACCTTCCATTATCATAACTTTGATACTTTCGGGTAACATTGGGGACAATGTTCAGTTTAAGTGTAGGGAGGGAGAATAAAACGGGAACTTTGAAACTATGCTTATCCTTGATTATTTGTCTTGTCCTATTTCATTTGTGTAATAAACCATGAGAAATATCGGTTAGGGTAATTTTAGCACCAAATTTAAAATTTTTCATGACTTGTACGAGTGGGTCTTTAGTCTTAATAAAGCGTCTCATGGATAAGAGTTATATGACTAGCACAAAAACCCTTTACCACTTAAATTCCACCCCAAAAATGTGAGGTTCGCCTCTAGATCTATAGGAATTAAAGCATTCATCTTTAATGCTTCGAGAGTGTACCGGTAGTATAATAGATTCTAGAACTTGTTTTGTGATGCATCCCAAGATCGCTAGTGAGACTACACTTGTGTAGTTAGGAATAACTAAATGATAAGAGGCATTAGGATAACCATTGTTTAATACCCGTATTATAATTACTTCTTCCACATTGGTTGAGTAATTCTCCCCCACCCTTGCGTTGTACTCATCTTTAGTACACGATACCCCTAGATAACCCCTTAGAGCCTATCCTTTTCGCGCTTCTCGTGATGTTTCAGTTTTCTGGAATATCAATGAAGAACATTGTTTACAATCCACCCCCAAATGTACACCCAAATCGCCTTAGCCTACCTTGTATGCACTCACTTTTAGTGTATTATTGTTATCATACTAAACTCTTAGTTCAATTATCTAGTTACTTGCATGGTTGCTAAGTCGAGTCATATCTTTTGTACACAGTTTTGGGATGATTGGGACTCATGGGTAAAGTTAAATTTTATGGAGTGATGGGAAAGAACGTTAAATTTAAATTCCCTTTATTTACGTAATAATGTACTCCACGTGTTTTGATCTTTTCAATTCGGGTCAAATTAGTGTTAGAATAATAAAAACTCAAGTGTAGGGATGTGCCTATAAATCCCTTATATTTTGATGTTATCGTAGAGGATGGTAGAGTTAAAGTGTATGGAAAAAAATGAAAAAAACATACGGGCTACCATCCTACATCTATCTTTACATTTATGTTTGTTTGTTTCAAGTTATCTAGAGTTTAGAGAGTCGAGTCTTGGCTTAGCAACGCCATTCTTCTCATGCTTGTAACATAAAGATTTTTGACTTGCCACCACTAAATCGCCTAACCAACCAAACCCTTTGTTTCCTTAACTGTAAGCCTAACGTTACAACCCTTTAAAAGACCTCTTAGATAGTTGTTCCTAGGTGCTTACGCCAAAGCGGTGGAGGTTTGATGTAGTCTCAAGCCTATGGTAATCTATATACTATGACCGGTTAATGAGTGTTTATCTTCCATTTCCATTTGATATATTTCATATACACCCGAGAGATGAGAGTATCCAAACACCACTTGTGAGGTGCTAGTATATAATTTCCATGCTTGTTATGACTATTGCGGGGCTTATACTTGTTATGAATTATGTTAAACCATTGCTTTATGCCCTCTAACGTATAAATTGATTAGCTAAAAGCACATTTGCTTGAGGACAAAAAAAATACCAAGTGTAGGGATATTTGATAAGGATTTAAAACGTACATTTTTAAGGGGTCATTTAAGCCCTTAATCGACCACTTTTATATCCGTTACTGCTTAATTTTATTCCTTTTCACTTTTTAGGTCTCTTGGAAGCAAAATGCTGGAATGATGCATTTTTGGACGAAAATGAGGGAATATGTAAAGAAAATGGGTAAGTCAAGATCAAGACACTCAAACTGTTGGAACAACACCTGACGACGTCCCAAACAGAGGGCGACGCCATCCTTATATTTGTGACGACTCAGGGGCGAATTTGCTATTTTGCACCTGACGGCGTCAGGCTTTGAAGAGTAAGGGCGTCACGAAGACTTTTCTTCTCAGACGGCCTAGATCCAGATTCAGACGACGTCACATTTGAAGACTGACGGCGTCACAACCACAACGTGACGCCGTCCCAGTGATGACTTGGCCAAGACGAAACCCTAATGACGGCAGATCAGACGGCGTCCCACCTATAAGGCGATGCCGTCGCAGTTGTAAAATTATATATAGAAATCGAATTTTCAGTATTTAGGGAGGTAGACTTGTGGAGTAAAAACCTAAAACGATTGTAGTCCGTTTTGGACAGTATTTTAGGGTTCTAATACCCTATTTTACATCGAGATAAGTTATTTATTCCCTTGATTTCATTATGTCTTCGATTGAATGTGTGTATGCTTGCATGTTTAACATGTCCGACTAATTTACTTGTGTGTTTGCTTAGATCTATGAAACCTAGTTATTGAATATTGATTGGTTGTCTCTTATCTTAATTGTAATTGGCTTAGGAGTGCTTAAAGCCATCGTTGTGTTTTTAATGCTTGATTAATCTTTGTGAACATTAGTTTATAATTACTAGTGGAATTGTAGGCTAAACATCCAAAGAAAACCTTAGTGTTAAGTTTAGGAATCCTAGAGATTTCGTAGTCATTAACCTTAAGGTAGCTTCAAAGAGTTAGGGATAAAAGCACACCCTGCGACCTTAGAAAACACAACGCGTTAAGAATACGGACGTGCCAATTCAACCACCAATAAAAGATAACTAGGGAGTAATAGTATCTAGGTAGACACATCTTTAATCATCATACGAGCACACTTCAAAAAGACATAAACTACACATAGTTTAGATAATTAGATAGTAGAGTAATCGGTAGAAGTACCAAACCCCCAAATCCAAACCCCGAGATTTTACGCTTAGCTTTATAAAAAATTATAAAAAGATAAAAAACTAATCTTCCTCAACCTCAACCTTAGCGTAGTAACTTCTCACTAGCATTCCTATTCCCCTAGAGAACGATATCAATACCCGAGGCTTACCCAATACTACACTACAACGATTAGGTTCACTGCCTAGGGTGTTGAAAAACTTGCTCGACGAAAAGGAAGTTTCCTTTGACCCCGAACGCACCTTGTACGCGCATCAATTTTTTGGCGCCGCTTCCGTGGAATAGAATAGCTAGTTAGATGTTGGGAATTGCAGATTTGATGATTACAAAACCACGAGCAAGAATAAAGAAAGAAGAAACAATGAGGGCCTAATATGTAATAGTTAGCTTAGCTTTTCTAGTAAGCTAAGATTAGGGTTTTTGTAACCTCCCTATAGTATATAAAGAGGGTAGGCGTCTAGGTTACAGGGATCCTTTTCATTTCATTTCATAGTATTCATCTCCTAATGAGAGTCTAGACACACGATTATAGCGTGTGTACATTAGTAATAGTTGTAGTAGTTTTTATTTTCAATAAAGAAAACCTTATTAGTGATGTTGATTGTTTTATCTTTATTCCGCTGTGCATCATTCAATCAATCAATATTGCTTATACCCTAGTTGAGTCCGGGTCTTGGTTTTTACAATTGGTATCAGAGCCTCGTGGCTCTCGATCTGGGGTTTATAAGGTTTTTCTCTAATTAGGGTTTATACCCTAATTCTTCTATAGCAGCAGATGAAAAAAAAAGGCAGCAGATGGGAAATTGATTCGAAGAAGATGGGAAATGGTTACTACTGATCACATGGCTACTGTTTACCACGAGATGCATAAGGTACAATATACTGGTCCCATAACTGACTGTTCATTGGATCATTCGTTATCAAATCTTAATCTTGTATCACCACATTTATTGATCGGACGGTGACCTCATACTTCACGCCTTGATATAATTTTGATTGGTCCACCGTGTATATGATCTCACGTGATAATTAGTCCTAGTTATATTGGATTTGCTATGATGCGATGCGGTACATGATTATTACAGTGGAATCGTCTTTGATTGGCTCATCCAATATACTGATTTTGTATTCTAATTGGCTGTCACGTGATTTGGGGGCTAGTTTTAATGGACTCATGATTTGATCTCAAATGAATATGGGTCTCTTTGACTTTTCTCACGTGATGTTGGACTCATTTCCTTTTATTTTGATTGGTCATGATCGGTGGTATTTTCAAATGTGGTAATTGGTACTGATGCTCGCATGATATAGTCAATTGATGACTATATTGGTTGCTACTAGTCTCCTCTCATATTGTTCCTACTGATTATAATATTTTGCTCACGTGGGTACACCAATGACAACATCTAAGGTAGGGCCAAATAGATGATCTCCCATGATTAGTATTGATTTTAATTTCATTTTTTAAGTTATCTCATGGCCAATCAGTTTTATTCTTGTGGATTCTCGATTGTATATCTACTGATTGAGCAGACTAGGGCACTACAGTATGCATGATTAAAACTGGCAGTGTGGGAACTTAATTTCAGTCATCTATAATTTATGCTGCTCATGATTGATTGTTGTACTTGGTTATTCTGATCTTGATAGTTTGTGCTGGTCTTTTAATGTTTTACTAGTCTTCGTGAGTTAAATTTTTATTCAATTATGAACCCTAGTAATTAAATTATTTTCGACTTGATTTGATGTTCCTACTGGTTGCATATTCGGATTTGCTTTGGTTCCTACTGATCTATTCCTACTGGTGGTTCCTATTGATCTGTTCCTACTGGTGGTTCCTACTGGCTGGTTCCTGCTGGTAGCTTCAGTTCCTACTGGTAGCTTCGGTTCCTGCTGGTAGTATTGGTTTCTGCTGGTTGTTCTGGAGTTCCTACTGGTTGATCAGGTGTGTTTCTTATCATATCTCAAAGTGCGTGATGAACACTTTTGAGATAACTTGTTTGTACTTTAATGGTGTGACAAAGACTTGATAAATCTAGCGAAGGGGTGAGATCTACAGACTAAAGGTACTTAATGCGCACATTTGGTAACACTTTAAGGAGTTACGTTGTAGTGCTCAATATTAGTGAAGGGGTGTGATTTACTGATTGAAGGTTCTTAATGCTCACATTTGCTATCACTTTAAGGAGTCACGCTATTGTACTCAGTGTCTCATATTACTTGAGGGTTTATCAAGATTTGGAGTTACATGGATAGTTCAAGATATAAGACGCCTACGTTGATGTTTCTACTGGTTCTCCGTTCCTACTGGTATACTATTGGATTCTGCTGCTGCTTTGATTTTTCTGCTGTTGCGCTTTATTTCTTTTGCTTTGTTAGTAAAAAAAAAAAAAAGGTTCCTACTGGTCGTTTTCTGCAGTTTGATTCAGTATTCTAGGCTCAAAGACGCCCTTGGATCTTAGACGATATGATGCTTATGGCTTGGGTACTTTCATTCATTTGGTTTGGTGTTTATAAGTCGTTTAGAACATAACATAATGATGTGGTGCGATGGCTGGGACCAAACACATTATTATATTTTGATTTGGTCTGGGAGGGATCAATGGGCGGTTATGCTGTGCGATGGCTGGGACCACACAGATAACTGAGGTGTACTAAACATGTCTTGTTTGCACTAAATCAGATAAGGATATTGTGAAGACCTTGGATGCATTAGCTTTTGAATCGGTTGTGTAACAAGTTCAACCTTTTTGCCGGTATTAATAAGGTTTGAGGTAGATCGCCGAGGTTATCGATCTAGGTTACATGAGAGAGGAGGATGTTCTTGCACTTGGATTTCATTGATACCTTTTATTTCAAGCCAATTAAAGTCCAAGATTCATAAAGATGGTTAGTATAATTTTAAGGGGAAGCTTATTTTTTATATACTTACCATCTACATGCATCACTTGAGGGGAAGCGTATACGAGTTGCACATTTGATGGTTAGTAATTTTTTTATTTTCAATAAAGAAAACCTTATTAGTATATATATATATATATATATATATATATATATATATATAATAATAATAATAATAATAATAATAATAATTCCGAGATGGTTAGTATAATTTTAAGGGGAAGCTTATGGTTTATATACTTACCATCTACATGCATCACTTGAGGGGAAGCGTCTACGAGTTGCACAAGACCCCAATTAGAAAAAGGGGAAGAAGATTTATGATGTGCAACTTATTATTTGTGATGACATGTTTTAGTATTGTTTCTTCATACAGGTTGTTTTGTAACATCAAGAAACTGGAACTTAACCTAGTCAAATTTCAGTTTAGGGGAAGATTGTTGGAAATTGCAGAGTTGAAGATTACAAAACCACGAACAAGAATGAAGAAAGAAGTAACAATGAGGGTCTATTTTATAGTTTAATAGGTAGCTTTGTTAGTAAGCTACAATTAGGGTTTATGTAACCTCCCTCCACTATATAAAGAGGGTAGGCATCTAGTTTATTTTCATCCCTTTCATTTTCATTTCATAGAAGACATCTCCAATGAGAGTCTAATTAACGCATAAAGCGTGTAGTAGTAATAGTAGTTGTAGTAGTATTTTTATTTTCAATAAAGAAAACCTTATTAGTAAAAAAAATAATAATAAATAAATTAAAAAAAAAATAATAATAATTCCGAGATGGTTAGTAATTTTAAGGGGAAGCTTATGGTTTATATACTTACCATCTACATGTATCACTTGAGGGGACGCGTCTACGAGTTGCACAAGACCCCTATTAGAAAAAGGGGAAGAAGATTTATGATGTGCAGCTTATTATTTGTGATGACATGTTTTAGTATTGTTTCTTCATACAGGTTGTTTTGTAACATCAAGAAACTGGAAGTTAACCTAGTCAAATTCCAGTTTAGGGGAAGATTGTTGGGAATTGCAAAGTTGAAGATTACAAAACCACGAGCAACAATGAAGAAAGAAGAAACAATGAGGGTCTATTTTATAATTTATTAGGTAGCTTTGTTAGTAAGCTACAATTAGGGTTTATGTAACCTCCCTCCACTATCTAAAGCGGGTAGACATCTAGTTTATTTTCATCCCTTTCATTTTCATTTCATAGAAGTCATCTCTAATAAGAGTCTAATTAACGCATAGAACGTGTAGTAGTAATAGTAGTTGTAGTAGTATTTTTATTTTCAATAAAAATAAATAAAATAAAAATAATTCTGAGATGGTTAGTATAATTTTAAGGGGAAGCTTATGGTTTATATACTTACCATCTACATGCATCACTTGAGGGGAAGCGTCTACGAGTTGCACAAGACCCCTATTAGAAAAAAGGGAAGAAGATTTATGATGTGCAGCTTATTATATGTGATGACATGTTTTATTATTGTTTCTTCATACAGGTTGTTTTGTAAAATCAAGAAACTGGAACTTAACCTAGTCAAATTCCAGTTTAGGGGAAGATTGTTGGGAATTGCAGAGTTGAAGATTACAAAACCACGAGCAAGAATGAAGAAACAATGAGGGTCTATTTTATAATTTATTAGGTAGCTTTGTTAGTAAGCTACAATTAGGGTTTATGTAACCTCCCTCCACTATATAAAGAGGGTAGGCATCTAGTTTATTTTCATCCCTTTCATTTTCATTTCGTAGAAGACATCTCCAATGAGAGTCTAATTAACGCATAGAGCGTGTAGTAGTAATAGTAGTTTTAGTAGTATTTTTATTTTCAATAAAAAAAATAAAATAAAAATAATTCCGAGATGGTTAGTATAATTTTAAGGGGAAGCTTATGGTTTATATACTTACCATCTACATGCATCACTTGAGGGGAAGCGTCTACGAGTTGCACAAGACCCCTATTAGAAAAGGGGAAGAAGATTTATGATGTGCAGCTTATTATTTGTGATGACATGTTCTAGTATTGTTTTTTCATACAGGTTGTTTATAACATCAAGAAACTGGAAGTTAACCTAGTCAAATTCCAGTTTAGGGGAAGATTGTTGGGAATTGCAGAGTTGAAAATAAAAATATTACTATTACTAATGTACACACGCTATTACTAATGTACACACGCTATAATCGTGTGTCTAGACACTCATTAGGAGATGAATACTATGAAATTAAATGAAAGGGATGCCTGTAACCTAGACGCATACCCTCTTTATATACTAGAGGGAGGTTAAAAAAACCCTAATCTTAGCTTACTAGAAAAGCTAAGCTAACTAATACATATTAGGCCCTCATTATTTCTTCTTTCTTCATTCTTGCTCGTGGTTTTGTAATCTTCAAATCTGCAATTCCCAACATTATATTTTCATCTCGTTTAGGTTCCCTTGCTTGATTCTTATCAAGTAAGATTTTTTCTCATTTTTTAGCTTCCTCGTAGTCTATCCCCCTTCTTCGTGACCTTTGTTCGTAACCCCATCACTTTTCATCATGGAAGGTGATAACCAGCCACCACTCATCGATCCACCAATCAATGACCCGCCAAGAGCCCGTACTCTTTGTGAATACTCTAGACCAAGCCATCGAGGCTATATGAACACCATTGAGCTCCCCCGATCAATACTCAAACTACGGACATGCGATCCGACACCATCCGGTTGGTGCAAAACGGATGTGCATTACATGGACTTCGTTCCGAAGATCCTAATCAGCATCTTAAGGATTTCCTTAAAATCGTCGATTCCGTCGACCTTGATGCTACTACTCGGGATACCACGCGCTTGCGTCTCTTCCAATTCTCTCTACGGGACCAAGCTAGTAATTGGCTTGAGTGACTTCCCGCCGGCTCCATCTCAAGTTGGGATGATCTCACTACTCGTTTCCTTGCCTAATTTTTCCCACCGGCGAGAATTACTAAGCTTAGGAATGAAATCTTGATGTTCCAACAACGTTAAGGTGAATCTCTCTACGAAGCATGGACTCGATTCAAAGACTTGCTCCATAAAGTCCCTCATCACGGCATTGATCTTTGGCTTTAAGTCCAAATCTTTTACGATCATGTCTACTTCCCAACTAAGCAATCCATCGACCAAGCGGCCGGTGGTAAGCTTAGTGATCTCACCGCGGAAGAATCGTGGGGTACAATAGAGGACCTTGCTCTCTATGACAACGAAAGTTCGAATGACCCCCGTGAGTTGCCAAAACCGTAAAGGCAATCCCCTTGCCTCCCATTGACTCACAAACTCCCGAAGCTATTGGGCTTACTTTCTTGTATTTTTTTGCCATATTGCAACGGTCCAATTTGGGGTTTCAAAAAAGCAGTTAGGTTGCCAGAAAAAAAAAATAGTTGTTAGGGTTTAAAAAATTATTTTACTCATGATTTTACCTTTTAAAAATCTTATAAATACCCTTTAAATCTTTTAACTTTTATACATACTTCTACATATACATCTCAACGATACTTCTCTTTATTTTTACCTCTAACTCACAAAAATGAATCCCGAACAATCTTCATGGATCAACCAAATGCTATCTAACCCGGAAAATCAAATATCAAATTCCTTTTCTTCAACTAATCCAAACACACCATCATTTGCAAGTTTCATTACCTAAAAGTCAACCAACTTCCACCATTTGGTACGCCATACCAAATCGAGAGCAATTTACCAAATTTAACCCTTTTGGTTTGACTGAGCAACTTCAACTATTTGCTCAATTTCAACTTCAATAACAAGTCCAACAAACCCAAATTTCCCAACAACAATAACAACAAAACCAACAACTATATAAACCCTATTTTTTCGAACAATAATACCAACAAACCCAACAACAATCCCCACAACCCCAACAATCCAAAGCCAAGGGGCTATCATCACCCAAGAAATGGGGCAAAGGAAAAGACAAAAAATCTCGCAAAAGAAAAAAGAAAACCGACATAACTCTATGTCATATAGTCAAACTGAATAGTTAATTTTTTCGGAGTGTTGGTTACATGAATATGAGGATCCGAACACACCGACATAACCGATAACACGTTTTTGCACAAAATTCTTGCGGAATACAATGAGCAAGCCACGTAAAAGAGCTGCATAACACGTTAGAAAAACATGTGGACCGAAAAGTAGACTCGTATGAACCGAGAAGTTGGAAAGTATAATGCGATTGTTAACCAAACCGCGAGGCTTAGTGGTGAAAATGATGAAGATTTTAAGACGCGTGTTGAACTCTTCTATCATGACAACGAAGGGAAAAGTTTTCCTCACACAAAATCTTGAGAACTTTTTGAAAGAAAAACATAAATAATTGAATCCCGATCTGCCACATGTACGAAAAATTCGAGGATGATCAACTGGAGAAGAACCCGAGCTATTTGGAGATGATGCTTTTCCGCGTCCATCGAGCAAAGAACGAATGTTAAAAAGTCAACAATCTTGAAACATCGACCACTTCTTCTTCATAAGGAATGTTTCAAAAAATGTTGCAACAACAACTCACTTTAGACCGTGAGGCGAAGATGCAAGAAATAAGAAATGAGGCTAAGGCGAGGGTGCAATTAATCAACACACGAGGACATGAAGATGCTTGCGATCAACACCGAAGGGATTGATCCGATAGACAACGCTATTATCCAGGAGGCCAAACGTGAAATTCAAGCAAAATATTATCACCAAAACTAGTTTAGTTCTTGTACGTTTATTTTTCTGTCTTCTTTAATTTTATGTTTTTTTATTAATGAAAATTTAATTTGTGTTTTACTTGAATAAATGAAAATTTATAAAAGCCATAGGGCCTGGGGTTGTCCTATAATTTGAGTGACGGGAGAGGGTGTTTTTGGGTTAAGTTATAGGGGGGATATGATGTATCAGCACTTTTTGCTATAACAGCTTTGGATAATACCGACGGTACCTAGTGCTCTAACAACATCTACAATTAAATTACAATATTAATATATTTTAATCCTTAAACTTTTATTACTTTTCGTTTCTAACCCATAAATTTGATCTCTCAAAATGACTACAAATTGAACCATTAAATGTTGCACTAAAGGTCACACACGGGAACCACAAGTCCCCAAATATAATTATTTGTTGCTATCACCGTAATTGTGTGTGGGTATTCATCTAATCTATACTATTTTATAAAACATTTGAGACTTGCTTATAATGAAAGATTTAAAAAATTAAGATTCAACACTTTCTTATTACGGAAATTTCAATAGCTTGTTGAATACACACAAATAAACGTTACATCTAAAAAAGAAAAAATTACATGTTTGGTCCCTATAGTTTACCCCAAATAACAGGTTTAGTCCCTAAGTCATTTTAACTACACCACACATGCCTATTTTTGAAACATGTTGCACATTTAGTCCCTATTATAGGAAATAGGGACTATCCGTGTAATAAAAATAATTACACAGATGATCCCTATTTTTTAAATAGGGACTAAAAGGGCAACAAGTTTAAAAAATAGATATGTGTGGCGTAATTAAAACGACTTAAGGGTTAAACCTGTTATTTAGGGTAAACCATAGGGACCAAACATGTAATTATTTCTCTAAAAAATTAAGTGTATTAAATTCGTAAACTTGTAACAACCCTCCAAATTAATACAACCCATTTCAAGAAATTGTAATAGCCCATTTTAAAACATCAACCTAACCTCAAATCATATATAAACTAACAGAAAACACACACTCTCTTTGTCAAAGCTAATAACACACAACTCTCTCAAAGCTACCTATTGCTGTTATTAACAACATCTAAATTTGCCGCCACCACTCCTAACAACATGTGTCGTCACAACCATCCTTTTGTTTGGCTTTAGGTTGTTTTTATCAGTTGTTTGGACTAGCTGATATGTCTTGTGATATATTATTGTTATTGCTTAAAGTTGTTTTAATTTAAAATTATCATTCATTTGTATGGTTATTGTTAGAAAAAAATGTGTAACCAAACAATATTTATTCGCTGCAAAATATAGTCACATGGTATCCGCCGTCGCATCACGCGGGTACCCTACTAGTGTTACTAATATTGACAAATGTGCATTTTTTAATTTTTCAAAATTTTCTTTTGTTAAAAGCATCAAATGTTTTATGGTACAGATATAGATAAGTGCCAATATTACTCATGAACTTCATAATAAACTCCGGGAGTTAATAGGTTTACCACTAAATTTTGTTAGAATTCAGTGAATTGCTAGTGATTTAATTTTACGAAATTGCATCCTACCACACTTGCAACAGATATGCTCCAATTTTTGTGTTATTGTATCATTGTGACTTTTTTTATGCATGTTTTCTAATTTTTTTGGCTCAAATTTATGGGTTTGAGTTCACTGTCACACCGATTCAAATCAGATAAAATCCTTCATGTTTAGATAATTGGCGCAACCACTTCAAGGTATTTGTATCCAGAATATTTGATCATGTCGTGACTTGGCAAGGTTTTAAAAAAGAAAAATGTTTTTGATACCTAAGACCTACACCTAAAATTAGACCTAAAGATGTGATTGGTGCATTTGAAAAATTGATTGATGAAAAATAATGAAAAAGAAAAAGTGTATCACATTTGTCAAAAGATAAATAAAGTAGGTCTATTATTAGGTCTCATTATTAGTCTTATATATATCATCACTCTTTAAAAAATATATGAAAATAAAGAGTTAACATATGGCATCTTTAGTTTGTAACTTACACTAAATTAGTACTCTACATAATACAAATTATGAGGTTGCTTCGCGGAAACGCCGTATCATGTTTGACAAAAACCTTAACCATCTAAGCAGTTGACTTAGTAAAATGGATGTACCAGATATTTTTAAAAATAATAAATTACATGGATCCTCTATGTAGTTTGTTAAATTGCATCTATCATTCCTGGTAGTGTCTTTAATTTTGCAAATGATAACATCTAAAGTCCCCGATTTTAACTTCCGTTAAATTTATTCGTTAAACCTCTCGCGTGTCATACACATAAGGGTATAATTGTTATTTTATCTTCTTTTCTTCTTGTTAGTTTACTTTTAACTAGCCTATAAACCCGTGAAAATCACGGGTTGCTATATAAAAAATTTCAAAAAACTTAAAACTTATTATAATTGAAGTATTAAATAATAGAAAAAATAAATGATAACATCCAAAAAAAAGTTTGTAGTTTTTAATAAACTCGTAAAAGTCATGAGTAACTAAAAAGCACTAAACCATTTATAAAACTTTTAGTTCGTAGACCCGTGAAAATTACAGGTAAGTTTGAACAAATCGTACAGATATCTGCTTGCCAATAAACCTAAACATATTTGAAAATAACTCTTATCAATGATCCGATGTACTCATCTACATAATATTAAAAAGAAAAGATACGTTTTCATGCAATTACAAAAGTATGAACAAAAGTTTGTTAATGACTCACATATGCATAATCTAAAATATAAACACATTTAAATCAGAATCCCAAATTTTAGTTTGTCTAATACTCTCAAACAGATTTCTAATGTAGAGATAATATATAAGCTATAAGTATCACATTACGTATCCAACATCACATATGTTATTACTTATAGACTCATAGGGCACGAGAGAGATGGACTCATAATTTTTTAAAGAGTGTTGCACACATTTTTTTGTTATAATTTTTTTTTTTCTATTTTTTCAAACAAACTAAATTATATTATTCAAATAAAATTACCGATAACATTTTTATATAAAAAAAAGTTACAAAATTAAAAATAATCTATATAATACACCATGATCTCTCTATGTTCTTTGTCTTGTAGTGAGGCGGAGAGCAAAGCATTTGCTCTTCATGTTTTTTTGTCTTGTAGCGAGGCAAAGAGCAATTGGGAGGGAGAGCAAAGTATTTGCTCTGCATGTTCTTTATCTTGTAGCGAGGATATGTGGGTGAAATGAATTTGCGAGCAAATGATTTGCTCGTCCAAAGTGTCGATTTTAATTTGGTAAACTCCTTTGAAAGTGTTTATTTTATAATTGAGTGTGAGAAGTGTTTGTGTGATAATTGATTTTAAAACAAATGATATTTTTTAACAACAATTTACACTTCATACCTAAAATCGTGTGTGGCCCGTGCCACATCCGGCTTCTAAGTGAGTCCGTCCATGGTGCACGTACAGCTCCATCTTAATTTCAACTTATACATCATATGTTTAATATGGTCATGTCTGTCACCTAAGTAAAGTTGCAAAAAATCAAGCCATCATGGCTCATCCATCAAGATTATTTGTTCCCTTTAGAATAAAGTTGTACTCATGGGTTATACAAATTAAAATGCAAAACCCTGTAACATATGAAGGATTTGGTAACAATATATACTTATATAGACACTGGTATATACCTTAAAGAGCCGCATACATTTGTCAAAAATGGTTGTTTCAAATCATTTACCTTCAAAATAGGAAGCAAAATTCATGTGAGAATACAAAGAAAATAACCCGTTATATATTTTACGTTTCAGTATCTATAATGACAACGTAAGTTTGTGCTCAAAGAACCTGGATATTATCACCATTTTCAAGTTCACATCTCCTTTTTACGCAACCACCTTATAACTAAAATGATTTCTCAATATGTGATAACAACCACTTTTTAATTACAGACACATTTCAGCGGTGGGAACATGTAGCAATTAATTAAACATTTAAGGCGATTTACATTGTATGAAACACATGAACAAAAAGTCCCTGTACACACACATTAAGAAAACTTGTAAAATAAAATAGTTTAATCAATAGATAAACATAATCATAAATATTAAGCGGAACATGGAAATCACATATACATGAGCAAATAGAGTTAGTGGAGATCAGCAATTCTTTTTTTGAATATAGATTCATCATCATGATTCATGGATATGATTTGATTGATATGTGTAGATTAGGGATTTTTTATTTTAACTTGAGAGAGAACGACAGAAGATGGGCTACATATATGGAAAGTGTAACAGCATAATCAATATCATTTAAAATGTTGATCATCAAATTAGGGACTACAATGTAAAATTACACTGCCACGTGGCTTTTATGATGTCATTTGTGACGTGGAATTGACATCCAGGTGGCTTTAGTGATGTGTACAAGTTTCAAAATAACTTTGGTTTATTATATATATAGATAATAAGAGAAATTAGAAAAGAAAGAAAAATACGTACACACTCATCTCCTTTTCTCATGTCTCACTGACATGGCCGGATTTAAATATGTGTAGGGTCGTCGGCCACACAGGGCTTCTGTTTTTTGAGAGCCTCTGTTTTTTAAAACTTTCTCAGTTTAATACAGACTGAATATGAGATGATTTAAGTCTCCTTGATATCGTTTTACCATTTTACAACCTTTTGCCATAATAAATAGAAACAAAGGTTGAGTTTCCGTTCTAATGGTGTAAAACAAATTTTCATACACAGTAAGGAAGATGCCCCAAGTTTTATAGTCTTTTTCTCTTTCATCTTTAATATTATTTGAAGTTTTTGTTTAGCCCCTTAACTTTAGTTTTTCAATTAAACTAGAGTCAAATACATTTACAAAATCTCTTTCACGGAAAGACACACCAACATTTGATATCTTAGAAAGAAAACACCAAAAATTTTTTATAAGAAAAACCATTTTAACATTTACCTATTAATTTTTATATAAAAATGTTCAACTCAAACTAAATTTATGAAATTAAAATACTACAACTTGGTAACCTTTGGTTTATATATTTGATAGTTAGTGTATTTTGAAGTTTCAAAAGTTTCATAGTTCGGTAAAAAAAAATCAATGTTAAATAGGAGCAAGAAATACATAAACTTGCTATTAAGTCTGCACTGACATCTAACAAGGGTATTTGGTCTAAGCTAGTCATTTGTATGTATATTTAAGTTTTCGATATTAGAGGGCCTACTTTCAATTGTTGTACAAGGCCCCCAAAATCTACATGACGACCCCGCTCACTGTGTCTATAATCATTTCACAACCATCACCCCTTCCACCACCATGAACTATTCTCATTACAAAACCAATCACACCATCATTTTCATACACATTATCATCACCTTTAACCATATCTACAGAACCTACTACCACCGTAACCCACACTGTCTGGCCACCTTGCACACACAAAGACCGCACAACCACCAGACGATTCCTTTGTTACTTCTGGTGTTCTTGCCTCAGTATGCATGTGGTATGTGTGAAAACACATACCTTTTCTCTATCGAAACTGGACCCAAAAGACCAAAAACTGACCGTTAATTGCCAAATATGTATTGTTTTTGTGTTTTTGCTTGTGCATGTATCGGATATGTAAAAATGGACAAGAAAAAGACGAAATAGACACCCACCACCACCATCACTGCCACCCACCTCCACCACCATCACCGCCACCCACCACCACCATCAACAAAAATAGGTGGTGGCTGGTGGTGGTGGTGTAGTGGTGGCAGTGGTGGTGGGTGGAGGTGGCGTTAGGTGGTGGTGGGTGGCGGTGGGTGGCGGCGGTGGAGGTGAGGGGTGGTGGCGTTTGGTGGTGGTGGGTGGAGGTGGTGGTGTAGTGGTGGTGGCGTTGGGTGTTGGTGGGTGGTGGTGTTTGGTGGTGGTGGGTGGAGGTGGTGGTGAAGTGGTGGCAGTGGTGGCGTTGGGTGGTGGTGGGTGGAGGTGGGGGTGGTGGCGTTTGGTGGTGGTGGGTGGAGGTGGTGGTGTAGTGGTGGCAGTGGTGGCGGTGGGAGGTGGCGGTGGAGGTGGGAGGTGGCGGTGGGTGGTGGCGTTGGGTGGTAGGTGGCGGTGGAGTGCACCGTTAGGCCTTAAGACTAACGATGCAATTTATTTTATTGCATCGTTAGTCCTAAGGACTAACGGTGCAAATATTTTCTCTTCCGTTAGGAGATAACGGAGAAAATTTTGCACCGTTATTCCTTATTAACTGAATTTCCTAACAGAGAGATGTATTTGTGCCAACTTTACTAACGGAGGGATGGTTTTGTGCCAAAAAAAAGTTTAGGGATGTAAAGCGAGACAAAGGGCAAATCACAGGGATGTATTTTGGACTTTACTCAAATTATTTAGATCGACTTATGTCAATCTATTTGGTATGTGTGTTGGATATTGATAGATAAGCATATAAGTAAGTAATGCAAAGGTAAAGAGTAAAGGAACAGAAAACCACGACACAAGTATTTATAGTGGTTCGGCTACAAGGATACCTTCCTTGCCCTACTCCACTCCCCGGGTACCCCACTCGAGAGTTTGTAAGCACTACACAAAACAAGTTCCTTAATGTGGCGGAGAAGCCTTCACATCGTCGCCTAATTTTTATCCGGTACAAGGCTAGACACCGAGTTCTTCCACGAGGTAGAACCAAACCTATCACAACGTCGCCTACACTTTATCCGGTACAAGGCTAGATACCGAGTTCCATTACAAAGGAGGAACTACTACCCACCACTACACCACTACACAACTATCCAAAGGAGACACACTCCTTGTTAGAAGACTAGAGAGGATGTAGAAAACTAGAAGGGGGGTTGAATAGTTTACCAATTAAAAACTTTATTTTGAAACTTATTGAAAGATCAATTGATATTGATCTTAGATATGTTAATGGAATATGTAAGCAATATGTAAAGAGTAAATAAGAAAAGAAATGATCAAACCACAACAAGTTGTTTATAGTGGTTCGGTCTACAAGGACTCTTTTTCCTTGCCCTACTCCACTCCCCGAGTCTCACACTCGAGAGTTTAACTTCACTAGTCAACAAGCTCCTTTCACCGGCGGAGAAACCTTTACACATCGCTTACACTATTTCCGACACTAAGCTAGATGTCGAGTTCTTTCCAAGGGTACAACCACTCCCACACACAATGTATTTTGAGGACTAAAATACTAACCACTCACACTCACAAGATTATGATGGTTTAATACAACAATGAAGTATGAATCAACACAAGATCATACAACACTAAACAAACAAGACTTCCAACTTCTCGTTTGAAGCTTGAATGTGACTTGATCTTCTTTGCTACAAAAGAGATCACTAGTATGATATGAAACTGAGTTAGAAAGGTTAGAGAAAAGATATGTAAGAGAGTATGATAGAAAGGGATTAAAAAACTACTTGGTTTGGCTTTGCTATTTATAGCCAAAACCATCAGCAGGCACCACGGACGGTGGACCCCTTGAAAGGGTTCCGTCCGTTATATATTTTGGTGCCGCCAGGGTCTGACAACAAGATATCAAGATCTTGCCAAAGTCAACCATATCTATGTAAGATTGTGTAAGATATGAAGAGTACAAATCTACACAAAATATCTAATGAAATCTTCCAATGATTTTCATGATGCATCACATGATGTCATGTGTTGTTTTTCTATTTTTAGAAATATGTAAATACATAAGTAATGTTTAGTTCTTAAGAAACTAAAACATTCTAAAAACTACTATCATACATTATGTTTAGACTGATATTAAGATATGATTAGTCACAATGTAAATGCTTAAATGATGAAGATATTGTTTGAAAAAGCTTGTTTTAATATCTATTAAACTCGACAAGCTTTAAGCTTTATGAAAATTAAATTTACTTTTGTCGTTAACAAAAATTAGGTAAAGATAAAAAATATAAATAAAGTTTAATGACGATATTTGTATTAACAATCTATCCCTTTTTGTTGAGGACAAAATATAAATTTTATTTTTATAAAAGATACAAAGATTGTGCAAGAGTTATAAAAATATTAGTTTTAGAAATTGAAAAGGAAATGATAATGCAAGTGTATGATGTTTGACTTTTTCAGAAAGTCAAAGTATTCATTAGTTGATGCATGATGTTGACTTTTTCAGAAAGTCAAAGTATGCAGTTGGCTTTTTCATAAAAGTCAAATATTACCAATGAAGTATCATGTTTGACTTTTTCAGAAAGTTAATGTATTCAGTTTGACTTTTTCAGAAAAATCAAATATAACAAAGTTCTATATTTTCTCCCCCTTTTTTTGTCTCAACAAAAAGAAGAGGCGATACGGAATGTAATGAGCCCGAGTCATTATCTCCCCCTTGATCAAAGCTCCCACTAAATTGGGTGCTTAATGGGAAGATACATGGATTGTGAAAAATAAAGCTACAAAAAAAATGTTAGTAATAATGATCATTCACAAGCATTTCCAAACACTATGTAAAGGCACCAACAATATAGAAAACACCATTCATTAGTTAAAATTTTTCATGAATAAGAATCATGAAAAGAGAACACAATGATGTGTTTTAGTACCAGAAAAAAAATAATCCTAAGAAAAGAAAAACTTAGAAATGCTAATCTATGCCCATCCTAATGAGATGGTGGATGAGAAAGAGCGTTAAGGCGCTCAAGGATGTGATTGAGGATGAACCTCATTTCCTCTTGGAAGTCATGGACCATAACCCAGGTCCTATCAACGGTTTGGGCGGTTTGCTCACAAGTTGAGCAACCATGCTTAGGGGGTAGTATGTTTGGTGAGGTTGAGGTGGTGGAATGGTAGATGTGTTGGTGTTGGTGGGGATGTTTGGGGTGGTCATGATGGAGGCTAGCAAAGCATTTTGCATTTGTATAGTCTCACTAAGGTGAGAATCCACCATGCCTTTGAATTGGTGGAGGTGTTGTAGTTTCGCTTGAATCTCCTCTCTTGTGGGATTAGCATCCCACATGCACTCCTCAATGTCCTCTATGTGAGGGGACATTGATGTGGAGAGTGGTTGGTCCCCATACAAAGGACCATGGATGTCTTTGTGAATGGGGTGGAAGAGAAGAGGTTTTGGCCCTAATGGGGCGTTTGGGTCAAAAGATGGCCTAGGTGACTCATGAGCAATCCGCTCAATTGTGCCAAAGGATGGCAATGGTGGTGGATGATTTGGCCTAGGAGGCAAGTCATCCAAGTCGTCCAAGAAAGGATTTAGAGAAGTAGGTGGTGTGGAAAATAACTCCAAAGGAATGAGAGTTGGAGATTTTGGTGGTGAGGGTGTTTTGGATGGGTGCCGGTGGAGGTGAAGTTGGTGTTTTTGTAGGTGGTGGAGTGGTGATCACAATTGGTGATTGAGTAGGAGTAGCCAAAGTTAGGCTTGTATCATCTCAGATGGGGGATGAGATTGTGAGTGGAGAAGACTCGGATGAGGAGCTCAAGTTTACGAAGCAACAAGGCCTCACGCTAATTCTAGCGGTTTTCTTGCAAGGTTTAGTAGAGGATTTTTTCATTTTGACTTGTGTTTTTCTTTGCTAGATGATGGTTAAGAATGAAGAAGGTGTGAGGATGATCATGGTAAAACCTCTCAATTTATAGAAGTGAAAAATTATGGAGAAATGTGTTTGATTTGATGTTAAACCATAGAAGGGATGAGGTTCCTAATGATTTGGAAGTGGGTTAAATGCTAGTCATATCACCCAAGTCAAGCCATACAAGAGAGATGGAGTGAAGAAGCAAAGATTTGCAATAAATGTGTTCTAATGAGTGGAATTTCCTAACAATCAGATTACCCACGGATTTCAAGGTACCAAAAATTTGGTTCCTTGGGTGAATTTTTCAAATTTTTGAATTTTGGTGGGAAATGGATTTCTTATATGCCTAAGTGAATTATACTAGTTCTAATAAGGGTATAAACTAGTTAAGATTGACCTACAAGCAATGGATGGTAATTTGGAATGACGAAAGAATCGAAATTCAGAAAGTTACCTGGAGGATCCACGGCACCAAAAGTTTACACGGACGGACCCCTAAAAAGGGTGCCGTCTGGTCCGCCTGTACAGGTACGGCGGTACCATTTCTTATAACAGACGGAACCAAAACGTTGGTGCCGTCTGATCCGTGCAGTGCAGAAAACTTCACAAAGTGCATTTTAAGGTGTCGGGGACATTTCCGAAACATGAAATTTTTCTCAAAACAAGTGATACTAAACATTTCTAGTTAGGAAAAGTAAATAACACATGTATAAATATAATGGAGCATAGATTTTGAGCAAGGCTAAGTGATTTTCACATTATAGTGAAAATGGGTAAAATTTGATAGCATACTTGTGCTACCTCCCTGCATAAGATTGTTAGCATACATCATTGTTTCAAGTTATATTATCATCCTACAAGATAAAAACAACCAAATTATATCCAACATTAGAGATAATGTATTGTTCCAAACGCTCCTTAAAACAATTCTCACTTATCCAACTTCTTGTAGATCTTGGTCATCATTCTACCAAGGCACTTGAACATCCCCTTGGTTTGCTTGAACTCCGCTGATTCATTCTCAATCTCGGGAAGAGATGCATAATACTCATGAGGTGGAAGGCGAGAGTTTGGAAGTCCATCATCGGAACTATTTGATGATGATGATGATGGAGTTGGAGGTTTTGCTCTCTTGCCTTTTGTCTTAGCAACTCGTGCATCACTCAAAGGTACAAAGATGTGAGGGATGAGCTCATAGTGAATGTGCATCCCTTTTGGGCTTGGTGGAATTGGTGCAAAGGATCTATAGAGACGGGTGAGAAGCATCCCGTATGGGAGAGCAACCGATCCTTGTGTTGGAATATCAATCATTCTCCTAGCAATGTAGTAGGCTAAATTGAATGGTTGACGGGTGGACAAGTTGTAGAGCATATGGCAAAGACAAGCATTGATGTGATCCCTATTTCCTATGGTGCTAATGACGTTGGCTCTAAGTAGTTCTTCCCATTTCCTAAATTCAGGCTTAAGTTCATTTAGCTCCATTCCATATGGGTCTCGGTTCACTTCTTTTCCTTTTCGGGTGACTCGGGTTGTATCTCCCCTTGGGATAAATAGGTGCTCACGGATGACATCCTTATTTGCTAGAGGTGTTTGGTAGGGAGAAGTGCGGTCATTGATTGCATCAAGAATGGTGAGTGACCACTTATCCGAGTAGACACAAGTCCCTCGGTTGGGAATTCCTAGCAATTGAGCAAAGTTGGCTAAGGTGATGGTGTAGTAGTTTCGATTGATTTTAAACCAAAGACAAAACTCATCATCATCTTCATCACTAAATCCGGTCACACTAGCATAGAACTCTAACACAAACCTAGGACAAATTGGTTCATCGATGTCAAGAAGACAATCGAATTGAATGGCGGTTAGTTCTTCATGGAGATTGGTATTTTTAATGAAAGATGGGTGATGCGCGCAAAACCGTCAAGTCAGCCGTAACAGACTTAAAACAGCTTAAGCACGAAATCAATGAAGATCAGGGGAGTATAGCGTTTCCCCGGGTCGTTATGTCCCACGGAGACTCAATGGTGTGTTAAACACATGATCAGACGATAGAATGACCACTAATGATAGCGATCAGAAAGGATTTTGATAGGATAATTACACTACTGAAAAAGGTTATAAATAAAAGCGACTTAAATGCAAATTAAGAAAATTAAAGAGATAAAAGATATTAAATAAACGCTATCACTATATTTAAAGTGATGAACGTTTAAAACCTAAAACGTAAAACTTACGTTTAAATAAAAATAACGTAAACGTACAAATAAAAACGTGAAACTTACACAAGATAAATCCTAAAAATATGAAAAATACATTTTTACAAAACTAAAGATATAAGAAACTTTATAGAAAAAGAAAATTATTTTTATAACTATTTATCTAATTATTATTAATTAAAAACTATTTTAAACTATTTAATAATACTCTAAAATAAAAGAAAATATGAAATAAGACTAGAAAAATAAAGTTAAGACTTAGAAAAATCTAAAATATGATAAAACTAATTTTAAAACTGAAAATATATTTTTTAGACTTTTTATATATTTATTATTAATTTAAAACTATTTAAAACTAATTTAAATTATTAAAAATACCAAATAAAAGGAGAAAAATAGGTAAAAATACTTTTTAAGCTTTTTACATTTATCTAAACTTAAGAAAAATGAAAAATTATTTTTTTGAGACTTTTCTTAATTTTTTATATTAAATGCTATTTAAAAGTACTTAAAAACTAGATTAAATCAAGAAAAATACCAAACAAGCTAGGAAAAATCTGAAAAATTCAGGAAATGCTTAAAATAATATAAGGAATCTATGAAAAATGGAAAAACTTGGGGTTGTGTGGCAGAATCTGAAACTGATGATCAAAGTGCTTTAGAAATAAGCACTTGGATAAGCTAAAGTGTACCAAAGTGAACCAACTGTTTACAGAAGCAAATTTATGCAATAGGAACTAAAATGGAACAAGTTTAAACAAGCCACAACCTATGATTAGCACTCTGCAACAGATTTGAGGATTATGAACTATAAGCTAAAACAGTTAACAGGGGGGCTACTTTAAGCAAGAGATTAAGCACTCAAAATAAGCTACAACTGCAAAACACCAACTGGAACTTGTAGAAGACCTGGTAGAGAGTATTTAAACCAATTTATAGACCTAAGTGAGCCCTGATGAGCCCTGTGCAAGGTCTGCAAAACCTGCACAAACCTGTGCAGGCTACAGTACCCTGCACAGGGGATTAAGCTCCATAATCACAAGCTTATTTGAGCTTTTAGAAAAAATTACAAAAATACATAAAAATGATAACTATAAACTAGACCAGGGGAAGTTTTAAAAACAACTAGAATCACTGAAATTGATCAAAAGATGAGCCCATGAAAATTCCTACTAGATGGACCAAAACTGGGATTTTCAAATTGACTTTTGAGAAAAACATGAAAGGTTGACTTTCTTGAGATTAGAATGCAAATTTTGGACTGAAATAGACTAAATATGATATAATGCAACTTTATCAAGCTAACTTATCAAGATTTAAACCTATTAGAATTTATTTTGAGTGACTGGTTCCAACAGTAAGTGATCAAAACAGATTCAAGCAAAGTTTTGACTTTTAGTGTTATTTGATGCAATAAAATGACTAGAATGAGTAAACTAGTGATAATAAATACTAAAGCAACCAAAAACTAAGATCAAAACAGCTATGAAGACAGATTAAGCAAGCTATCCAAACACTCCTTTATGATGGAAAATGTAATCTAATCAAGCTTAAATACCAAATCAGCTGATGCAAATCACTAAAACAGATTCACTATACTAAATTAAAGCTAAAGAGATAGCAAACAACAAGACTTAAGCAGATCTAAGAGTTATGACTAATGCTACTATTAATAAACTAGTTATGAGATTAAGATCAAACTCACAAGGGATTCAGCCTAATTTTGAGCAAAGTCACAATACCAAACTACCAACCAACAACCAAAATCAGGCATCACCATCAACCCACATCCATTTTCAAACCAAATGAAGGACACAGTTGACTTTTGTTGACCAATGACCCATTCTGCTTGAAATTGATATATATGCTTACAAAAAGGTTTAATTAGCTTAAATAAGCTAGATTGAGTTTAAAAATAAGCTTTTAAGAGCTTATGAACAAGAGTTTGAAACTGAGATTAGTAACAGTAAGCTGAAAACTTGAAATTTATAACATAACTTGGAATTACTTATTCAAACCAAATTACACTGAAGGTTTTACTTAAAGGGAATACATTAAAACTGAAATTACATAATTTTAACTAAAACTAAAACATTTAATTTAAAAACGACTTTAAGAAAAAAAACCATAAAACTAACTACTCCTTTCAACTGCTTCTATCTTCCCCTTTTTATACCCCAAGTCTTCTCTCTCCTCTCTTGAGCAAATCCCACTTGAAATCTGAGCAATTGGATGACTTTTGTGAAATTTGGCAATTTTTTCAATTTTGGCGGGAATAACTTTTTGACAGTTGGCTATGGTTGAGTGAATGAGGAAAGGATCATTTAATGGTTCTTGGATTTGTGTTGAGGTGGGGGGACAAAGGTGAGATGAAGGTGAGCTGAGGGAATGGTGTGTGGAGAGGATTTTCAGGCAGAGCAGGTGGTGAGGATGACTTTTAGGCGCCAAGTGGTGGTTTGACTGGATTGGTTGACTGACCAAGGCAGTATTAATAAGCCAAGGGTCCAAAATGTAATATGACAGGGGGTCCAAAAGGATAGGCAGGTCAAAAAGGGTCCAAAATGATTGAAAGGGTTTTAAATATAGGGACCTTTGTTGTAATTTCTGGAAATCAAAGGACCATGGCTGCCATTTCATCAAAGTTGATCCAAGGGACTAATAGTGACATTCTCAAAAAGTATAAGGACCAAAATTGCCACTTTGCAATTTTCCAGGGACTAATTCCGCCAATTTTGAAACTTAAAGGACCAATTTGTAATTTTCTCAAAACTTTTTATATTTTTCACCAAAGGACTAAATTTGACAACTTATGATTTTAAAAGGACCTTTGGTGACTTTTCTTTTGAAATTTTGTCTCAGGGACTGTTTTTGACAATTTTTGAAACTTGGGGGACTAAAACTGCAATTTTTGCAAATTTGATATGTTTTTCATCTGATTTTGATATTTTTGCTTTTAAAACACATAAAACACTGATTTGTGATATTTTTATCATTTTGATGTGTTTTTGAGTGTTTTCAGATGATTTTGCAGTTTAGATTACACAAAAATGATGAGTATTTGGAAACTCATCAATCCCCCACACTGAGATATTGCTAGTCCCTAGCAATGATTTGAGAAAACTTAATGGATTTTAAACTCTTTACCAAAAGCCATTACTTCTGGAGTAGCCAAATGTTTCAGTTCAAGTAAGAACCATGGTACACCGATAACCATGTGATTTTGAGCAAACCACCAGCTTTCAACGGATTTGATTTTGTCTTTACCAGAAGCCGTACCCTTCTGGACTAGCCAACTCTTAGATAAATTATCAGAATTATCTTTGGTGAGCTGATTACCAATTATGGTTTTTCCACTGCCTTTACCACAAGCCATAATCTTGCGGGCTAGCCAACTCTTCACTTATTAGGATATGGTGAGTTGAGAACCATACAATTTTGGGCAAATTGCAAGCCATATAAACGGATTTGAGAAATCTTTACCAAGAGCCGTTTGCTCCTGGATTAGCCAATCCTTTAGTCTTACAGACATGGCGGACTGATAACCAATTGAGAAAGTGTGAAACACTTACTCCAAAAAAAAATTTTTTGGCCAAAAACGGGGGAATTGGGTTGATAATATATGAAATTCGTGAGAATTCCCCCCCACACTTAGAAATGAATATTGCCCTCAATATTCAAAGTACCGGCGGTTATGCCGAAACAAAGAACGTAAAAGGGAAATATTACGGCCATTATTTAGAAGATTTTTTTTTTTTTTTTTTTTTTTTTTTTTTTTTTTTTTTTTTTTTTAGAAACTTATATATATAACATGTGGGGCATCACCCCCACACTTAGGTGGCAGAAAGGGGGTGAGAAGTCAGAAATATGGGTGAAAACCCATATAGTGTGTGCTACTGTTTTTGATTTCCGAGTCGCTAGCTTGACTCGACCCCGAATTCATTGGTTCATGGGGAAGCAAAGTGGAAGAAACAATCTCCATCGGACTTTCAATCAAGATATTTGGACAAACATTTGAAGTACGTGAAAGTTCCACACCGATGAGATATATAGAGACAGACCCGGCTCACAGATGATAAATGAAAATGCCAGGGTCAAAGATAGTGTCCTCACTCCCGAAGGAGTGAAGAAGAGAGGAAGTCACCGAGTAGGTGAAGAAAAGAAGGAAAATCATGATAACAATCATGATTAGATCTTCTTCCTCGGGATTAAGTGCTGTTGCACTTATTTGGATTTTTTTGGTTGAGCTCTTAGGGTTGGAAGGCATCTCGGGAGGATGGGTGGGAAGATTTGTCATAACTATGCAAATTGAGATTCTCTCCCCCCGATCATGATTTTTGCCATCCACGCAATCATACTCCAGCGGAGATATGATATGAGTGAGTTCACCGGAGAACTCCTCATGAAGAGAATCATTCACATGATGTGAATTTGTGAACTCTTGTTCCATTGTGGGTTCATCACTATCCTCAGTCTGAGTATCAAAGAGTGGATTCTCAGAAATTGAAGTGAATTCAGAGTTGAATTCAAATAGAGGATTAGTGAAAGTAGCTTTGAATGTTTCTGGAACTAAGTGATCAACATTCTCATTTGGATTGTTGGGATAAGAAGTGAGTGAACGATCATTATCAATGAGACTTTCAGTCTCTCCCAGATCAGCTTCGAGATCAAAGAGTGGATTGATGTGAGTGAGTTCACCGGAGAACTCCTCAAGAAGGGGATCAGCATCAGATTGTGGAAGTGATGCCTCAACGTACTCGATGTCTCCATAGGAAGCACAATCGTCGCTAAGATCAGAGAAAGTCTCAAAATGATCTTGAGAACACTCAAGAGGGAAAGGGATATCACACAGATGATCAGAAATTCCCTGTGACTCTCTCGGGATTGGGATAAGGTCCTCAACACTAGACGATTCCATTTCTGGAATAGTGCTAAGAAGCTCATCCCCCATGTTTAGAGAGTGAGTGGGAATATCAGGTGTGATAACAACAGACTGAGGGAGATTAGATGGACTAGCATACATATGTTTAATGCTTAACATTTGTTCTTCTGCTAGTAATTCCATCATAGTCTTTTCTCCCTGATGGATCATGGAAGGAGTCTCAACTGATGAACTTGATGAACTGTTATAAAATTGTAAGATATCAAGGATATCTTCATCATCATCGTCATCAGGAATGAAACGGAATCGAGAGCTAGATTTGAATGCTTTTTGTATTCTAATTGATTCCCTAATAGTGTTTTCAATGGAAATCTGGGAATCTAATTTAGCATCCCGCTCTTCGGCTAACAAAACTTCCATGGATTTTTCATTTGGATTATCTTGGGAGGACATAGCCGACTCCTCCTTAAGTTCTTTTAATAACTCCAGAGTCTTCAGTAGAAGATCTGTCGTAGTTTCCTGAGGAGTCGCTTGAATCATTTGGTATTGTGGAGGTTGGTCTTGATACGAAGAGTCGTAATCGTAACAAGGAAATGGATTCCTTGTTTGACAATCCGAGCTAGAGTGAGGACCTCCACAATACTCACAACAGTAGAACTGATGTGGCTGTGAGTGGTATGTGTTGTAGTCATAATTGTTATCAGGAACCTGCTCATAGACAAGCGTGTTTCCTGATTGACAATCAGAACTGGAATGAGAACCACCACAGTACTCACAACAGTAAAACTGCTGAGTCTCACAGTGTGGTAGCTGATGGAATAAATCAGTCGTGTTATGGTAGGAATAGGGATCTTGGTTATAGACAGACCCGTTTCCTGATTCCACCATGCTACAACTAGGGCAATTGCCACCATTATAAGGATCACCACACCATTGACAACCAAGAGGGTGAGGATAAGACATAGAAAGAATCAAAGGTTAACAGAGGGTAAGAAATGAAGAATCAAAAAGGTGAGAGGGTAAAGATGGATATTTTTGGGATTTTTGAAAAACATGATGATAAAAACAAAGAATGAAAATATTTTTGGCGTTTTTAACACTCTAGGAAAAGTGTTAATGAACTTTTTGAGATTTTCTGATAACTTTACAAAAAACTTTTTACAAAAGATGGGGTATGTGCAAGAATGGGTCTGAAAATGGCTAAACACACGCTAAAGCCTCCCCGGCAGCGGCGCCAAAAATTTTGATGCGCGCAAAACCGTCAAGTCAGCCGTAACAGACTTAAAACAGCTTAAGCACGAAATCAATGAAGATCAGGGGAGTATAGTGTTTCCCCGGGTCGTTATGTCCCACGGAGACTCAATGGTGTGTTAAACACATGATCAGACGATAGAATGACCACTAATGATAGCGATCAGAAAGGATTTTGATAGGATAATTACACTACTGAAAAAGGTTATAAATAAAAGCGACTTAAATGCAAATTAAGAAAATTAAAGAGATAAAAGATATTAAATAAACGCTATCACTATATTTAAAGTGATGAACGTTTAAAACCTAAAACGTAAAACTTACGTTTAAATAAAAATAACGTAAACGTACAAATAAAAACGTGAAACTTACACAAGATAAATCCTAAAAATATGAAAAATACATTTTTACAAAACTAAAGATATAAGAAACTTTATAGAAAAAGAAAATTATTTTTATAACTATTTATCTAATTATTATTAATTAAAAACTATTTTAAACTATTTAATAATACTCTAAAATAAAAGAAAATATGAAATAAGACTAGAAAAATAAAGTTAAGACTTAGAAAAATCTAAAATATGATAAAACTAATTTTAAAACTGAAAATATATTTTTTAGACTTTTTATATATTTATTATTAATTTAAAACTATTTAAAACTAATTTAAATTATTAAAAATACCAAATAAAAGGAGAAAAATAGGTAAAAATACTTTTTAAGCTTTTTACATTTATCTAAACTTAAGAAAAATGAAAAATTATTTTTTTGAGACTTTTCTTAATTTTTTATATTAAATGCTATTTAAAAGTACTTAAAAACTAGATTAAATCAAGAAAAATACCAAACAAGCTAGGAAAAATCTGAAAAATTCAGGAAATGCTTAAAATAATATAAGGAATCTATGAAAAATGGAAAAACTTGGGGTTGTGTGGCAGAATCTGAAACTGATGATCAAAGTGCTTTAGAAATAAGCACTTGGATAAGCTAAAGTGTACCAAAGTGAACCAACTGTTTACAGAAGCAAATTTATGCAATAGGAACTAAAATGGAACAAGTTTAAACAAGCCACAACCTATGATTAGCACTCTGCAACAGATTTGAGGATTATGAACTATAAGCTAAAACAGTTAACAGGGGGGCTACTTTAAGCAAGAGATTAAGCACTCAAAATAAGCTACAACTGCAAAACACCAACTGGAACTTGTAGAAGACCTGGTAGAGAGTATTTAAACCAATTTATAGACCTAAGTGAGCCCTGATGAGCCCTGTGCAAGGTCTGCAAAACCTGCACAAACCTGTGCAGGCTACAGTACCCTGCACAGGGGATTAAGCTCCATAATCACAAGCTTATTTGAGCTTTTAGAAAAAATTACAAAAATACATAAAAATGATAACTATAAACTAGACCAGGGGAAGTTTTAAAAACAACTAGAATCACTGAAATTGATCAAAAGATGAGCCCATGAAAATTCCTACTAGATGGACCAAAACTGGGATTTTCAAATTGACTTTTGAGAAAAACATGAAAGGTTGACTTTCTTGAGATTAGAATGCAAATTTTGGACTGAAATAGACTAAATATGATATAATGCAACTTTATCAAGCTAACTTATCAAGATTTAAACCTATTAGAATTTATTTTGAGTGACTGGTTCCAACAGTAAGTGATCAAAACAGATTCAAGCAAAGTTTTGACTTTTAGTGTTATTTGATGCAATAAAATGACTAGAATGAGTAAACTAGTGATAATAAATACTAAAGCAACCAAAAACTAAGATCAAAACAGCTATGAAGACAGATTAAGCAAGCTATCCAAACACTCCTTTATGATGGAAAATGTAATCTAATCAAGCTTAAATACCAAATCAGCTGATGCAAATCACTAAAACAGATTCACTATACTAAATTAAAGCTAAAGAGATAGCAAACAACAAGACTTAAGCAGATCTAAGAGTTATGACTAATGCTACTATTAATAAACTAGTTATGAGATTAAGATCAAACTCACAAGGGATTCAGCCTAATTTTGAGCAAAGTCACAATACCAAACTACCAACCAACAACCAAAATCAGGCATCACCATCAACCCACATCCATTTTCAAACCAAATGAAGGACACAGTTGACTTTTGTTGACCAATGACCCATTCTGCTTGAAATTGATATATATGCTTACAAAAAGGTTTAATTAGCTTAAATAAGCTAGATTGAGTTTAAAAATAAGCTTTTAAGAGCTTATGAACAAGAGTTTGAAACTGAGATTAGTAACAGTAAGCTGAAAACTTGAAATTTATAACATAACTTGGAATTACTTATTCAAACCAAATTACACTGAAGGTTTTACTTAAAGGGAATACATTAAAACTGAAATTACATAATTTTAACTAAAACTAAAACATTTAATTTAAAAACGACTTTAAGAAAAAAAACCATAAAACTAACTACTCCTTTCAACTGCTTCTATCTTCCCCTTTTTATACCCCAAGTCTTCTCTCTCCTCTCTTGAGCAAATCCCACTTGAAATCTGAGCAATTGGATGACTTTTGTGAAATTTGGCAATTTTTTCAATTTTGGCGGGAATAACTTTTTGACAGTTGGCTATGGTTGAGTGAATGAGGAAAGGATCATTTAATGGTTCTTGGATTTGTGTTGAGGTGGGGGGACAAAGGTGAGATGAAGGTGAGCTGAGGGAATGGTGTGTGGAGAGGATTTTCAGGCAGAGCAGGTGGTGAGGATGACTTTTAGGCGCCAAGTGGTGGTTTGACTGGATTGGTTGACTGACCAAGGCAGTATTAATAAGCCAAGGGTCCAAAATGTAATATGACAGGGGGTCCAAAAGGATAGGCAGGTCAAAAAGGGTCCAAAATGATTGAAAGGGTTTTAAATATAGGGACCTTTGTTGTAATTTCTGGAAATCAAAGGACCATGGCTGCCATTTCATCAAAGTTGATCCAAGGGACTAATAGTGACATTCTCAAAAAGTATAAGGACCAAAATTGCCACTTTGCAATTTTCCAGGGACTAATTCCGCCAATTTTGAAACTTAAAGGACCAATTTGTAATTTTCTCAAAACTTTTTATATTTTTCACCAAAGGACTAAATTTGACAACTTATGATTTTAAAAGGACCTTTGGTGACTTTTCTTTTGAAATTTTGTCTCAGGGACTGTTTTTGACAATTTTTGAAACTTGGGGGACTAAAACTGCAATTTTTGCAAATTTGATATGTTTTTCATCTGATTTTGATATTTTTGCTTTTAAAACACATAAAACACTGATTTGTGATATTTTTATCATTTTGATGTGTTTTTGAGTGTTTTCAGATGATTTTGCAGTTTAGATTACACAAAAATGATGAGTATTTGGAAACTCATCAATGGGTTAATGGTTCTACCCTCATGGAAATACCTTGATTATAGACTCTTAAAGATTTCTACTTGTTCCTTGGAAAGTCCTTTGGTTTTGTGATGTTTGGGAATATAGCCAAGGGTGTCCTTGTGATCATAGAATCTTGCGGCGACCATGGTTATTCCTAAGAGCAAGAATTAATATGTTTAAAAATGAGAATAAACTTTAACGTTTTGGTTCTAGTGTGTGCCTATATGAAAACGATTTGGAGTTGCGGTTATCTCGACTCATTTTATGCACAAAAATGGTTTTAGTGGGGTGTTTGGCAAATACCATGAGATAACCCAAATGCTCCTAATTCAATGTGGCTTCATTTGAATATACCCTGGAATGCATATTAGTTATGCAATACCTTTAGTATTCAAGAGCATGCAAGTGATGAAAGTCTAACGTTTCTATTTGTATTAACAATGAAAAAATTGTTTTCCTACAAGTGAGAAGCTTTTCAAATTTTTTGACATGGGGTGTTTGGTTATTTGAATAAGGCCTTATAGTCATTATCTATTGATTAGTGGGAAGCATGATTTGTTTATGCAATATGATAATGTAGTACCTAATTTCAAAGACTAGTTATGCAATTTGCCAATTGAATTCATATTTAGTATAAAAGCATACATAAAACCCCATGTAATGATTTGTAATGGTTTTGTGCATAAATAAGAATCCTAGACTCAGAATTAAGAGATAAAATGTAGTTAGGATACTTACAATGATGTTATCTTCAGTGATTAGTGAGTGGGAAGGTGTCAATAATGAGCTAGGTTTAATGTTTACATGTTTTGGTAAAGTGGGTTTTGAGGAAGAAGATGTTTTGTAGGTAGCAGTTTTGCTTCTGTAGACACCACGGACCAGACGGTACCAAAATTTTGGTTCCGTCCATGTTGTCGTTTGGTGCCGTGCCTACAGTAGCAGATACAAAACAAAATTGTTTTGTTTTGACTATTCTAATGTTTTGGGCTATGTTTATCCTACATGTTTGGTTCCATTAACCCTAAACCAAGTCTAAGAAGATTAAAAGGTTCTCGTTTAAGAGGCTTAGTTAAGATGTCGGCAATGTTGTCTTCGGAGGATACTTTCTCGATTGAGATGTTTCCTTTTTGAACATTGTCGTGAAGAAAGTAATGACGGATTTCAATATGCTTTGTACGAGCATGTTGAACAGGATTCTTGCTGAGATCGATGGCTCCTTTGTTGTCGCAAAGTATTACAATGTCGTTGAGATGAATTCCGTAATCTACGAGAGCTTGCTTCATCCAAAGAGCTTGTTGACATGCTTTTCCGGCTGAGACGTACTCGGCTTCAGTACTTGAGATGGCTAAAGCCGTTTGCTTCTTTGCAAACCATGAGGTGAGGCAATGTCCAACAAAAGTGCAAATACCACTTGTACTTTTTATATCGACATAATCACCGGCATGATCCGAGTCGGCATACACTATGGTTTCTACACCCGTTCCTTTGGGATACCATAATCCTAAACACGTTGTTCCCTTAATGTATCTAAAAATCCTTTTTAAGGCTTCTAAGTGTGATGCCTTTGGGTTTTCTTGAAAGCGAGCACATTGACAAACACTAAACATAATGTCGGGTCTACTAGCCGTAAGATAGAGTAGGCTACCAATCATTCTTCTATATTTAGTGTTTTCTACGGATTCACCTTCTTCGTCCTTGGTGAGTTTAGTGTCCGAGGACATGGGTGTTTTAGTTGGTTTGGAATCTTCAAGACCAAATTTCTTAAGCATGTCTTTTATATATTTAAATTGGTTAAAAAATATGCCATCTTCTAGTTGTTTAATTTGAAGTCCTAGAAAGAAATTTAATTCACCCATCATACTCATTTCAAACTCGTCGTGCATGATTTTAGAGAAATCATCACATAGCTCTTGACAAGTTGATCCAAATATAATGTCATCAACGTATATTTGAACAATGATAATATGTGATTCCTTTTTCTTGGTAAAAAGATTATTATCTACTAATCCCATAGTGTATTTGTTATCAATAAGAAAAGTCTTAAGTCGGTCGTACGAAGCTTTTGGTGCTTGCTTAAGACCGTATAATGCTTTCTTGAGTTTGAAGACATGATGTGGTTTCTCAAAGTCGGTAAAACCGGGAGGTTGAGCAACATACACTTCTTCGTTAATAAACCCATTAAGAAAAGCACTTTTAACATCCATCTGAAATAATTTAAAGTCATAAGCACATGCATAAGCAAGTAATATTCTAATAGATTCGAGTCTAGCTACCGGTGCATAAGTTTCATCATAGTCAATCCCCTCTTGTTGATTATAACCTTGTGCAACAAGCCTAGCTTTATTTCTAGATACTACACCATTTTCATCCATTTTATTTCGAAAGACCCATTTCGTTCCAATTATAGTTTGATCTTTAGGTTTTGGAACTAATTTCCAAACATCATTTCTAACGAATTGGTTTAACTCTTCTTGCATGGCAATTACCCATGATTCATCTTTTATTGCTTCATTTATGTTTTTCGGTTCAATGGTGGATACAAAACAAAAATAATTACTTTGATTTTGGGCTTGTGACATTAAGGTTCTTTGATTAAGTTGTCCTATGACCTTGTCTAAAGGATGACTTTTAGATTCTTTGATGTTTACAATCTCTTTATTTAATGGTTCATCTTCCTTGTTATTATTAATTATTTCTTGACTTTCTATCATTTGACTTTCAACTAAGTCATCATCTACCAAAGGTGATGTCTTAGAGGAAGGTGGACTTTCGTCGAATGTTATGTTCAACGATTCCTCGACTATCATTGTTTCTTTGTTTAGGACAATGTAAGCTTTACTAGTTTGAGAATAACCAAGAAATACACCTTTATAAGACTTTGGGTCAAACTTGGTGAGATAATCTTTAGTATTAAGAATAAAGCATTTACAACCAAAAGACTCTAAAATATCCTAAAGTTGGCTTTTTACCTTTATAAAGCTCATATGGTGTTTTGTTTAGGAAAGGACGAATTAAGACTCTATTTAAAATATATGTAGAAGTGTCAACCGCGTTACACCAAAACTTTTGAGGAATGTTTTGTCATTAAGCATTGTTCTACTCATTTCTTGAATTAATCTTTTTTACGTTCTACCACTCCATTTGATTGAGGTGTTCGTGGAGCCGAAAAGTTATGTGTTATACCATTTGTATCACAGAAGTTTCCAAATTGAGTTTCGTTGTCAAATTCACGACCCTGATCCGTTTGGATCGACACAATTTTAACACCTAGTTGATTTTGAATTTTCTTGCTAAGAATTTCAAATTTATCAAAAGCTTCATTTTTAGTTTTCAAAAACAACGTCCAAGTAAATCTTGAGTAATCATCTACTATGACCAAAGTGTATAAGTTGCCTCCGTAGCTTCTTATAGCGGATGGACCAAACAAGTCCATATGCAATAATGACTACTATGGGTTTGTTTACCAATTTTGCAAGCGTCGCAAAAGTGTTTGTCATATTTTAGGTTTTGTAAATTTCTAACTAGCTCTTTTGAAGATAGGTTTTGTATAAGTCTCATATTAGCGTGACCTAAGCGTCTATGCCAAAGAGATGAGCTATCATCTAACGTTGTTAGGCAAAGTTTGTCATTAGATGTTTTATCTATTTTCATGACGTGTATGTAATTTTTCCTAACTCCTTTAGCTATGGTGATACCATCTTTTAGTATTTTACTACCATTTTCATCAAATAGTACTTTATACTTTTTATCACATAATTGGCTAATACTAAGTAGATTAAATCCAAACCTATCTACATGAGCAACATTTTCAATAGTTAGGGAGTTATGAGCGATCGTACCTTTGCCAATGATTTTGCTTTTGAGATTGTTACCAAAAGTGACATTACCTCCGTCATACTCTTGGTATGATGAGAAGAGACTTTTGTTGCCCGTCATGTGTCGTGAGCATCCACTATCTTTTATCCATTCATCAGGTTCCAATCCAACTTTCAAGCATACCTAAGAAGCAAATAACTCAAGCATTTGGTCCCCAATATCTCATGGGTCTGTTTGGGTTAAACATACCATTTATTTGATTCATGTATGGAAACGATGGGTAAGAGTTCCATGACATGTAATCTAGAGTTTGATATGGTCTAGAAAAGTTTTGATTCCAACTGTTGTGTTGGTAGTTGGGTTGTACGTTGTGGTTGCTCTTAGGAAAGGGGCGTTTGGCAAAAGGTGTCTTATGTCGTTGTTGAGTAGTTTTTTATCTAAATTCATTTTTAGCAAGTCCTACTCCTGATGTAACAACTGGTTTTAGTTTAACACTATCCTTGGTTTTCTTTGTTACTTTGACAAATTCATTACGGTCCGTATCACAAACATTCTGTCCTGCTGAAGTACCCACGGCACCATTTGGTTCAACGGACGGAACCCTTATTTTGGGTCCGTCTGATCCGTGCTGTACTGCAGCAGTTTTGACAGTTTGTTCGTCCTTTTCGGCCATTTTGTTTTGACTCTTTGTAATTAATACCTCATTAAATCCTAGCCCATTCATATCTCCTGGTGTTTTATGTATTTTAACAATTTTATCGGCAAGTGCGATGTTTTTGTTAAACCTTTTAAATTTAGAATTTTGTTCGATTAGAACATCTTGTGTGAGCTTTAGGTTTTCTATTTCAAGATTAAGCTCTTGACATGATTTACAACCATCGTCATTTGCTTTTCCTTTTTCAAGTCGTTTTACTTTTCTTTTAACTCATAAACTTCATTTTCCAAAAATTCCTTTTTGGTTTTTAAAAATTTATTTTTAGTTATGGTTTTTAGACTTAGCTCACCACTAGTACAAAAACGGGATTTGGTCACGCATGGTCGAAATGGAACAGCCACATATTCGCATATTTGTGTGGCTGAAGGTACGAAAATTGACAACATGTACTAATTAGTCACACATGAAAATTTTAATTGTGTGACCATTAGAACTGTATCGCCACACAATTGAACGTTGTGTGGCTAAAGGTATCTGGTGATTTTGTTTCATATCATTTAGCCACATATGAATTTGGAACGCGTGACAAATACAAGTGACCTTGATGCGTTAGTCACATGAAGTAATTTTTTGTGTGTCTAAATCATAGAGTCAAGTTTTGTCACACATTATTTAAGGGTGACTGATATGTTTTGCCAACTCTTTAGCCACATCTGAAATTGGAACAAGTGACAAATGAAAAGTAAGGTTGAAGCATTAGTCACGATATACATATAAACAGTGACAAATATATGTCACACACTTGAACACTGTGACCAAAAGCCATATATGGTCACACTAAATGTTTTGTCACACATTCGTTAAGTGTAGCCAAAATCCAGTACATATGTTCACGTAAGTTAAAATGTGTGTTTAAAGTTTAGTTTGTGTTAGATTGCCGAAAGCTAATCTATAAAGTCACATTTGCTACTAACACCGTGACCAAATGCCATATATGGTCACGCTAAACGTTTTGTCACACATATTATTCAAGTGTAGCCAAAATCCAGTACATATGGTCACGTAACTTAATATGTGGCCATTGGATGATGAATAGTCACTCAAAATACACGTTTCCTCACTTTAAACACCATATGGTCACACTTATTAACACTTTTAGCCACTTTATGGTTAATTGTATGTGACTAAATACCCAAAACAACCATGCTTTGTGTGACTACATGTTAGAAAAGGCCACACAAACATAAAATTCATGTGGCCATTGGATGATCAATAGTCACACAAAATACACCTTTCTTCACTTGAAACACCATATGGTCACACTTATTAACACTTTTAGCCACTTTATGAGTAATTGTATGTGACTAAATACCCAAAACAAACATGCTTTGTGTGACTAAATGTTACAAAAGGCCACACAAACATAAAATTCAAGTGGCCATTGGATGATCAATAGTCACACAAAACACACATTTCTTCACTTGAAACACCATATGGTCACACTTATTAACACTTTTGGCCACTTTATGATAAATTGTATGTGACTAAATACCCAAAACAAACATTCTTTGTGCGACTAAATGTTAGAAAAGGCCACACAAACATAAATTTGATGTGGCCATTGGATAATCAATAGTCACAAAAAATACACGTTTCTTCACTTTAAACACCATATGGTCAAGTTTGTTGCATTTATTGTGCTGTTAATGAAAATGTGGGTTTGTAGGTGATGGCTTTTATAGTCACATTGATATGCACACACATTAACACTTGTGCAACACCACAATATACTAAACTTGGATAAATCCAAACTAATTATATATATGAACAACTCTTTAACAACGAGTACTTGATTGTTAATGCGGAATCTTAACAACAAGCAAGAAGAACACAAATACTATTTCACTAATAAACTTATTTTATTAATATTTCTATTCGTCTAAGTACAAGTTCATTTCACTATACTTTAGGGTTCCTTTATACACTTAGGAAAACCTAGTATACAAAACGTGTAGAAGGATATAGATATCTCTTCCTAAGATATCTCTACGCGTACATATGCCTTCCCTCAACTCTAATAAACTATTATGTTTTTCATAAACAGAACTAACTACGAATACTACCAGACTTAACTGTTATACTGCCAGTATTATTGCTGTTGAGCTTTTGATTCAATTAACCTCAAAAGCTGATAGCATGCATCATCCTTTCTTTCACCAAAAAGCTTCTTCTCAAGCATAGCCCTGCAAATACTGTTTGGAAGTGGATACTCCACTTCTGTAAGCATATAAAGAATTGCAGTTTCTAATTCCAAACAGTGCACCTGACAAGTGTGGAAATATCTCCATCTGATCACTTGTTCTTACCTGACAAGTGTGGAAATATCTCCATCTGATCACTTGTTCTTGACAGGCCAGCTTCCACATTTCATCATCAGCATCTGGTGTCTCAAACATGGTCTTCAAGTCACCCCAAAGGACTCTTTCATATTCCTCTTCAGGTCCCTCGTCACCATGCTTCTCCATCATCAGCTGGTACATGGTCTTCAAATCATCCCTGGACAAATCACTCAATAAACCAGGAAAGTTCACATATATAGTGTCTGTGTGATTTTCCCTTACTATCAGGTAAACTACCTTTTTCCCATTTTTGATGATCTGAACCTTTGCAATCTTAGCAGGAAGTGCTGAACCTGTAGGAATGGAGCCCATGGTAAACTCTTCTGATGACGGTTCATCAACCTTATCCTTCATGTACTCTTCCACTTCCTTCTTAACATTTGTCTTATCCTTTTTCACTCCTTTCTTTCCAGTGGATTTCTTCCTTGTCATATTCAAAACTGGTTGCCTAACCTCAGCTTCCTCCTCTTTCTTTACAGTTTTTGGCTTATCACCAAGTTTTTCAGCTTCAGCAACCTTTTCAGTCTCTGCAATCTTGTGCTTCTTAGCATCCTTTGGTTGAAGATTGTAACCCTTCCTTTTAAAAGTTGAATCTTCCAACTCTGAATCCATTGGAATAAATTTTTTATTTTGGTACATTACATTTTCAAATTCTGCTTTTAGTTCATCATTCTTCAATTTCCTTAACTGGCTCAACTTCCAGGTAGGATTCCCTTGACTTTTGACATAGTGGATCATATAATCCCTTTGCTCAGCTTTGGTCAAGGGTCTGTTCATCCTTTCTCTTTGTCTCTGCTCTCTGAGAAGCCTCTTCTTCGCATTAATAATCTCAACCAATTTACTTGCATAGTCTTCTCCGCCAATATCAGGAAGGATATCTCTGTTTACTAATAATCTTGCATTTATAGTATCCCATTCTTCATCAGTGTAGAATTTGGCAGATTCCAGAACTTCAGCTTTCCTTTTCATTTGTTCTTCAGTTAATTGTGGTTCCTCCTGCAGAGTTTTTGCAATCAGCTCATCATCCCTTGTTTGTTCTGCACGCTTAGCTTCTTCAGCCGCATCCTCTGCTTGAATCCTAGCAATCTCAGCAAAGCTAGCTTCCTCTTCTGCGAGTTGCTTTTTGGTCTTCACTGGCTCAGAAGATTCTTGCACTATTCCTTTGCCTTCCCTATGCACAAACTCCTCACCAGTACTACCTGGATCACTACCAGGATTAATATGTTCCGTACTTGTATTAACTTCAGCATCAAAGCCAATATTAAAATCTTCATCAAAAGCAGATTTAATTTCAGCACCACCAGACTTATCGTTAGTAAAGTCACTAGACTTATCCACTCTACTAGAACTTGCAGCTTCTTTATACAGTCTCTTCTTAAAGGATTTCTTGTGATTTAAATTCTTAACCAAGATTTCAGCTGCTTCCAATCCTTGAGGACTAATTTGAGTTTCCTCAGAGGATTCCTCACCTTCTGAGTCTGTAATGTCTATCCCCGTCTGTTTGAATTTCCCCTCCAATTTCTTAACTCTTTTGCGAGTAGTCCCCAGTGACTTCTTGGTCTTCTTCAATTTTTTCTCCAACTCATCAACCCTTGAAATCAGTTGTGGAACCAGTTGAAGTAGATATTCCATAGATAAGGAACTGGGTTCTGCTGTAGTAGTGGGTGTTGGAGGTTGTGGTTGAGGAATCACTGGTGGTTCTTCCTTATGGACTGAAGGTGAATGTGGTGGGGGTGTTGGTGTCCTCTGTTGAAACTCTGTTTTTTCAGGTTCAGATGTAGGTTGAGCCTGAGCTTTTGATGTAGCAGTAGGAGATGGAACAGATGTAGATGTACCTTCAGGATCAGTAGCAACATAAGGAAACATAGCAGACAAAAGTGGCTTGTGTGCCCCTTCAAAACCCCTTTTCATATTACCAAATATCTTTTTAGTGAAAGGGAGAGCAATGTAAGGATGTTTGCTTGCTGTTTCATCATTTAAGATCATTTGAAAAAATCTTGGGTACATCAAAAACTTTTTCTTATTCTTGGAATTAGCAACCATGGCATCAAAAATCATTTTTGAAAAATTGAAGAGTCTGCCAGTGGAGAGACAGACCAATGCAGAAGCAATATTGCTTCCAAATTGATCCCATCCACCACTTTTAGAGCTCATACAATGTAAAATATGATGCACAAGGAAACGCCATTATGGCGTAAAATGACTCTTCCAAAAAGTGAATGTTCCATCAGTTGGATATCCAATCTTTTCCAATCCCTGAAAGAGGTCATGATTTGCCAACATTGAAATCCCTGAGGCATCAGCCAATTGAAGCTTGCTTCTGACTGATTCCTCAGTGATTGAATACTCTAACGTATCAATAGTTGCATTTAACTCTAGTGTCCCATCAGCAATAGTTCTAGCAGTAGCAGTCTACCAGAACTGTTTGACTAGGGAATCATAGATAGTTGGATTATGAGTAAGGGCATACCTGATATGACTACCCTTTAGAAAGTCCACTATCTGCTCGAAGCCTGTGCTTTCAGCAGGCTTTTTGAGAAATCCCACTTGATTGTGCTTGTCTACAAACTTTAATTGTGCCATCTTTTATGTTAATTGAATTACTGGTAGTGCAGGGCAATTAGGGTTTAGTGCTGGTGAGGAGACTTAATCGAAATAAAATAATTAAACTTTTAAAGATTAGGATAAAGTAATTAAAGGATAAATATGATTTCTAAAAATAAAAATTATCCATATAAATACTTCTGACCATCTAAAATTAGGTAACGGTACTATTTAAACAGTAAAAATCGTTTTTTATTTTTTGCACTACCAGACTAAAGAATGGTCAAACAGACTTAAAAATGACATCACCAGAATTAACTCTGTACTATAGCACATCAACTAGCACAACTTCCATACATCTCCAATCTGTGAGAATTCTTTCTTTTCAACATATCCTTAAACAAAAAAATATACCTAACAGATTTAACTAATATTAAGTCTTGTATTATAAACATAAATTCTTAAAAAAGTACAAAAAATCGAATCTATATGCTTTAAAAGAGTGAAATATGATAAAGGTAGAGTGTGACAACTTGACCATAACATGGTTCACTTGGACTTTCGTATAACAACACCTCCACAGTCGGTTCGATAGTAGTCAGTTCGTGATTCGTTACCCAAGTCACGTCGATCCACACGTGGCAATATGTTATCATTGTGCTGGTGAATGACGGTACTAAATTCCTCATCGGCTTCGTCATACTTATCTTTGTAATTCTTGGGAGGTGTCTTAAACACAATAGACAATTTTTTATCTACCTGGTCTTTCACATAAAACACTTGTCGTGCTTGTGCGGCTAATATGAACGGATCAACCTTGTGGCCTAAACTATTCAGGTCAACCAATGTATACCCAAGAGTAGTATCGCGTTTCACACCACCAGCTTTGTGATTAACCCAGTCACATTTGAAAAGAGGAATTTGCATGTAACGGTAATCTAGTTCCCATATCTCCTGTAAAACCCCATAATAATATGCTTTTCTTGTGGTTGCAACTTCTTTAGATATGTGGATATCTAATGCCTCAACACTAACCCCACTGTTCTGGTAAACTTTGCCTTCATGATCTTTCGTACGAAAAGTATACCCATTGATGTGATATGCATCGTATTTCACTACGGTGGTGCGTGGTCCATAGGATATCCACCTTACAGTTTCTGATACACTTTCTTTGTCGATTTGTAACTCTCTCTCAACCTGAATTTCATTAGAAGTATATATTAGCTCAAAACAATAAGTACACCAATTTTCAGATCAAAATGAGCTGAGAAATAAGGTTTAGAAAGGGTATGTTGAGTAACATAAGATTAATTACTTCTTTGCGTAACCAATTGGCAAAAGATTTGCTGTGCTCATTCTCCAGAAATGCTATTCGTTTACTCGGGTTTTCTGCTTTCAAAACTTGCTTGTGTCGCCTGAAACAACGTGTTTGATTATTATATTTGATACATCATTTAATTTTCAGTAACGAAATAGACATAATGTGTTAGTAAGACTTACTCGATATACGGTACAATTTCATCTGTATTATTTATTACATACAAATGTGCTTTCTGAAAGAGTTCCGCAGAAACTTCAGTTGATTTGCCGGCCGACAATGGCTTTCCTTCCTCATTTTCATCTGTTTCATGTTTATCAGGTGGGATACCAACAGTTTTCATGGATTTATGATAGTCGCTAAAAAACTCTATTGTTTCTTCCGCAATAGTCTCCTCAGCAATGCATCCTTCTGGTCTATTTCTGTTCCGCACATGTCCTTTAATTACCTTCATACATCTTTCGAATGGATACATCCACCGAAAGCATATGGGACCGCATAATTTTACCTCCCTAGTTAGGTGCACAGTCAAATGTATCATAATATCAAAGAATGATGGAGGAAAGAACTTCTCGAGTAGGCACAGTGTCACTACCAGTTCTGCTTGCATATTATATAGTTCTTGCAATATTATTTCTTTGCAACATATTGATTTAAAGAAAAAGCAAAACCTGATAATAGCATATCGTGTGGGTGGGTGCATGATTGAACGTACTGCAATTGGCAGAAACTCTTGCATTAGCATGTGATAGTCATGCGATTTTAGGCCAATGAGCTTCCTATCCTTTAAGCTGACCAAAGAAGAGAAATTTGAACAATAGCCTTGTGGTACCCTGATGTTGTGTAAAGTTTCACAAAAAATATCTTTTTCAGCATTCGTTAATGTGTAACCTGCTGGAGGTAGTGTTGTTTTGTCTTGTTCTTGCATAGCAAACAACTCTTCTTTTACCCCCAACTCAGCCAGATCCAATCGAGCATTCAGTCCATCTTTCGTCTTTCCTGGAACATGTAGCAAAGTTCCGACGAGACTCTCAGCAACATTCTTTTCTACATGCATAAAATCAATACAATGTGGAACAGAATTATGCCTCCAATACCTAAGTTTTCGATACCAAATGTTGAATTTCTTCCAATACGCACCGTTTTGTCCGTTTACTTGGCTTGAACTACCCTCTACTTCTGTTATGTTTCTTTTCTGCTTTTGAATCTTCCCACCTCTACCTCTCGTATCTTCTTGGTTTTCTGATGCATTATTGTTTGTTCGTTTTCCTTTTCCCCACTTATTTTCAATATGTTGTACCTCGTTGTATATTTGTTCCCCGGTCATTGGGTTTGGAGCCGGGAGAAATTCTTGTTGTCTATTAAATGCCTTCCTTTGCCTTCTGAACGGATGGTCATATGGTAGATATCGTCTGTGACAAACATAACTTTGCTTGGATGAGGCAGAAAGTCTAACACAGTTTGTATCTTTCCCACATACTACACAACCTTTGAATCCACTGTACGGGCAGCCACATAATGTACCAAGTGCAGGGTAATCATTTATTGTCCATAACACAACGGCACGTAGATTAAAGTTATCTTTTGTGGATGCATCATATGTATCAACCCCTGTATCGAATAAGGTTTGCAGATCATCAACAAACGGTTCTAAAAAAACATCGATATCATTTCCCGGGTATCCCGATATTAATACCGAAAGCATGATAAACTTTCTTTTCATACACAACCATGGAGGAAGATTGTATATGACCGTTAAAACTGGCCATACACTGTGATGCCTATTTCCTGAGTTGACGTCAACCCCATCAGCCGATATTCCTAGCCGTAGATTTCTTGGATCTTCAGCAATTTCGGGGAATTTTTCATCTATGGTACGCCATGCCTTTGAATCTGCGGGGTGACGTAACACACCATCGGTTATCCTCCGTGTCGCGTGCCATCTTAAATCCTCTGAAATACTTTCTAGCTTAAATAGTCGTTGCAGTCTTGGTATAATTGGAAAGTACCACATTACCTTTGCTGGAATGTTTTCGTACACTTTCTTAGTCTTATTATCCACCTTCCATCTTGATATCCCACAAGTTCGACACGCAGTCAAATCCTTGTCATCCTTCCAGTAAAGAAGGCAGTTGTTGATACATACATGTATCTTTTTGTATCCTGATCCCATCAATTTCAAATATTTTTTGGCTTGATAAGTTTTTTCCACCATTTCGTTACCAGCAGGCAGCATCTTCTTTAACAATCCTAGTAATTCAGTAAAGAACTTATCAGAACATCCGTACTTACCCTTCAAGTTGAGTAGTTTAACTATTGCGGACATCTTTGTGAAGTCAGGACATCCTGCGTAAAGAGGCTTCTCTGCGTCTAATAATAATTGTTGAAACTTGACAAGATCATCCTCATCAAAATTATCTTTTGTAGCATTAACCATTTCTACTGTTGCTGGGGCATCTGTTGGAATATCTGAAGCAAAATCCGTGTCGTCAACAAACTCTGTTGTAGCGTTAACAGGTGTTTCGGTACTTATTGATGACTCATCCTTCTCTCCATGTTTAGTCCAGTTTAGGTAGCTTAGATCAAACCCATTGCTGAATAAATGGAACTGCACTTTCTCCACTTGATGCTCTATGTGGTTTAAACAATCTGTACACGGACATGGCATTGAAAGATCATTTTTCTTAACTCGTGGGTCGATGTTCCCCATCTTCCGCAAGTTGTGTACTGCATAATCAATAAACGCTGTTACTCCATCAACATAAGATTTGTTGGTCCTATTAGTTCCTATCCAAGACTTGTCCATGTTTATAAATGTGTCCCACTTATCCGAGCAACAATGTTTATAAATGTAGTCCCTGCAGGCATGTTAAAAAGACAGTCTAAGTTATTGAAGATTATACAATACAACATCAAACTTCAATTGATGATCTTAAAAGTTAAAAAAGACATTCCAAGTAATGAGGATAGCTCAAAGATTGAATGTCGTATTGAATTATGCTAAGAATTGAATAAAGTCTAATGAAACAGTTCCTAAAGGGATGTTTGGGTCAAGGAAAAATAAGAAATTAACTAGCTAAATTATGGTTCCATGTTCATGTGGTAACAGGCTTAACAAGGTTTCTTAAATTTTTTAACCAATTAACTATCTAAATTTAACAAGAAACTGACATAATTTACAAGAGGATATCTCGAAACAAATGTTCAATTATAATACGCTTAACAGGGTTATTTTATGTGTTAGAACGATGTGTACAAAAGGAAGATAACAATACTTACCAGTGGTGACGGGACTGGTGGGTCTATGACGGGAGAGTTGTGGTGGTGACGGGATTTGTAGTGAGATGAGAGGGAGGTGTGGCGGTACAGGAGGAGGAGGAGGAGGAGGAGTTAATTTTTGCAATTAGTTTGAAATGCCTTGATGCAAACTTTGGGGGGAATAAATTTAATTTGTGGGGGGAATTTTAAATTTGCTTAAATTTTTGAAAATTTTTCATATTAGTTTAAAAATGTTTTTTCTCTTATGATTTAATGATTTTTTTCATTTAATTAGTTTAAAAAGGTTTTTTATTCATAATAAATAAAATAAAATTCAGAAAAGTATAATTTAAAATATATATATATATATATATATATATATAGAGTTAGGATCAAATAAGAAGGAAAATTAAAATGAGAAGGATAAAAAGAAACCACAACCACACATTTCAGATGCACCTATTAAAATAGATGCATCTCCCCTTGAAAATCTCTCCCTTATTTGAAATGTGTGGCTAGAAATTCTTCTTATTCTTATCATTTTAGTTTTTCTTCTTACCGGATCCCTTCCCTATATATATATATATATATATGTTTAAGTATTTAGGACTTTTAAAAAATAATTTTAAATTTTATGCTTAAATTTACAATATTTGGTATTTTTAGGATTAAGTGCATTTTACGTTATTTCGACTTTTGTTAGTTGATTTATTTGCTTATTTAGTTGTTTTTAGTTTAAAAAAATAAAAAAATAAAAAAATAAACTAACTCCCAGTACCGTCTTCCACGGGTTATGGGTCCCAGTATCGTCTTCCACAGTGTATGTGGGAGGTTGATACGTAGACAGCCTTACCCCTACCTAAGGTAGAGAGGCTGCTTCCGGTTCTACCAAAGGTTGAAAAGGACCTCCGGCCTTGCAAGGGGTGAGGATCGAACCCTTGAGAGGCTGCTTTCTTTTCTACCAAAGGTAGAAAAGAACCTCCGGCCTTCCAAGGGGTAAGGATCGAACCCTTGAGAGGCTGCTTTCTTTTCTACCAAAGGTAGAAAAGAACCTCCGGCCTTGCAAGGGGTAAGGATCGAACCCTTGACCTCTTTCTCCAGAGGCAAGAGTGTTAACCACTTGATCTAACCTTGCTCTTTTTTTGTTTTTAGTGTATGTTTCATCAATTTATTCACGAAATCCAAATATCTTTCATTATTATTTATCACCCGATCACGAACCGAACACGAATTTCCAAAACCGTAACATGTGTGACTATAATTTTATATATACTATTGATTGAATGTTTGAATTTCCTAAACCGAACGCGAATTTCCAAAACCGTAACATGTTTGAATTTCCAAAACCGTAACATGGTTTCAGATATAATTTTATATATACTATTGATTGAATCATGTCGTAAAATGAAACTCTAAGCAACTATAACCCAATGATTTTGACCCATATTATAGTGTGAAGGTTATATGAATTGTATTAAAGTTATTAAAGGTGGGCACGTTAATTTTGACATTTCAGGATGACATAAAATCATTAACTCATGTGTCTTACTCAAAACATTGTGTGAAACTGTGTTTAGGGTTGCGTTATATACGTTGGGCACGGTAACACAACCCTTGTGCGTTTTCGTGCGTTTTAGTCTGTCCTATATGTTTTCGTCCGTGTTCATACGTTTTCTTAGTTTTGTACATGTTTTCTTCCGATTTTGTACGTTTTTACACGTTTTCGTCTCTTTTCACATGTTTTCGTCCGTTTTTGTACGTTTTTACACTTTTACACATTTTCATACGTTTTTACACGTTTGCGTCTGTTTTCATACTTTTTCCACCGTTTTCGTACGACTTTGTCCTTTTTAATAAGTTTTTATACGTTTTTGTTTTTGTTTACACGTTTTCGTCCGTTTTCATACTTTTTCCACCGTTTTCGTACGACTTTGTCCTTTTTAATAAGTTTTTATACGTTTTTGTTTTTGTTTACACATTTTCGTCCGTGTTTAAACTTTGTCGCTGGTTTTTCATGTTTTAGTCCGTTTGTATAAGTTTTTGACCGTTTTCGTCCGTTTCTAGCCGTTTTCATATATTTTAGACGTTTTGCGTCTGTTTTCATATGTTTTACATATTAACATACATTTTATTACGTTCTTATACGTTTTCGTCCGCTTTAGTTCGTTTTTTGTCCGTTTTAGCCATTTTCATATGTTTTGAAGACTTTTTCGCCGTTTTCATACGCTTTCTTACACTGTTACACATTTTCATACGGTTTTACACGTTTGCGTCTGTTTTCATACCTTTTCAACCGTTTTCGTACGACTTTGTCCTTTTTAATCACTTTTTATACGTTACGTTTTTGTTTACACGTTTTCGTCCGTGTTTACACTTACTCGCTGGGTTTTTCATGTTTTAGTCCGTTTGTATAAGTTTTTTGACCGTTTTCGTCCATTTCTACCCGTTTTCATCTATTTTAGACATCTTCGTCTGTTTTCATACACTTTAATATGTTTTACATATTAATGTACATTTTCTTAAGTTCCATACGTTTTCTTACGTTCTTACACGTTTCCGTCTGCGTTAGTCCGTTTCTTTCCGTTTTATCCGTTTTTAAGACTTTCCGGGTCAACCCAAGAAGCGAAGTGAATTCATATTCGGTTTTCGGCTCGCTTCGGTTTAATTCTAGTTCGGTTCGGTTCGGTTTTCGTGTTGAACCGAATAAAAAGATTACCGATTTAACAAAACCAAACAACCCGATAACCAAACGGATAAACACCCCTAATTAATTTATAGTGATAGTTTAAAAGGAGGACTTGTTTTGCGGTTTTAAAGTTTAGGTCTTTATAGTTTGAATTCATAAGGAGTTACAAGTATCTTCTCTATCACACTATCCCCACAACTCTTCTTCAACCTTTCTTTGCAATCTTTCAATAATATCATATTTTACCCAATTTCATTATCAATGGCAGCACCATCACCACAAAACCATTTGGCTAAGCGTGTTATTGATGACATAATTGAGTTTAGCGGGGAGACATCTGTTGATGGTTACATGAGTTTCTTCAAGGCTCAGCAAATTTCCAGTCTCCGTGGCTTTATAAACCGGATGCGCGAAGAGGCCACCACAGTAAAGAATGAGATTGCGCATTTTAATGCTTTAATTGCTGAGATGGTAGCTATTGGAGATGGGGATGAATATTTTGACACATTGATGGATCTTAGGCATGACATGGAGGCTACGAGGACTAAGCTGCAGGGGTTGAATGATCTCATTACTCAAGCTGAGGAGGATATCGAGACCAAGGAAGAACAAATTAAGTCGATGAATGGTTGAAGGGTTGCTCGCTATGTAAAGGGATGGTTTCTTTTGCTATAGTGTCATCTGTTTATAATGTCTAATGTCTTGGTTTAATATTATGGTTTGTAGATATATTAACGATGAAACATGTATGGATCTTTTGATGGTTTATCCAATGGAATGGAATGGGTTGCGCTCGCTAGTTTGTTTCATCTTTTTTTAATGTTGTTTTGCATTTAGGAATTGGTTGTGGTGTTTAAGTTCATATCTGGTAGAATGTATTATTGTAGGTTTGAGGTTGATCCAAACTCTGTTCAATGTTGAGCCATGGATATGCGGTTCATAAGTGCTTTGCTTAGGTTGTTCATTTTTTAGATTGTTGTCAATTTTTAGGGTGTTTTTGTTGTTGTTTTTGCTTTAAGTTAATTGCATTTACATGATTTCTTGATTTTTTTTACTGTTGGAGGATGTTAGAGCTTATTTAAGTGCTTATAAATAGGTTATTTATAGGCTTAAAGTAAGGTATCAGGGCTGTTTGTTGTGTCAGCAGTCCTTGGTTGGATTTGATTATTTTTGTGCTTACTTGTTTATATGGGACTGCTTATTAGTTATAGTTGCTTAATTAGTTGCTTTAATTCCATTTTTTTATTTTGTTTCTTCATTTGTATGCGCCATGTGGTGAGATTTTAGTGTAGCTGCAGTTATATGTGCTTTGATACAGCTGGTTTGAAGTTATATGGGTGTTTGGGACTGTGGGTAAGAACCATTTCTGTCATGGGTGTGTTGGTTTCAAAATGCAGCCAAAAATGAAATATTTAAATTCTATATTATCAATTTGGAGCCACATTTTAAAATTATGAAATTTGGAGCCAAATTTCAGCCAAAATTTTTAAAAGTACTTAGAAATTTATGGTTTCCTTATTTGAAAAACTGCCCCATAATGAGCCCTAATTTTACTCCAATAAATCAGGATTCAAGCAAAACAACCAGAACTTCAATTTTTACACCATTATTTACCAATTAAGTTTACTAATTTTCTTTAACACATTACTTCTGACGAATCATGGCAACTCAAACCAATTGTCAGGATGATTTGGTTTATTCTGATCGTGAAAATGATAACGCATTTGGATATGAATCATAGGCGTATTCAGATGAGGGTGAGGATGCTGAAAACAACCATTCAAATGCGAATGTTGTTAAGAGGGGCATAACTAGGTTAGCTAAGTTTCGCAGGGATTATGGAAAAACCGACGGAATAAAGGCAGTGTAACCTTCGATGCACTGAATAGGATATCAGGAAAAAACAGGGCATTGTTTTCGAGTTTTTTGGGTGATTTGGTTCGTGAGCATATAGGTGTCAGGATTCTATCCTGGAGGAAGGTTGATTCAGAAGCAAGAGATAAAATGTGGGATGAAATCACGGTACACATATACTTTTTTTTAACTAGTAGTGGCTTGGCTGTCGTAGGTACAAGGTGTTAATAAGTTTATCTCTGCATTTACATTATGTGCAACTAATTAACAACATTGTGTTAATCTTTGCAGCGATATTTTGATGTTGGCTTGACTGTCCGAAAGCTGATAATGAATCGTCTTGGTCAACTTCTAAGGAATTTTCGAAGGAAATTGACCGAAAACTACATATTGCCCAACCAAAATACCCTTTCAAAACTTAATGAAGTCCCAGCGAAGTATAGTGCAATTATAAAAGCTGAAGATTGGGTAAATTTTGTAAACTACACGGCCACCGAGGAATACAAGGTGTTAATTATTCATTTTTATTCAAGTTCAAATATCTGTCACATTTGATGTTTCCATATATATTAGTTGTATACTATCAGCATTACTACATCTAAACACCTTTTTTATTTTGTGTTGCAAGGTGAAATCAGCTGCATCTAAAGTGGCGCGTTCCAAGTCTGTTTATCAGCATAGAATGGGACGAGGTGGATACGCCCGTGTGATGGATAAAATGGTAACATTAAACATTAAACATTTGCATTTAATAGCATCATACTTTCGTTTATATTGGTTTATCTTACAAGTGTATGTATTTGATGTTTATAAGATCGAGAATAAAGAAATTCAACCAGATGAAGAACCACCGCGTGGTACGCTGTGGTTGAAAGGAAGGGTGAATAAAGACGGAGAATTTCACGATGATGATATCAGAACAGTTGGACAAAAAATTGTAAGTTTGACTCATTTTATGATTATGTTTATTGTTAGTTATAAGTTAATACTGATAGTGTATTAGTTAAAACTGATAGTGTATTAGTTAAAACTGTTAGTTATTAATTAATTCTGTTAGTTATAAGTTAATACTGTTATTTATAATTTGATACTGGTAGAATTAAATAACCTATTTCCCATATTGTGTGTGCAGAAAGAGACGGAGGAGAAGATCAAACAAGGAACCTTGAAGCTTGATCATGGCACTGATGCCATGACATTTGTATTAGGTAAGGAAAAGGGAGGATATGCGAGAGGAGTGGGAGGTGGAGTAACCTACAAGAGGTATTTTGATCTGCCTCGAATCAGACAAGCATCTGATGAAAGAGTGGTGTTACTTCAAAGTGAACTTGATGATGAGAGGCGCCAACGTCAAGAAAAAGAGGCGGTTATACAGGATTTGATGAAACAATTGGCTGCACAAAGGGGGCAGTTGCAGTCAACTTCAACTCCATTGACAGAAACGGAAGTAAGACATAAGAAAGTAACATTCCATCTTTTTTTTTTACCCTTTTAAATACTGCTGCAGTCTTCTTAAACAATTTATATTTCAGGTGTCTCCGGTGAACATTAATCTTTTAAATAGCAGTGCTGATGAGGATGCCGGAACACGTGTTGCTGGACGTGAGAAAGTTGCGAGCATTGAGAAGTCTAATGGACTTGCAACTTTGGAAAAGGAAATTCAAATAAGTGTAAGTAATAAATCACCCCCCCTGGGATTTTTGAATTCTACATACATTATTTATTTACCGTGTATTATACATATAGGAAACTGTTAAATCTGTTGCATCTAAGAAATCAACTAGATCAAAATGAAAGGATTCTTCACGTCAACTTTCTGGATCACAAGAACAGGAGTCTCCATTAACAGTACTACCACAAGTATGTATTTAAACATTTTCATATGTTCTTTAGTTTAATTAATTACTGATACATATATACATGCAACAAATTATCTTTTTAGGTAATTAAGTGCAGACTGTGGCACTTAAAGAAATCAACTATTATTGCGGAGGGTACCGTGTACAAAACTGATGGAAAACAAATGCTTCATAACAAACCACTCCCGAAGGATTGCTACAGAGTGTCTATTGAAAAATCTTTAGTGGATGCAGCGTGCATACCGGATGTAGGAAGTAACGGTCTCAAAACAGTTAAGGATGCAGTAGGTGGTTTTTATGCATGGCCAAAGGATCAAGTGGTTTTCGATGAAAAGGTACATAGATGCATGTGTTTTATAAACCTACATATATCATTCTTCATATTTAATTCAGTGTTTGATACCCCTGCTTTTGTTTCCTACAGGTAACACCACCAAGTACCATAAAACTGATTGGTGAGAACAGAACTGCACCTAAATTACATACGAAGCGCTACGTCTCTAGTCATACCATGCAAAAGGAAGCTAAGAAGATCAAGAGTCAGAAGTCGTTAAATTATTGAGAATTTTATTATGTACGACATTACAATTTTATATACATTCCAATTTTATTGTATTTGAATATATTTTGAATATATTTTTATATATTAGAATTTATTTTGATATATATTGATTTCTTATATGTGACTAAAAGATTCATATAGTCACAATTATTAACACTTTTTGGTCACAGTTTGCTTAATTCGATGCGTGACTAAATGTTAGAAAGCGCCACACAAACATAAAATTAATGTGGCCATTGGATGAGCAATAGTCACGCAAAACACACATTTATTCACTTAAAACACCATATGGTCACACTTATTAACACTTTTGGCCACTTTATGCTTAATTTGTATGTGACTAAATACCCAAAAAAACATGCTTTGTGTGACTAAATGTTAGAAAAGGCCACACAAACATAAAATTCATGTGGCCATTGGATGAGCAATAGTCACACAAAACACACATTTCTTCACTTAAAACACCATATAGTCACACTTATTAACACTTTTGGCCACTTTATGATTAATTGGATGTGACTAAATACCCAAAAGAAACGTGCTTTGTGTGACTAAATGTTAGAAAAGGCCAAACAAACATAAAATTCATGTGGCCATTGGATGATCAATAGTCACACAAAACACACATTTCTTCACTTAAAACACCATATGGTCACACTTATTAACACTTTTAGCCACTTTATGGTTAATTGCATGTGACTAAATACCCAAAAGAAACATGCTTTGCGTGAGTAAATGTTAGAAAAGGCCACACAAACATAAAATTCATGTGGCCATTGGATGATCAATAGTCACACAAAACACACATTTCTTCACTTAAAACACCATATGGTCACACTTATTAACACTTTTAGCCACTTTATGGTTAATTGCATGTGACTAAATACCCAAAAGAAACATGCTTTGCGTGACTAAATGTTAGAAAAGGCCACACAAACATAAAATTCATGTGGCCATTGGATGAGCAATAGTCACACAAAACACACATTTCTTCACTTAAAACACCATATGGTCACACTTATTAACACTTTTAGCCACTTTATGGTTAATTGCATGTGACTAAATACCCAAAAGAAACATGCTTTGCGTGACTAAATGTTAGAAAAGGCCACACAAACATAAAATTCATGTGGCCATTGGATGAGCAATAGTCACACAAAACACACGTTTCTTCACTTAAAACACCATATGGTCACACTTATTAACACTTTTAGCCACTTTATGGTTAATTGCATGTGACTAAATACCCAAAAGAAACATGCTTTGCGTGACTAAATGTTAGAAAAGGCCACACAAACATAAAATTCATGTGGCCATTGGATGAGCAATAGTCACACAAAACACACATTTCTTCACTTAAAACACCATATGGTCACACTTATTAACACTTTTGGCCACTTTATGATTAATTGGATGTGACTAAATACCCAAAAGAAACGTGCTTTGTGTGACTAAATGTTAGAAAAGGCCACACAAACATAAAATTCAAGTGGCCATTAGATTATCAATAGTCACACAAAAGACATATTTCTTCACATTAAACAACATATGGTCACACTTATTAACACTTTTTGCCACTTTATGCTTAATTGTATGTGACTAAATACCCAAAACAAACATGCTTTGTGTGACTATACAGTGTTTATGGTCACTAATACGGATTAATCCAATAAAATTTGTACCTAATTAGTCACACATGTTACGGTTTTGGTTACTCTTTTGCAATAGAGACTAAAAAAAAGTCAAACACGTGACCATAAGGTACCTATGGTCGCGCGACCTTTAGTCACACACGGCCGAAAAAACATGTGTGACTATATGTATATCGTCACACATATTCGGTGTGGCCAAATCCACTTTTTGTTCTAGTGCACACAATTGATTATATTGTTTTTGCAAAGTGTCATCATCAATAGAAGAATAAGAAGAGTCGGAAAGTACCTCGTTTGACTCATGTGCCATTAGAGCGATCTCTTCCTTGCTTGATTCTTCATCGTCTTCACTATCACTCCAAGCATCACTTACAAAAGCTCGTTGAGTTTTGCTTTTAGGTGGCTTGGGACATTCTCCTATGAGATGACTTGCATCACCACATCTAAAACACTTTCTTTCACCTTTACCCTTTTTGTCATCCCGATCTTTTCGGAATGGCTTCTTTTCTTCTCGAGGTTGTCTTACAAAATTTCCTCTTCTTCTAAAGAACTTCTTAAAGTCTCTAACGGCCATGGCATACTCCTCATCTTCACTACCGGAGCAAGATTCGTCATCATCACTTGATTCCACCTTTGCTTTTAGAGCAACGGATTTGATCTTCTCCCTTCTTCCTTTGATGATCTCCGAATCTTTCTCCATCACCATTTCGTGTACTTTGAGGTTACCGATTAGCTCGTCTAGTGACATTTTTTAGAGATCTTTTGATTCTTCAATAGCGGTCACTTTAGCTCTCCATTTGGGATGGAGTGCTCTAAGAAATTTCCTGACAAAGTTCTTACTATGAAAAGATTCATCAAGTGCTTTAAGTGATGTAATAATAGTATTAAAGCGAGCAAAGCCAGAATAAATCGTTTCATCTTCAGAGATAACAAATTGTTCATATTGTTGAACAAAGATCAATTTTGTTATCCTTGACTTGTGAATTACCTTGATGTGTAACAATCAAAGACTCCCAAATATCTTTGGCGGTTTCACACATAAAAATTCTTTCATATTCTTTTCTAGGTAAAGCATTATAAAGCATCATTTTAGTTTCATTATTTTTAGCAACTAATTTCTTTTGTTCATCAACAGAAATATCATTTGTTGTAGAACTAAAATCCCCTTTAACAATAACAAACCAAAGATCTATATCTTTTGATTTTACATATGTTTCAAAACGGTTTTTCCAATAAATAAATCCATTGGTTTCAAAGAGTGGTGGTCTTTGCATAGATTGCCCTTCTTTAAAGTTTTCAGAATCCATGGATCGTTTCAAGTTTATAAAATACAAATTATTTGAAAATTCTTGAGCAACGAGGCTCTGGTACCAATTGTAGAAAACTAGAAGGGGTTCTGAATAGTTTACCAATTAAAAACTTTATTTTGAAACTTATTGAAAGATCAATTGATATTGATCTTAGATATGTTAATGGAATATGCAAGCAATACGTAAAGAGTAAATAAGGAAAGAAATGATCAAACCACAACAAGTTGTTTATAATGGTTCGGTCTACAAGGACTCTTTTTCCTTGCCCTACTCCACTCCCCGAGTCTCACACTCGAGAGTTTAACATCACTAGTCAACAAGCTCCTTTCACCGGCGGAGAAACCTTTACACTTCGCTTACACTATTTCCGACACTAAGCTAGATGTCGAGTTCTTTCCAAGGGTACAACCACTCCCACACACAATGTATTTTGAGTACTAAAATACTAACCACTCACACTCACAAGATTATGATGGTTTAATACAACAATGAAGTATGAATCAACAAAAGATCATACAACACTAAACAAACAAGACTTCCAACTTCTCGTTTGAAGCTTGAATGTGACTTGATCTTCTTTGCTACAAAAGACATCACTCATATGATATGAAACTGAGTTAGAAAGGTTAGAGAGAAGATATGTAAGAGAGTATGATAGAAAGGGATTAAAAAACTACTTGGTTTGGCTTTGCTATTTTCAGCCAAAACCATCAGCATGCACCATGGACGGCGGACCCCTTGAAAGAGTTCCGTCCGTTATATATTTTGGTGCCGCCGGGGTCTGACAGCAAGATATCAAGATCTTGCTAAAGTCAACCATATCTATGTAAGATTGTGTAAGATATGAAGAGTACAAATCTACACAAAATATCTAATGAAATCTTCCAATGATTTCCATGATGCATCACATGATGTCATGTGTTGTTTTTCTATTTTTAGAAATATGTAAATACATAAGTAATGTTTAGTTCTTAAGAAACTAAAACATTCTAAAAACTACTATCATACATTATGTTTAGACTCATATTAAGATATGATTAGTCACAATGTAAATGCTTAAATGATGAAGATATTGTTTGAAAAAGCATGTTTTAATATCTATTAAACTTGACCAGCTTTAAGCTTTATGAAAATTAAATTTACTTTTGTCGTTAACAAAACTTAGGTAAAGATAAAAAATATAAATAACGTTTAATGATGATATTTGTATTAACAGAGGATATCAACAACCTCTAACCCAAATAATACAACTTGTACATCGATGCATTATATCGATTGTACACCTTTGGCACCTTTCACTAATGCCTTCAACACGACCCTTCGACACCCTTCACTAATGCCTTCAACACAACACTTCTATGGAGGGAGGAAAGAATTATCAACAAGATGCACTTCAGTGGTCTTGATGATGACGAAGCTTAGAAACTCATGACTTGAGCTTGCACGTCTTCAAGAGGTGGTGATCTCGCCTTTTAGAGAAACCTAGAGAATCACACAAACATAATACTACATAGAATGATCTTTTGGATATGTGGTTAGTGAGGTTAGAATACTGAGAGAAAGTATATCTAAGAGTGGTATTGAGCAAGAGTGTTAGGAATTGGAAATTCCATGTTAAAGTGTCGGTCACCCCAATTATAGTCTAGCATAAGTTAGCTCGTAGACTTGTAGTTATTTACGTTATTTAGTAGTTAATTAGTTAGTCAGTAGAGTAGAATAGTTTAGAGTAACACCGTGGAGGAAGGATGGGTCTTTACCCACTGTATGCCTGATCCACAGTCCGATAGGAGGACGTATTGTATGTAACTATAAATACCCTCTACCTCCCAAGGTAGAGGGTTGGACCTTTCATTATAATCTAACCTTCTATGTTTTCTTTCACTTTCTCTCTCTAGAAAGGCTCCCACCTTCCACTTTCTCTCTCTAAAACCTACTCATATTCGAACCATATATTGTTATGTGATGTGTTTGTGAAATCCAATATGTTACAATTGGTATCAAGAGCCATGGTTTGATCATCTCTCTTACATATCCTTGGATTTCTAGTGGTTTTAGATGGTTTTTGAGTTTGAAAAAGTTTAGTGGTTTTTGCATCATTCGAATAATTTCTAGTGTTAAAGTTTAAATTTTGGGTGCACTTTTGTGTTTAGAATCATTGTAAGTGCTTGGGTTTTGATTTGGTAAGCTTGAATCACTGTGGTTGAGCTTGTTTTGGATTGAAAAGTGTGTTTTTGAAGTTTTTCTTGCTAGCAACTTGGCTCTCGTAGTATTTTTCATCGTAGCGACTTGCTTCAGTAAAAGTTAGCGAGTTACAGTGTTAGTTGTTAGCGACTTGAGACTAGCGACTTGTATATTGAGACAAGCCGACAAATAGTACAAGTTAGTGGATTCTCCACTACGGCTAGCTACTTGCTTCAGAAATTGTTAGCGAGTTGTAGTGTAAATTGTTAGCGACTTGGATCTTAGCGAGTTGTTCTTTAGCAACTTGACTGTGTCTTAGCGACTTGGCATTATAGCGACCTGTGTCTAGCGACTTGGTGCTTAGCGACTTGATTTCATAATTCTTAGCGACTTGGTGCTTAGCGACTTGTCTTCATAATTTCTAGCGACTTGTTGACTTTTCCCCACAAAACTTCAAACGGCCATAACTTTTGAACCGTAACTCCGTTTTCAGCGTTCTAACCATCAAAACGACCGTGAGAACGAGGAGAATGGCACACCGAATGAACTAAAAACCTTTGAGGCCTAAATCCACTCCGAACAGAAGTTATTAAGGTTTTTACGTTTTTAGACCTAAATTTCTCGGTAAAATCGTGCAACAACCAACCCAAATCACAACCAAACAACATCTCTGCTAATCCTACAAACAATCATAAGACCCAACACAAAATTTTCTATCATTGTGTCGATCCATCAGCTATCTTAACACGTTCTATCGGTCACTATATCACGGTTTCTTCTTGATTTTGTAAAATCTCGCGAAAGAATCTATTTCTCGGTTTTAATCATAGACTTGTAAAATCCCGTGTGTACTACAACATCATGTCTTACTCTACTGACCCAGTGATTTCGGAGGTACTTAAATTGTATGATGCTGTGGACAATAATGATAATGTATGCTACACTGAACGGTTAAAGATGTTTGAATTAATCAATGAGGACGTGAGATCTTCATGTTCTGAGTACAATGACAATGAATTGCACCTGCTAATGCTACAGAAAACCATGGAAAAGGAATGCTGCATTATACCCTATCAACAACTTCACTCGAACCTCATGTTACTTCTACCTTTTGGTATGGAACGAACGTGCAATGCTCTTTTCTGTCAAGATTTATCCACATTAACGGGAACATTACTATTGAACTTAGAACAATTGGAACAACAAATTGTCAAAGAAAAGGTTCAAAAGGATAGTTCCAGTGCTGCACTTCAAGTGATCCACAACCAACTTCAGTCAATCATCAGTGGGGAATTTACATCAGATTATGATCAAGACATGACTGAAATGTCTTTCAAGAGACACACTGGAATGGAAATTAGCGTGTTCATAGAGACACTTATCCATCTCATGAATAATGTGGATAAGTATATTGAGGAAGTTACTCAGAAAGAAGAAAATATAGATGAGAGTCTGGTTCAGTTGACAGATTGTTGTGATGAGTCGAGTAATTTTTCAGTTGAAAGATCGGATGTTGCTGAATGTAGAATAACAGAGACAACAAAGAATGATGTAACCAGCGGTTCAGTAACTCCTATCACACAAGAAATGGATGCAGTAATCAGAAAGGGGGATGAATGTTAGGAACAATCAAAAGATTGTAGTGTTGAGTCGGGTAAAGCATCACATGATGGATCAGTTGGAGCTGAACACAGAGGTTCAGATACAGATAAGTTTGACACAGCCAGTAGTTCAGTGATTCTTGCTACACATGATGAGGATTCAGATGTCAGACCGATAAATGAACATGTGTCAAGTGATGAGGTACCCATAACTGTTCAACATAATGCATATGAAATTACTCTTGTGCAAACTGATCACATCACAGAACATGTTCTTGATACATGTTTGGTTACTGAAGCTGAGTCTGAGATAAAGTGTTTTAAAACTAATGATATGGTAGATACGATAACTTTTGATGAACTTTCTAATAAATTCTCAGAACTTGAAAAACATTGCATTTCACTTGAAATTGCAATCCAAAGAAAAAAAGAAAGTTTTCAAACTGTGAAACCTTGCAACAATCCGGAATTCCCTGAATTTCTTGAATTTTTTGAAATAAATGATTTAAAAGCTCAGCTTCAGGACAAAAACTCGACAATCTACAATTTGAAGAAACATATTTCTGGTATGCATGTGAAAAGTAATTTGGTTACAAGTAATTCTGATGTTAATGCTATTAATGATATTCAAATGAGAAATGTTGAATTAGCGGTTTGTGTGGCCAAATTACTAAAGGAAAATGAGTCTTTGAGAAAGCATCACATAGAACTAAGTGACTCTGTCAAAGAAGCTAGAACTAAGTCAATAGAACAAACAAATTCTTTGATAGCAAAAATTGATGAACTCAAAGCTCAACTTCAGGAAAAGAGTTTCACTATTGTTGCCTTAAAAAATGAGCTTAGGAAAACTGTAGAGAAAAGTGTGAACACTAAGTTTGCAAAACCATCAACCTTGGGGAAACCAGTTTCTCATCCCATTAGAAATCGGTATGTTGTTAGGCAGCCTACTGCGTTTATATCCGAAAGACCAAAATTTTCAAAAACACGGTTTGCCTCCCAAGTTGATGAGAAACAAGTTTTGTCAAAATTAGTCACTTCACCTGAGTTGCCTAAGAATTATGCTTCTAGTTCCTCTAAACCGCAACAAGCAACTACTTCTACTCCCAGCACCTCTAGGATTGGTTAGAAAAATGTGTCAAAACCAAGCATTAAAATTCAGAATTTATATGATATGAATGACTTGTGGAAGAACTATTATCTAGAAGATGCTAGGAAAAAGGCGCAGATTCGAAAACACGGAATTTTAGGTTCAAGACCTAGGGTGATGATTTTCTACGAGGCTTCAAGGCACTGCTAGTAGTTGTAAACCACTACCTAGGAACACTCAAAAGACTAGGGATTGGCTTGCATCTAAGAGTAGTTATATGAATAAGAATGCTAAGCATATAGAAATCAAAACTAGAAATTCTGAGTCTTTTCCAAATAAGAAACATTTTCCTAATTCTCATGTTAAGGTACAATCCACTAAGGCTACTAACATGGCTAAGGTTCAACATGTTATGAAGCAAAACAAACCTAAAACTTCGCATAGATGGATCCCAACTGCTAAATCTTCGGAGTCTAGGAATAACGATAAGTCTTCCACTGTGCATAAGAATGTCACCAAACCTAGACCTTGCCATAAGTGGATTCCGTCTGGTAGAATGTTTAAGGATGTTGGACTTAGGTGGATACCTACCGGAAAGCTGTTTACCGATGATATTATCAAGGTTGACCGTGAAACCCAAAAGGCTTTGGATACTAATGTCACAAACCAAAATATATGCAATCAAGTTTGTAATATTAGTGTAGGTAGTCCTTACTCAGTTGCAGATACTTCGATCCTCCACTACATGGACTGGCTTAAAGTATGGATTAAAAATGGATTGATATCTCATAACTCACGGGTTCAAGTAACTCAATCTTGATATTCATTCGGTTATGGCGTATGAACACATCAGTTCATGCCTCGTTCTCTAAAGAAAAGAAATGTTCATCAAGTGAACCGGACTACTGTTGATTGTTCTCTTATTCTACTTGCTCAATATAATGAAGATGGCGACACCATGTGCTAATTTTGCGGGGGAGAAGTGTGAATAGAATACATTTGGATGATAATCACTTGTTTAATCAAGAATGGCATCTCCGTATGCAATTCTTGAGGGGGAGAAGAAGTGTGAATTTTTTTTGCATGGTTGATTGATATTTGAGAATATATGGTCAAACGGCTCCTAACTCATGTAAGAACCGAGCTTCTTCTTATCGGATCATCTTCACATGTAGTTTCTTCTTAAGAACCATTGGTTGACATCTTCACAAGCTGATATGAGTTTAACGACAAAGTGCTTCCGGTTAATGCTTAACGGGCACATCAACATGATGATTCTGAACAACCTTTTATTCTTGTTTGATGTGATTGTTTTCTTGGTGTTACCATTTCGTGTGTTCGTTGCGGGCTGATTGCTGATTTCCTTGATGAACATCTTTCTGTTCTTGTTTGATTGAGAGGGATTTTAAATTAAGGGGATTTGCTATTTACAAGTTAACGGGAATGCCTTTGGTGTGAAGAAGATGTTAACTGTCTATTTCCCAATTCGGACAATATTGAAGAAGGTCGAGTCTTCAGTCTGTTTCTGCTACATGTTAGAAGGCTAAAGATGAATTGCATTTGATGATCTAAAGACTTCTTCTTAATCCGGGCTGAGAAGAACACTTGAAAATCTTCGTCAGTTTAGGGGAGAGCACTAATTGGGGGAGATTGAAAAGCCAAATTTAATCCCCAATTAGACTTGCTCATATTCTTTTGCAATGATTCATTGTTTGATTTTTGATGACTCTCCTCCAACGCCTAATGCTTCACTTACTAAGGATAACTGGGATTCATTGTTTGGGATTCATTGTTTTTCAAAGATATGTTTGATGAGTACTTCCAACCTCCTACGAATGTTGATCATCCAGCTTCTGAAGCTCATGCTCCGGTTTCTACTGACTCAACTGGTTCACCATCTAAGAAGTACTTCTCAGAATTCTCAAGAAACCTTATATCCAGTTACTTCACAAGGCGTTGATAATGACTATCATGATATTGTAGTTGCAATACTAAATAATGATCCACTCTTTGGTATTCCTTTGCCAAATCTTCACGGATTATTGTTCATGAATAATGATCCGCTCTTTGGTATTCCTTTGCCAAATCTTCACGGATTATTGTTCCTCTCATTGTGCACGCTATAAATCAACCACATGAACATTAAGGAAAATGACTACCTCATCCGCTAGAAGACATTTTTTGGTAAATCTTCCAGATCAGCTTCTACATGTATACCTTAAGGAAGAATGCATTGATGTTGAGGAATCATTTGTTCCGGTTCATTCAGTGGGTCAATGTTCATCCGATTGTATGTTTATTCACGTGTTGGACATTTGACACAAGTTGATTACTTCGAAGTTACTCATTTATCACTTATTTGAGGTTGAAGTTGACATTCACAAATGGTTTTCTTCATCAGCAAATGAAAAAACGGAGCTTAATTTTACCTCAGTTGGCATTAAAATGCAACGTAAGAAGTCTCACTGCTTTAGCAGACGGTTTTTCATCCAAGCCCTACAGCAACAACATAAGCTTCTCAACTACCTAACGTATCTTTGTGCAGGATACCATTTTTAAACAATTTTAAAAAATATTGTTTTGAAAATGGAAAATATTGTTTTGAAAATTAATTGGACTTAATTTTGAAAATCACTGGACTTCATTTTATCAAAACCTATATCACTAAATTATCGACTTCGGTCATCGATTGAGGGGGAGAGTGATTTAAAATAAAATATTTTCAAACGATATTTCTTCATAAAAGTTCCGGTTTGTACGTTAAAATGTGGTGATCTAAAGATTTAATGTTATGTCATGGTATGATTTCCTTTAAGAATCAAGATCTTTCAAAATGAAACTTTTTCTGTTCTTGTTTGATTGTGAAATTGTTTTATTTTACTTAAAGATCTCTTAAAAACTATCATACCTGACACTAACAATCTTTAATGTCTGTAATTGGTACTCATTAGTCACTTTTCAAAATTAAATTTTGCCACGTCTTTCCCCTAAAATTTTTCCAAATGATTTAAATCAATCGGGATCTAAAATCTCAATTGGTTTGAAATTTTTGATCGCGGGAGAGATCGTGATTTAAAATCTCAAATATATTTTAATGGAATTGGTTTTAGTCCTTCAAAGGCACTCCTGCCTCCATGTGCCAAACGATTTCAATATACGTAATGCACATGTTGAGGGGGAGTATTTATCCAAAAACAAGATGAGTTTTTAAAACATGCACATTTTCTCCCATGTTTTCTAAACCTTATTAAATCACTTGGGATCCAAAATCTCAAAAGGTCTGATATTTTATGAATTTATGATTTAATAATGAAATTTTATAAAAGGTGATCGTTTTATGAATTTGTGATTTAATAATGAAATTTGATAAAAGGTGATCGTTTTGATTCAATTGTGCAGGCTGCTCTCTTATATGTGCTAAACGCTTTCGAATCTCGAAGCACATATTGAGGGGGAGCATTTTAAATGAAAATAAAACTATCGAGGTACAAAAGCTTTTATGTTTTAACATAATGTACCTTGATTTAGTTTTTAAATGGTTTCTTAATGGATTTTGTGATCGTGGATGTAATCGTGGATGTACTTCAAATGAACTCTTTCCTCTATGTGATAAAATGATTTCAAATATCCTACGCACATATTGAGGGGGAGAATTTACCAAGAAAATCAAATGGCTTTTTCTACGGAAATTGTGATCAAGAAATATTTTCCAAAGAACTCTTGCCTCCATGTGCTAAACAATTTCAAGATCATATGCACATGTTGAGGGGGAGCATTTCTAAATGATCAAAACTATTAAGGTACAAAATGCTTTGATCTCATATCACAAGTACCTTGATTGGATTTTCCAAATGATTTTTCAATTGGTTTCGAGGAATAATGAACTGTACCATAAGACCGACCATTTTATTTTATGCATGGTGTTATAAGGATGGTGAGGTTAGGTATTAGTTCCCATGATCCGCAAGAGGGAGAGATCTACCCAGGGACAATCCACTAGATAGTGTAGAGTCCTTAGGTATGATGATAAAAGGAGAAAAATGAGAATACGGGAAGAGTGCGGACTGAGACAGAGCTAGTACTGGAATAAACCCAACAAGGTTCTAGTTATGAAGTCTCGGTAAGCACTGAAGGGGTTGAATAATGAAAAAGAATTAAATGTGAAAAGGGTGAAACGAAATAGCCCTCCAATAATTCAACCTTAGGGCAGAAACCTGGTTCAATACATATGCTACTGGTGTTTACAAAGGTAACACTGGTATTGAAGACAAGACGTCATGGACCCAGTGACGCACTGCACCTAACTTCCCAAGCTATTCAAGTTCCTCTTAAAAGGGCTTGTTTCATTCTCACGGGGAACCGACATAATCTATCGACTTTCTCTTAGAGATTGTTGATATTGAAGAAGGAGACCCTCTCCCTAGTCTCCGACATAGGAACCAAATGTGCACTATTGAGTCTAGAGCCAAGAGATCATCCACAATATCTCATTAGGACACAAAGTTAATGAAGACTTGCTGTTTCACACAATGTGGAAAGTAAGAATATATTAAGAGTCCTACGCTTTATCCTTGTGGTATTGCCAGAACATCCGAGTGATATGAAAATATTCACGATGAAGATGAAAATCCTTCTAGAGCCAACATCAAACAAGCTCTTGGTGGGTGACATGTGAGATCTTCTCGTAAGATCAAGCTTGTGACAACTGAATAGAAACAATGGGGCGATTCACTCGTGAATCAACCTTGGTCCAGGAAATGAATTGACGAATACTTTTGGAAAAACCGTTCGATGTGCAAATCTTCTTTTCTCTAGCACATCGAATGTGTATTCATATTTCAAATTCAAAAAGTATCTCTGATTGAAAAAATACTTTTGGAAAAAACCGTTCGATGTGCGAATCTCTTCTTTTATCTAGCACATCGAATGTGTACTCTTTTCAAATACAAAAAGTATTTATGATTGAAAATTGATCTTTCTCATAAAACCTTCGTCGTATTGCAAAACTCTTTCTTCTAAGCAATACGCGATTGTTTTTCAAATCCATTTGTCATCAATCAGTGAATCTCAATTCGCTGGTTCACTCACTCCGTGTTGTTTTCTTTGAGACGTTCCAGTTTGAGAACAGCTAGAACAGCTGCGAAACCCTGTCAAGGAGATTCTTAGGAATCCTACCTGATCACAGGCAGTACTTGTACTGATCAACGGGGAACCGTGGGCCGTGTACCTCAATTCAACGAAAGTGATCAAAGACACTTTTGTATGTTTTATTGCTAACTGTTGTTTGCAGGTACATCTGGACGGTTGCAGCTGATCAGAATTGAGGAGTCAATCCAAAGCCGCATGCTCACAGCATCCACACTTAATTGAAGAAATCATGACTTGTGCTTATCTACATAACTTGGCTTTGATATTTCTATACTATGCTTCTGCTATGCTGCTGCAAATATCATGAACCAGTAAAAGCTTCCGCTACTCTGATGAAAGATGTCATGATCCAAAAGTATGAGTATGTCGGTCCAAAAGTCACAACATCACATGAAGGCAACACAACTATTGATGATCCAGATAGATTTGTTGTGGCTGATGATCTCAAAGAAAGCTCGAAGATCATCAAAGATGTGGATTAGTTAAAGGCCTCCACTAAAAGTACAAATCAATGCGGACTTTGAAGAATCGCTACAAAAGCACAAACATTGCAGAATTGAAGAATTGAAGTCTACGAGCTCAAGAACAAAGTCAAGAATAGAATGCTAGGATGCAAAATGTATTTCATGGGGTGACCTCCCTTAGGGGGATATTGTTAGGAATTGGAAATTCCATGTTAAAGTGTCGGTCACCCCAATTATAGTCTAGCATAAGTTAGCTTGTAGACTTGTAGTTATTTACGTTATTTAGTAGTTAATTAGTTAGTCAGTAGCGTAGAATAGTTTAGAGTAACACCGTGGAGGAAGGACGGGTCTTTACCCACTGTATGCCTGATCCACAGTCCGACAGGAGGACGTATTGTATGTAACTATAAATACCCTCTACCTCCCAAGGTAGAGGGTTGGACCTTTCATTCTAATCTAACCTTCTATGTTTTCTTTCACTTTCTCTCTCTAGAAAGGCTCCCACCTTCCACTTTCTCTCTCTAAAACCTACTCATATTCGAATCATATATTGTTATGTGATGTGTTTGTGAAATCCAATATGTTACAAAGAGAGAAATAGCTCACTATTTATAGACAAAACATGTCTACTGTCCCACGAATCCCTCGCCAGAGGGATCCGGCTAGTGTAAAACCTGGGATCCGGCTACTGGGTCAGTTTAGTCTGGATTTCGGGTTGCAAACTGGGTTATGGGTTATTGGTATTGGATTATGAATACCCAACAAGATGCAATGTACCTAGTCATTGGGTTGTGGATCTTGGGTCATGGGTCATGGACTTTTGGTCATGGATCATAGATAATATCCAACATGACTTCATGCATGATGTCATGCAATGGGTCATGGGTTATGGATCATGCTCCATGGGTATAAGTTATGGACTTTGGTTTTTACCCAACAACATTCTTGTACCTAGTCAATGGATCATGGGTCATGGACTTTGGTTTTTACCCATTAGAACATATACAAAGTACATATACATTTCTATAAAATGTAAACACTAATTGTTATACATATGCATTTCTATAAGATGTAAACAATATTACTTGTTAGTGTTTTATAAAAATGTCTTTGGTTTTTTTTAACTTATTTACTAAACATGTTTTGACATAGTTTTAATATGTTTAGTAAAAGTGTGTTAGTAAACTATTGGCTCAAACCATTTACGTATTTTATTTGTTTCGTTAAAATGATTTTACGTTTGTTATCAACAAAATATTAGAAGATCGTAAAATATAAATAAACGTTTTTATGGCTTATTTGTATTAAAAATCTCCCCCTTTTTTTTTATGACAAAACATAAGATTGTGTTAAGAAGAAAATAAAATTCATAAAATTTTGAATTGGAGTTTTTACTCTCTTCTCCCCCTTTTTGTCGAAACAAAAAGAGCATCGAAAAGAAACTAACACATTGTTTTGAGAAAGACTTGTGAAAAGTAACAAAATAAGAAATAAAGAGTAATATGAGAGAAATATTCTCGTCTTAGCTCCCCCTTGACGGATGCTTCCATTTGTTGAGGGCGTCAAGTAATTGGAAAGCTAAACAAGTGTATTGCAATTATTTTTGCAAATGGTTTCGTCTTTGACGAAAGGCTCTCCCTTGACGAGTGCACCCTTTTGAGGAGGGCGTCAAGCAATTTGGAAAACCTAAGTGAATGTATTGCAAGCATTTTTTCAATGCTTTGCTTTGACGAAAAGCTCCCCTTTGTTGAGGGTGTCAAAGTCTTCATGTGTATTTTGAAAATCTACAAAAAAAAAAGGTTAGAAAACAAGTATATGGTGCATTATTTCCTGCAAATGAGGTTCACATTAGTTAAAAAATGTGCTTCTGTTGGACGGTTCCGGCGGATCCTTCCTTTGAGGGATCCGTCTAGGCTAAATTGTGGGAACCGTGTACCTGCGTTCTATTGGAAGAAATGTAGATGTGAAAAGTGATGTAAACGTCCAAATGAGTTATGTATTGTAGCACCAAACATATTCTCATAACTATATAGCTTACAACATGTAGTTTCATTTAATAAAACAAGAGAAATGATACATATATCTCTAAAACTAAGAAAATGATACAAACACGTAGTACATTTCCTAACAATTCTAAGTTGTGCCGAAGACTAGAGAAGACCACCACTTGTGCTTATATTCCTATGTTCTAAGGACGATTAGATTTGTTGATCTCATCAAAATGTTCAAGAAGGTGATAGAACATGAAACGTAATTCATCACGTACTTTATGGACTAGCCCTTTGACATGTTGACAATGAAAGCAATCATTGTCATGGCTAGGGAAGGGTAGGAATGGAGTGGTTTAAGGTGGAAGGTTTGATGAAGAAGGTGGAGGTTCCACAAAGGATGGAGGGATTTGTAGAGGCAAGTTTGATGAAGTTGGAGGTGGTTCAACTAAGGGTGAAGGTGGTGGAATATGTGTTGATGGTGGAGGTAAAGAGGTATCTACTTTCATATGGTCCAGTTGTTGAGTTTGGTGATTCCTCATAATCCAAAATGAACCATTTGAGGGTGAAGGAGAGTAGGATACGGGTGCTAGTATGGTTTTAACATCAAAGTTTTGGTGAGGAGGTTGTTGTGTGACCATTTTATCAATTGAGGAAAATGTTGGCAATGGTGGTGGATGAGATGGCCTAGGTGGCAAGTCCTCTAAGTTGTAAAGGTGTGGGGATGAAAGTGGAGTGGTGAAAGAGATAGCTCTAGGTACTAGAGGTGATGGTTTAGTGGAGGTAGGGGTGTTTTGCTTAGGAGGTATAGTAGTGTTTGGCAAGGGTTGTGTTTTGGGAACAATCCTTTTGGGAGTTGGTTTGATTGGTAGAGTTGGTTATGAGGGAGTTCTAGTGTTTGAGGCTTTGACGGGTGATGATTCGGTTGAGGAAATTTCATGAACAACCCGAGCAATTTTCTTGGGAGGTCCTTTGGTAGATGAGTTAACACTAGGGGCTTTCCTCATGGTGAAATGGTAGAAGGGAAGATGTAAAAGGAAGACTTTTGCTACTGAGAATGAGTGTGTGAATGGTTATTTGGAAGTCTTAACACAAGTGGTTTATAAAGAAGGAGATTTGGCAAGTGAATTAGGCTTAAGCCACTAAGATCCTTCAAATTGCAATGATTAGCATGCACAAGAGTCAACTACAGAGTTGTACTGATCTAGGAAGTCATTTAAGACAATGTGGATTGTTGAGATTAACTAAGAGGATTTGAAATGATTATATCAAGTAGGATTTGTTAGTTTGTGCAGACGGTTCCAACGGATCCCTCACTTGAGGGATCCGGCTAGGCTAAACCTAGGGACCCGGCTCTCAGGAGCCAAGAAAAGGATTGATGAGGTTCTAGTAAGGTCTAGTACCTATGTATCTTGAGTGTTTTTAGTCTCTTCAGGTGTCGTAAATGATATGAGACTTAAATGATCAAGTGTAATGAGTGAGGGTAGCTAATGATGTCCTTTATGGAAAGAAATGGAGTTCTTATGAACACCAATGGGTGATCAAGGATGTCACTAAGAATTTTGAGGGTGTCAAGTGGATTCTAATGATCCTCGAGATCAGATGATAATATAAAGAAAATTTAGAAAATTCTTTAAAATTACAAGAAATGAAAAACTAGTTTTTAGACCATTTTATGATCAATATGACTAAAATCAATTTACTAAAATTGAGAGAAATATCAAACTAAGTGTTTTAAGATGAGAGGAATAATGTGTGAACATTGGAGTGGAAGGATGGTGAGTTTTGAGGTAATGATAAATCAAAAATATCTTTGAATATGATCCTAAGTCGTTCATGAGTGAGTGTGAGATCAACTGAGCCTAAGGATAGTTAAAGTGATCCTAATAAAACATGTTAAACTTGTTCAATAAGGTCTGGAAAGTTGGGTTGATGTAATAAAATAAAAAATATTTCTTTTGTTTGCCCGAATCTCACGGATCCTTCATTTGAGGGATCCAGCTAGTTATATGCCAGGGATCCAGCATCTGGACAGACTACTTAACAGTGAGCGTGCAATATTTTGCTCTAGTTGACGAATTCTGAAACTGATGATTTCTACTGGAAACATACATGTATACAAGTAAAAACACAGAAGGCATAGCATATAGAAACAACCTATGGGCGAGCAAACAAGATAAAGACCATATATCAAAATGAAAACAACTAAGTAAGTCTTGCACAAAGTTATGAGCATGCATTGTTTTGAAAATCATAAAACCTCTAAAATAACCATAAAGAAAGTCATGGAGCACAATGTTTCTTTTGTCAATCTCTTCACTTCTTCTTCTTTCCCGAGTTCATGAGGAAATGAGTTAGACACTTGAACATCCCTTTTGTTTTCTTGAATTCTTTAGATTCATTTGGAAGAGTGGGAAGTTGTTCATAGTAAGTCATGGGGTCGATTTGATAATTAGAAATGAGATCGACTTCAACTTCTTCATCTTCATCCGAAGAGTTCGAGAGAGGGCAAGACCTTTTCCCATTGATCATGAACCATTTGGAGGGTTGTTTGGTAAGAGGTACCATAACATGGTTAGCAAAAAAATGATCATCGGTAATAGGAGTAGGTTGCATTGCACTGACATAATCACGGAGTCGTGTTAGGAGTATACCATAAGGAAGGACCATTTTTTGGGTTTTGAACACACCTGCCATTCTTTTGACAATGTAATAGGCGAGATTGAAAGGTTTTTGGTGGATGTAACAATAGATCATTTGGACAAGACAAGCATTGGGATGGCCTTTGTTTCCAACCAAGCAAATGACATTTTCTCTAAGGATTTCTTCTCACTTTTTGTAAATGGGAAACATCTCAAAGAGTTTCATTTGATAGGGATCATGATGGATGAGTTCTTTATTGCGGTTATAACGAGATTGGTCGACTCTCTTTTTGAATATGGTGTCTCGAACAACCATGGGGTCGTCAAGTGGAGTGTGATATATAGGTTTAGAGTCTAGTGCGAAGGATTGAGTAGCAATTTACCAATCTTTGGAAAACATACAAATTCCTTCACATGGTATGCGAAGGATTTGTGCGAATGTGTTGAGGGGAAAGATTGTTGTTTATAATGAAAGCGATTGAAATACTTTCATCATTGTTTCGGACAATCCTAACACTCTTGTAAAATTCAAAGATGAAGACCGGACAAATTTGTTCATCAATTTCTAGGAGACAATCAAAGTTGATTGTGGAAAAGACTTGGGAAATGTCGGTATTTTCAAGGAAAAATTCCTTAACTACACGACCTTCGCGGATAAATCGTTTTTGGAGCATTTTGAAGGTTCTGCGATCACTTTTTGATAGCCCTTCTTTGTGATAGTATCTAGGAAGGTAGTGAACGGTGTCATGATGATCTTGTTGGGTAAATATTCCAATTAGGTAAAATTTGTCAAGATGGGTTTATGAGTTTATTTTGGATTAACAATGCCGTTTTGAAAATCCTTGATTATGTAGAACCTTTTTGTATTAAAACAATTTGGCAATAAGCAAGTTCCTAATTGGTGATATAAAAAATTGAAATCAATTGAAAATTTTAAAAACATAAACCCTAGGATGGAGATGATGATGAATAGACAACATGAGTGTAATTACTTACAATGATGTTTAGGATTGAGATGCTTTAGAGTATGGAGCCCTAGGATGATGGGAGTTGAGATTTGGTCGTTCTATGTTTAAGGAAGAGGGAAAATGGATTGTTTTGGGTTTAAAAAAACGAGTCTCCTGTTTTCTGTTTACACAGTTCCCATGGATTCCTTGTTTGAGGGATCTAGCTAGTACAACTTGAGGGATCCGGCATTGCAGACAATTATTGGAGTGATTTAGATTATTCATTCACTTGTAATAAGTTATACAATAACTTATTTTTGAGAATGACTTGTAGAATGAGATTTTGATTATATTGCTATTTGAATAGACGTTTAGCTAAAATGTTTTGAAAGAAAGAAAGATTGTTTATCGAATGATGGTGAATCAAGACTTTAACTATCAATAATTTATTTTGCGATGACGGCGTAGATTTGACGAACTTACACGTTTTTTAAGAGAATCAAAGAGGAATACTATTACCGATGATGTGTTAAGATGAAAAGTAGTGAAGAGAGACTTTTTAGATACTTGCGACTTTGATGTTAAAAGCCTAATTCATATGTTCTTACACATAGTATTATATACATAGATATGTACGATTTTTATAAAGCTCTATCAAGAGAGAAAAGCATATATCATCATTTCATCTACATATGATTACTACATGCATAGGTCAACTAGTTGTAGGTAAGAGAACATACCTTTGCTCTATTCTCTTTTTATGGTTTTTAAAAACCATAGATCCGAAATACTTCATGAGCTTTTAAAGTAATCAATTGTACTTTGTGAAAATACGTTGTGATTACTCTTGGGCTCTTCCTTGGATTTTGTCTTCATTTTTCTTTAGATAGAATGAGGTTATTGAAAAAATCCTAGCATGAAGATTTCTCAAAAAGAAAAATGTTAGAATTATCTATCACTATCTAACATTTTGTTAAACTATAAATGTTTCAAAAACATGAATTTTGTTTTAAGAAATTTCCTTCTTTGTAGTTTTCAAACATACACGGATCGTATCAAGTTTTTAAAGTACAATATACTCTAAGAAACTTGGTAACGAAGCTCTGATGGCAATTATTGAAAACTAGAAGGGGGGGGGGTTGAATAGTTTTACCGATTAAAACTTTGTTTTAAAATATTTAGATCGACTTATGTCAATATATTTGGTATGTGTGTTGGATATTGATAGATAAGCATAAAGTAAGTAATGCAAAGTGTAACATATTGGATTTCACAAACACATCATATCATAAACACATGTAGGCGTACAAGATGAGGTTTTAGAGAGAGAAAGAGTTAGAGGTTTGGGAACTTAGTGAGAGAAAATGAAAGTATTATTATGAGCTCCAACTCTCTACCTTGGGAGGTAGAGAGTATTTATAGTCTTACACAAATCGCCACCTACGGGCTGTGGATCACGCATACAGTGGGTAAAGACCCGTCCGTCCTCCACGGTGTTACTTAACTAAATACTACTTAACATTAAATAATCTACGACTACGAGATTTCTAATGATTACATATACTTGAGGTGACCGACTCTTTAATAACTAGATTTACTAAATCCTAACAATCTTCCCCTAAGGGAGGTCACCTCAAAAATACATTGAATACAAACAGATATTACAATAAGATTGTCCTTGGATTCTTGTTAATGTTCTTTGCTCTGTAGCTCGTAGTCATTGGTTCTTCATTTTTGCATGTATGGATAATCCAAGTGGAGGTCTTAAACTGATCCACGTGATAATGAGTTTTGAGCCAGCATTGAGATCATCAGCTAACATTAATCTCTGACTCTTCCATTGTGGTGTTGGTATTATATGATGTTGTGATATTTGGACCGACATGCTCACATTCTGGATCATGATATCTTCTTATCAGAGTAGCAGAAGCTTTAGTTGATTTATGATATTTGCAGCAGCGTAGCAGGAGCATAGTATAAAAATATCTGAGCCAGGTTCTGTAGATATGCACCAGTCATGATTTCTTTAATTAAGTGTGGATGCTGTGAGCATGCGGCTTTGGATTGACTCCTCAATTCTGATCAGCTGCAACCGTCCAAATGTACCTGGAAACAACAGTTAGCAATAAAACACACGAAAGTGTCTTTGATCACTTTCGTTGAATTGAGGTACACGGCCCACGGTTCCCCGTTGATTAGTACAAGTACTGCCTGTGATCAGGTAGAATTCCAAAGAATCTCCTTGACAGGGTTTCGCAGCTGTTCTATCTATTCTCAAACCGGAACGTCTCAAAGAAGACAACACAGAGTGAGTGAACCAGCGAATTGAGATTCACTGATTGATGAGAAGAGATTTGAACAACAATCGTGTACCGCTCAATAGAAATTGTTTTTGCAATACAACGAAAGTTTTAATGAAAATCAATTATCAATCATAAACACCTTTTATTTTGAAATATTAGTACACAGTCGATGTGCTAAAGAAAGGAGTTTTTAAGCACAACGACCGGTTTTTCAAAGGTATCCGTCAATCCATAACCTGAACCAGGATTGATTCAAAAGATTGAATTGCCCCATTGTTTCTGTTCAGTTGTCACATGTTTGATCTATTGGATAGATCTTACATGCCACCCACCAGGAGCTTGTTTGATGTTGGCTCTAGAAGGCTTTCCATCTTCATTGTGAATATGTTTGCATATCACTCAGATGTTCTGGCAATACCACAAGGATAATGCGTAGGACTCATAAGAGATAATCTCTCTTTTCACATTGTGTGCAACAGAGAGTCTTCATTGACAGTGTCCTAAAGTGATTTAAATGATGATCTCTTGGCTCTAAGACTCAATAGTGCACATTTGGTTCCTATGCCGGAGACTAAGGAGACGGTCTCCTTCTTCAATATCAACAAACTCTAAGAGAAAGTCGATAGATAATGTCGGTTCCCCGTGAGAATGAAACAAGCCCTTTTAAGAGGAACTTGAGTGGTTTGGGAAGTTGTACTGCAGTGCGTCACTAGGTCCATGACGTCTTGTCTTCAATACCGATGTTACCTTAGTAAAAACCAGTAGCATATGTATTGAACCCGGTTACTGCCCTAAGATTGAAATATTGGAGGGCTATTTCTTTTCACCCCTTTTCACATTCAATTCTTTTTCATTCTTCAACCTCTTCAGTGCTTACCGAGATTTCATAACTAGAACCTTGTTGGGTTTATTCTAGTTCTAGCTCTATCTCAGTCCGCACTCTTCCCATATCTCACTTTTCTCCTTTTTTCATCATACCTAAGGACTCTACACTATCTAGTGGATTGTCCTTGGGTAGATCCCTCCGGTTCTGGCGGATCGTGGGAACAAATACCTAACCTAACCATCCTTATATCACCATACGTAAAGTAAATTTGGTCGGTCTATTTGGTATTGTTCATCTGCCGTTGGAAGTAATTGAAAACCATTTGAAAATCAATCCAGATACTTGTGATATATTATCAAATTATTTTTTACCTGAATTATTTTTGATATTTTTAGAAAAGAGCTCCCCCTCAACATGTGCATCATGTATTAGAAATCATTTTAGCACACGGAGGCAAGAGGAAGAATTAACTTCTTTGAATACCATTTTCTAAAAGATATCAACATCACTTCCCTGATTAAATCAAGTAGATAATGCATATTGGGGAAGGATGAGGTTTACATAAGTTTGCTCCCCTTAATATGTGCCTCGAGGTTTCAAAGAGTTTTGCACATATTAGAAGGAACCTGCACTTAGAGACAAATCAATCACGTTTCAATTCTTTGTGGTTTTAAAAAGATGCTCCCCCTCAACATGTGCATGGAAAATTTGAAATCGTTTGGCACATGTGGGGAGGAAAGGAAAGCTTGCAAAACACTTGTGAAACCATTTATCGAATCATCAGTTTAAATCCAATTTAAATCACAAATTCTCCCCCGATCACAACTTTCTAATCATTTGAGATTTGTGATCTCTGTAGATTTAAATTTATTTTGAAAGATTTTGAGGAGAATTGTGGCTTGATTATGAAAACATTTTAACTGATAAGGATCGGATTATAAGACTTTAAACTTTATTGATTAAACATGCACGATTATCTTTTGAAAACAATTGTATGACGAATAACCTTTTGATTTAATTGAAATCATTCTCCCCCTCAATCAATGACATAAATTGTTGATTGAGAGATAGATATTTTTGACAAACGTTAAGTCCATATGATTTTCAAAAATAGATTCCGAGTTATTTTTCAAAGCAATTAGTGTTCATTAGACAGTAAGTAATTGTTTATAGAATCAGAGCATGAGTTTTGAAAAACAAGATAAAGCATGGCTCTGTTCTTTCTTTGAAAAGCGGGTTACTGCCTGAAATGACAATAAACCATTGTTTCACTTTCTCCCAAATATATATATATATATATATATATATATATATATATATATATATATATATATATATATATATATATATATATATATATATATATATATATATATTTAAGAACATTCGAACAACATCTAAAATCCCGTGTCATTCTATATATATATATATATATATATATATATATATATATATATATATATATATATATATATATATATATATATTTAAGAACATTCGAACAACATCTAAAATCCCGTGTCATTCTTTGAATGACAGCACAAAGACCGTAGATATTATCGAATGGAGAAAAATCATGACAAAAAGACAATATTTTTTGAAATTTTTCAAGATTTTCAAATTTTTAATGGATTTTTGAAAGTTTTATATTTTTCTATTTGCTTTTTTAATAAATATTTACAAGAGATGGATGAAGAAATACCTTTACTCCTCGTCTTCCTCTTGAAGACGTTTGAGTGTTTCCGGTTGAAGACTCTTTAGACCAAGTCGTGGGAGGATAAACTCAAAACGTTCTCTAGAAAGAGCTTGGGTGAAGATGTCTGCTAATTGGTATTCAGTTCTCACAAAATAGAGTTCCACCACACCGTAATCTACTTGCTCCCTAATGAAATGATGTCGAATGTCGATGTGCTTTGCTCTTGAGTGTTGAACGTTATTGCATGAAAGAGCAATAACACTTTTATTATCACAGTACAGAGGAATTTTGTTGAATTCAAAGCCATAGTCAGATAATTGGGATCTCATCCATAGGATTTGAGCACAACAAGATGACATAGCTATGTATTCAGCCTCTATAGAGGAAATAGAAGTACTCATTTGTTTCTTTGAAGACCAGCTCACAAGCTTATCACCCAAAAACTGAGCACCTCCAGATGTACTTCGACGTGTATCTTGACATCCTGCATGATCATCATCTGCATAGGCTGTTAGTGACATACCAGTGTCTTTCGGGTTCCAAAGACCCATATTGATGGTTCCTTGGAGATACCGAAAGACCCGTTTAACCGCTTCAAGGTGCTTTTTGGTAGGCTTAGCCTGATATCTAGCACACATGCAAACAGCGAACAGTTTAGTCTACTGGTTGTGAGGTACTTTAGGGATCCAATCATACTACGATATTTCATTTGGTCTACCATGATCCCTGAGTGGTCCTCATCCAGTTTAGTACGCTCTATCATGGGAGTGTCAACAAGGTCACAAAAATCAAATCCAAATTTCTTTAAAATCTCATTTGCATATTTAGATTGATTTATAAAAATGCCTCCGGGACTTTGTGAAATTTGTAATCCCAAGAAAAATGACATTTGTCCCATCATTGACATTTGAAATTTGGAACCCATTTCATTTGAAAAACGGTCACATTCATTGGGGTCAGTCGAGGCAAAAATAATATCATCAACATATATTTGAACGTGAATTAAATGTTTTCCTGACGTTCTGGTGAACAATGTCGGATCAACTGCTCCTTTGCTGAATCCAGTAGATAGAAGAAACTTTGATAGCGTATCATACCAAGCCCTTGGAGCTTGCTTCAAACCGTAAAGAGCCTTCTTCAAACGATAGACGTGAGTAGGATGCTCTGGATTCACAAAGCCTTCAGGTTGGCTGACGTATACGACTTCTTTAAGATCTCCGTTAAGAAAAGCCGTCTTTACATCCATCTGATAGACTATCATGTTCTTACTTGCAGGATTAGCCAAGAAGATTCTGATTGCCTCAATACGAGCAACTGGAGCAAAGGATTCTTCAAAGTCAATACCCTCCTCTTGACGGTATCTTTTTGCAACCAATCGAGCCTTGTTCTTTAAAGCATCACCATGCTCATCAAGTTTTACTTTGAAGATCCACTTTAAAGCAATGATCATTGCATAATCTGGAGCAGGTACTGTTGATACAAAAGTTGGACGTTCCTGGTTTGGAGCTCCGGCTCTCGTACCAATTGAGAATTGCTGCTTGAGACCTGCGCACTAAGATACAAAAGACACCGTTAGGCTTACCGTGGGATTGTCTCCCACGATTATCCTCCGGCGTGAGAGTAAGTAATCGGTTTAGGGTTTAAGGAGAATTAGGGTTTGAGATCGTACCTTAAACGAGGGAAGCTATTCCCTTTATATACGCACGGAATCCTTGTTGGTTCCGTGTTCCTCAACCTTCGGCGTATCCCGCCTAAGTCGGTTGGGAATGATAATCCTCTTATTTAGAAGATATCGGATATCTACTCCGTGAATAGCTTTGGGCTTGGGCCTTCGTGAGCCCAAACCTCTAATCGGTGTAGCCCGACTCGTACCGGGCTAAGTTAGTGTTGGACTTTAGCCGGGTTCGTGACCCGGATGTAGACTATACGTCATCATGTCCCCCCAGTCTAGTATGCGCAGTGCGTAACTGCGGATGCTAGACTAATAACCATAGTCAATGAAAAATATACCAAACGTAACAAAGAAGCCAAAGAAATAAGCGCTGGATACATTGTATCCAGCCGTAATATGAAAAAATGGGCGCCTCGTAAATCGGGGGAAAGTTACTGCACCTGTGTCCCATCAAGCAATCTCAACCACACAGTTAGGGTTAGTGTAGTCCACGTGGCGCTTATCGTGTGGATGAGAAAAACTATATAACTTATCCTTTCATTTTCACCGGGTTTCTCACAGTAAAACTCCATACACCATTGTTAAAGCATTCTAGTAGTTGTAATCCAGAAATTAGTCAACCACAAAGGTAACCGCGCGTGCGATTTATCAAAAAATAATAACACTATGGTTAAACAGTTGTCTGACTTCACCTCCGACCTCACCGTGAGCGATCTGATGGAATTCACCTCAGAGTACTTTATACCCCTGGATGTGCATCCGGTTGTTCCGGGTGCGCGAGCCACAATTGCGGATTTCCCCGAGGGGAAAGTGGGTGTATATACACGATTATTCGAATTCGCGAATCAACGTGTGCCCCTGTCACGCTTTCTGTGCGACGTGTTAAACTATTATAATCTACACATATCGCAGTTGCACTGTATTGGCGCGGCAAAAATTACCAATTTTGAGGTAAATTGCCGTTTGTTGGCGATTAACCCCACCATCCACCTATTCCGCGCCTTTTATCACACGACGTGGGCACATGGGTGGGTGTCCTTTGCGAAGCGCGCTGGTAGACTGCAGTGTTATACGGATAAATTAGATTCACTTAGGAACTGGAGAGAGTATTTCTTCTGGGTAGATGATACATGCTTTCCCTGGAATTATGATTTTTATAGCCGAGGTACATTAGAGAGGGATGAGTGCCCGTTGCCTGGGTCTTATGTCGCCGAGGATGCGGAACTGATAAATGCGAACCGCATCCCTATTAGTGCCTATCCTGAGGGATTTTTGGTACACATGGGAATCGGCTACAATAACTTTTGGTCCCGAAGATGAGATCCCTATCTTCTTAGACGCCAATGGCCAGGGTGGGTGCTTATTCCTCCGTACCTCTGTGTGTAAATAATGTAAGAGCATTCTTCCTTTTATTTCGCGCATTATATGACCTGTGTATATGTTGTCTTGTTTTGCGCAGAGATGGATCTATTTACCGTAGTACAGCTAGCAAAGCCCGTAGGGGTAAAGACAGGAGTACGGCCCTTGAAGGATGATGAGGAGCCGATTCTAGCTGCGACCGCAGGGCGTACAATGGAGCTGAATGTAGGGGAAACAGGAACTAGCTCCTCAGTCGCAGTGGAGGCGACACCACTGCAAAGCCTTCCTGATCCCAGAGTACCTTCCCTTGTGGCGCAGCCACCGCCCGTAGCTGTGCCGCACCCTATGGAGGAAGAGGAACAAGAATCTGGGATCAATCGCAAAAGGACACGAGGAGATGATGGTGCAGGCACTTCAAGGAAAAAGCGCCCCGTGATCCAGACTGTGGAATTATCATCCACTGATGAGGAGTCTTCGCACCCTTCTGCTAATATCTCGGGACCGCAGTAAGTAATGTCGTATATGTATTGTTTCCTTTGTTGGTTAATGTGCCAGGTATGAATCTAACATTTCTCTGGTGAATGTACGCAGGGTGGAGCAGGTTATAGAGTCACCCCCCAAGGCTAGTCCTGCATGTTCAGCGCATTCTGAGCCACAGAGTCAGAACAATGAAGACCTGTCTGATGTAGATGCACCCATGGAGAAATTGGTCGAAGAATTGGTGCAGGTTTCCGCACATCAGGCTTCGCTAATCGTAAAGCTGAAAGACCGAGTTTCTGGTGGGGAGAATCAAGATTCACAAAAGGACCAAACAATAGCGTTGCTGGAGGCGCAACTGGCAAACACCCGGGCGCAGCTGGATAGCGCCCAAGCGGAGGCAAAAGATCTGAGCGCGTACGCTCAGAAGCAAGCTGAAGAAAAAATGGCGCTGATGTGCCAAATAAATCAAGAGCGTGCGGATGTTGCCGGGTACAAGTCTGCGTGCCACTGGGTACTTAAATACCTTGAGAAGGGCAAAGATGCGATGACATCCCAACTTGAAGGATTTTGTGCCACTGTGAAAGAAGCACTGGAGGTGCAAGAGGCAAAACTGCGCAAACTTAGCATTGAGTACGACGAGGAGTTGTATCCCCAGCTGATGTCAACGATAGCTGAGCGCAGGTGGCTCGTAGGTCATGGTCTACGTCTTGCCGCACTTAATACCCTGGAGTCACCAGAAGTGCGTAATGCCTTCGGGGAAGTAGTTCAGTGCGCTCTGGAGCGCGGTAAGGCAGAAGCTGTAGAGGCTCTGCATGAATCAGAACTGCTGAAGGTACCTGTTAATGAGGTACCAAATTTTAATGCTGAAGCGTATGAGCACCTGGTTGCTGCAATGAAAAGGATGAAAGAGTTAGAAATCCCCATGATTGCCGATCTTGAGCGTGATCAGGATTATCCTATAGACGTCATCATGGCAGGGTTGACTCTTGCGCGTCATCGTGCCGAAGGTGCAGAAACCCAGCCGGATTACATTTTGAAACCCCATGACTCACAGCTTCAGGTACCTGTTTTCATACGTCCAAAGGATATTTTGAATCCGTTTGCGTTAGAAAAAGAAGTGCCCTTGAAGGAGGTACTAGAAGCGCATGTGACCAGACTTGCCCAAAAGAAAGGTATCAAGGGGAAGGCAATCTTGTGCGGGGTTGGTGCAGCGCACCAGCCAAGATCTGATGGGGTGCCGGTAAGTGTTGCCACTGTGTCTCAGCAGGATTCAGATCTGTTGAAGAGGCTTGACGAGGCCAAAGATACCTCGAACCGCGTGGGTGGCTCATCTATTGAGCGTTGTAAGAGTTGGTAGGTTTATGTGTTGCAAAATAACAATCTTTTTGTAATAACGCGTGGTTATTTAATAAAATCATCTCTTGGTGAGTTTACGTTGGATATTGTTGCAATTTGTGATGCGGTATTTGTCTGCTTGTCTTTACGTAAAAGATGTATGCATTGTGACAAGTATATATGCACGTGTGAATAATGCAGGAAAGCCATAATCGTGTATGAAGATCCCAAAAAATTTCAAGTATTATCATAGTCGTGTATGCTAATAATATTCAGCGTACTGTAAATATAAAATTAAGGAAGCAAGTATCTTGGTTCCAAAGTTGTTAAACGTGCACATGTGCAATTGCGCACCCATCGTGGGATGTGCGCAGAACTTATTCCAACGTCTTGAGAACAAGGTGTTTAACAAGGATACGTGATCCGTTGTTGATGGGTTTGCAACCCTCTTACTCAACAAGTTGTTTAGTAGGTTAACTTATCCTTTTACCAACGTAGGTTTATTATGGTGCATGCACGCCATCGTGGGCAAGAAATAAAAAATTGTTAAGACATACAGTATATGGAAATAACAAATTAAAATATGTCGCGGAGTTAGCTAGAAACCGCGGCGTTTTATTGATACTTGCAAGTTTTGATGATAAGTAAATAAGACAATTATACTAAGTAAAAGAAAGAGTGACTACATAGATGTTTATTGGGCACTGAAAGTGCGAGAGCGTCTGTGCGCTGGGCCGTAGCCCTTCCTATAGGTAGCACTTCTTGAGGTTGCAGATGTTCCATGTGCGTGGCAGTTCACGACCATCCAAGCCGCGTAGCTTGTACGAGCCCATACCTGATGCTTCAGTAACCTCGTAGGGTCCTTCCCATTTTGGTCCGAGCTTGCCCATGTCCTCTGCGTGGCTCGCATCATTAGCGCGGTAGACAAAATGACCTGGTCTGAAGGAGACACTGCGTACTTTGGCGTCATAGTATCCTTTCATCCTTGATTTTGATTTCTCCTCCCTTATAGATGCGCGTTCGCGCCTTTCTTCCAGCAGGTCCAAATCAAGACGGCGTTCGTCGTCATTAGTTGCCATGTTAACCTCAGCGGTGCGAATGGTTGGCATTCCAATTTCGGCCGGTATGACGGCTTCTGTCCCATAGACTAGTGAAAAGGGAGTGTCTCCCGTGCTAGTTTTTATTGAGGTGCGGTGTGCCCACAAAACATGCGAGAGCTCTTCCACCCATCTTCCTTTGTGTTTGTCCAGGCTTGCTTTAATTCCTTCGCCCAGGCTGCGATTTGCGCGCTCTACTAAGCCATTGGTTTGTGGGTGTTTAACTGATGCGAAGTGCTGTGTGATGTTCAACTTCTCGCACCAATCTTTGAAAGGATTTTCGCAGAATTGTTTCCCGTTATCCGAGATGATTTCACCAGGTAAACCGAAGCGACATACAATGTTTTCCCAGACGAAGCGTTTTACCTGGTTGCCAGTGATTGTTACCACTGCTTTTGCTTCGATCCACTTAGTGAAATAGTCTATGGCGACTATGAGGAAATTTAATCCTCCCGCAGCGACTTGAAAAGGTCCTGCAATATCAATACCCCACTTATAGAATGGCCATGGGGATGTGATTGGTGTTAGCTCGTGCTGTGGTTTGCGTGGGACGGGTCGATGTACTTGGCAGTCGTTGCACTTCCTTATTAAGTCCCACGCATCGCGGTGCATGGTTGGCCTGTAGTACCCTGATCGCATGGCGCGCGCTACAACGGACCGTGGTCCTGAGTTCATGCTGCATGAACCTTCATGGATTTCTCGCAGCACATAATTTGCTTGTAGTGGTCCTACACAGCGGAGCCATGGTTGAAGGAAAGAGCGTCGGTACAATATGTCGTCTCGAAGTTCGAATCTTTGCGCCGTATCCTGCGAGCTTCCTTCTGCTCTTGGGGTAACATTCCTTTGTTTAGGAAGTCCGTAATCGGTGTCATCCATGTAGGACCTTCCTCCTCTATGACTGTGGAAACCTCCATCTCCGATATGGATTTGCTTTTCAGTGTTTCCACCAGCACTTGCTTTGACAGATGTGCGAAGCTTGTCGAGGCGATCTTGCTTAGTGCGTCTGCCTTGCGGTTTTCTCCTCTAGGGACTTGCTTGATGGTGAATCTATCAAAGCCTTTGATTAATGTCTTGGTCTTGTCGAGATACTGAATCATATTTTCCTCTTTAGCCACGTATTCGCCCAACACGTGGTTGGCCACTAGCCGGGAATCCACATTTGCTTCCAGGTTACGTACACCCATTCGAGCTGCAATGCGTAGTCCGGCGATTAGAGCTTCATATTCTGCCTCATTATTTGTGGCTGTAAATTCAAAACGCAGTGCGTAAGTGAATTCCATTCCTTCTGGATTTGTGAGAATGAGGCCTGCTCCTGACCCGTCCACGCACGAAGATCCATCTGTAAACAAGATCCATGGATCTAGTTGTACCTTCTTACTTGGTGCGGGGACCTCGTCGGTATCTGGCTTCTCGATGATGAAGTCTGCCAGAATTTGTCCTTTGATTGCGGTACGCAATATGTAGGAGATGTTGTGTTCACCTAGCAATACACTCCACTTTTGGAGTCGGCCTGATGCATCAGGTTTGGAGATGATCTGTTTGATCAGTTGGTCTGTGATTACTGCTATCAGGTGCGCTTGGAAGTACCTGCGCAGTCGTTTGGCAGCAAACACCAATGCTAGAACTAACTTTTCCATTGCACTATAATTCATCTCCGTCTTCTTGAGCGCTTTTCTTACAAAGTAGATGGGGGTTTGTACTGAATCCCTATCTGTTAGTAGCACTGCACTGACTGCTCCATCAGTTGCAGACAAGTACATGATCAGCTCTTCCCCTGATCGGGGTGCAACAAGTGTTGGGAGCGTTGCCAGATGCTGTTTGAGCTGAGTGAAGGCTACTTCTGCCTCCGTAGTCCAGCTGAAGTCACCCTTCTTTATGCACTTCTTGAGTGTCTTGAAAAGGGGTAGCAATTTTTCTGCTGACTTGGATAGGAACCTGTTTAGGCCGGCCAACTTTCCATTGAGAGATTGGACCTCCTTCAACGTGTGCGGTGAGGGAAGATCGATGACCGCCTTTGTTTTTTCTGGGCATGGTTTTATACCGTCAGGTTCGATAAGGTATCCAAGAAACATGCCTTCAGTAGCTCCAAAGGTACACTTTTTCGGATTCAGCTTCATGTTGATCTCTCGTAGAGTTTTGAACGTTTCCTCAATGTCGCGTACTAACTCACCTTAAGTATGGCTCTTTATGACTAGGTCATCAACATAGACCTCTAGATTGCGGCCCACCTGCTTTTCGAAAGCATTATCTACTAACCGCTGGTAGGTGGCGCCCGCGTTCTTCAAACCAAAGGGCATTTTTGTGTAACAATAAACGCCTTGGCTTGTGTGGAAGGCTGTTTTTTCCTCGTCTTCTTTAGCCATCTGTATTTGATGGTATCCTTTGTATGCATCGAGGAAACACTTTAATGGGTATCCGCACAAAGACTCTACTTTCCAGTCTATCTCTTGTAATGGATAGCAGTCTTGTGGACATGCTTTGTTAAGGTCCGTGTAGTCTAAACACATACGCCAGCTGCCGTCGCTCTTCTTTACCATGACTGGATTGGAAAGCCAGTCATGGTAATAGACTTCCCGCATGATTCCTGCGTCCACAAGTTTGTGTACTTCCGCCAGGATTGCTTGCGCGCGTTCTGGAGCCTGCCCGCGCTTCTTCTGGCGTATTGGTGAGTACCCTTGTCGGATTCTCAGTCTATGCTCTGTTATGGAACGTGGTACTCCGGTCATGTGTTTTGGTTCCCATGCAAAAATGTCCAAGTTCTTTTGTAAGAGCGCGCACACAGCCGCTTTGCCGTTGTCCGACAATGACCCTCCGATGGATATTTCCTGGTCTGGGTATTCAGGGTGAATTGCAACCTTCAGATTTGGAATTCTGGTTGCACGTTGTTCTGGGATCTGTGCCATTTCGCATGTAATCGTATTACATTCTCTATGTGGGATAGTGGCACTGTAGAGAGTAACAATGCCTCCTTCCACTGGGAATTTAAGCATCCCATGCGCTGTTGATGGCACTGCGCGCATAGCTGATATCCCAGGTCTCCCTATAATGCCATTATATGGCGATGGAGATTTGATCACCATGAATTCCATCCAGGCCGTCGCGGAATGTTGTTCGTTTCCGATGCTGACTAGTAGTCTTATTTGCCCCATCGGCCATATTTTTTCACCTGTAAAACCAGTCAACGCCGTGCTGGCCGGGCTTAACTGACTGCGTATTTCAGGGCGCAGCCGCTTGAAGCAATTCTCATACATGATGTTTGCAGAGGCTCCACCATCGACATACATGCGGTGGATGTCGTGACCCCCCGCGCTTATCTCTATAGTGAGTGGTTCCACCTCTGCGTTGTCCGCAGTTAAGGTAGGGAAAGAGATTTCCTTTCTACGTGAAAATTCTTGGCTGACCTTCTGCCTAGTGATTCGCTGCCATGATTGTATCATGTAGATTGTGTCAGCCTTGTCTTTTGGTGTTTCCTTCTTGTTTCCACTTTTTTGTCTATCCTTTCCCTCTTTAATGTTTTTGACCAAGTGGTCCAATCTACCTTCTTTAACCATCTTGTCGATGAGCTGGCATAGTTGGACGCATTCGTTGGTGGTATGGCCCTTCTGTGCATGGTAATCACAGTATCCATTCCCAGTGCGCCGATCTTCTGGAGTGCGCATCTGCGTCGGTCTTGGAAAATTCGCACCTTCTGTTGCGAGTATTTCCTTCGGGGTCTTGGTTAGCGGGGTGTATCTGTCATTATCCCTCCCGCTCCCCTGGCTGCGATAGCTCCTATTTCGGTTACTACCCCGGTCATTGGATTGTCTCCCAGGTTGTTCCTGTGACCGGTAGTTCGAGTAGTTCCTTTTACTATCCGCCGCAGCGGCTTCTCCCTGAACGAAGGACCGAGAGCGTTTCATGAGTTCATCAAAGGTTTCAGGAATCTTGTCGTTCAACCTCTTGATGAGTTCTGGATTGTTAATCCCGTTCATGAAACCAGAGATCTTCAATACTTCTGGGCATGCTTTAACTTGCATGCATTCGTCTTTGAAGCGTTCCATGAATACGCTTGTAGACTCTCCTTGGCGCTGCTTTACCCTGGCGAGTTCGACAGGATTTTTAGCGCACTTCTTCCTTTGAGTAAAGTTTAGGCGAAACGCCTTTCTCAATTCCTCAAATCCGTTGATGCTTCTGCGTGGAAGCTTGCTAAACCAGTTCCGCGCATTTCCCACTAGTGTGGAGTTGAACATGTGGCACCACACAGGCTGCGACAATTTTCAATTGTCGCAGATGACTCAAAAATTTTGAGGTGATCATCAGGGTCACCTGTTCCATCATAGGTCTTTACGTTGGCGGGCATGCGCCTTCTTTTGCTTTCTGAGAAGTCACTGATGCGCCGAGTGAACGCATCCACCTTTTGGCGACGCCAAGGGAGGGATATATCTTCATCCTCCTGGTCATCATATCTATTTCTGGACTTCCAGTGTCCAGTTTCACTATCCTCGTTGTCCGAGGAATTTTCAGAGGATGAATTTTTCCTCTTTCGGCGCTTGCGCCGACTGTCCTCTGAGTTTGTACTCGGAGGGCTTTCACTTGGGGAGTAGTGTCGTCCCAATCTGTCTTGGATTCTGCGGCTACCAAGTCTAGTGTGGACATTGGTACGCTTTTCATCTTCATCATTCTCGCTCAGATGATGCGAGTGAGATGTCTCATCCTCCTCGATTCTTCTCCCGATTCGGTTGAATACTGGGGGTCGGCGGCTGTCTCTCCCGCGCTTCTCTTTCTGATGGCGCAGTGGGGAAGTTTCGTATTCAGAATCGAAATTGAGTCGGGCTTTCAAGTTCCGACCTGATCTCTTCTTCTCTTCCTCTTGCATGAGGGCAGTTAATGTTTCGTAGTTCTGGGATACGAAAACTTCTGGTGCTAGCTCTGGTGCGACCCCCTCAAGGGCAAGTGTGTTTGTTTCTATCACTACACCCTTATTTCGGTCAGGTGCGTCTGGTGCCTTTGTCGGGTCAGTTTCTAGCACCGATTGGAAGGGAGTAGTAAAGACGGTGCGCAGTGGGTCTACTCCACTCGTGGTGGTTGTAGTGGCTTGGGTTGTTCCTGAGCACGGTTCCACCAGAGGGAAGATGAAGTCTTGGCCTGATCCCTTATTTTTAGCAGCGCTGGTTGTCCCAGAGGTCTGCTTAGGAGTTAGTCCGCTTTGCGACTTCTTTCCCATAAGGTCTGACTGCGATCGCTGATTTCCATGCTTTGTCATTCTAGTGTTGGTTCTTAGTGTAGGGTCCCACGGATGGCGCCACTTGTTTATACAAAAGTTGGACGTTCCTGGTTTGGAGCTCCGGCTCTCGTACCAATTGAGAATTGCTGCTTGAGACCTGCGCACTAAGAGACAAAAGACACCGTTAGGCTTACCGTGGTATTGTCTCCCACGATTATCCTCCGGCGTGAGAGTAAGTAATCGGTTTAGGGTTTAAGGAGAATTAGGGTTTGAGATCGTACCTTAAACGAGGGAAGCTATTCCCTTTATATACGCACGGAATCCTTGTTGGTTCCGTGTTCCTCAACCTTCGGCGTATCCCGCCTAAGTCGGTTGGGAATGATAATCCTCTTATTTAGAAGATATCGGATATCTATTCCGTGAATAGCTTTGGGCTTGGGCCTTCGTGAGCCCAAACGTCTAATCGGTGTAGCCCGACTCGTACCGGGCTAAGTTAGTGTTGGACTTTAGCCGGGTTCGTGACCCGGATGTAGACTATACGTCATCATGTACTAATTCTCATACATCTAGTCAATCAAACTCATGAATTTCTTCTTGCATGGCATTGAACCTGCTGTTTTCATTCATGGCAGTTTTCACGTCTTTTGGTTCGATCTTAGAGAGTACGGAGTTGAAGAAGCACCATAAGGCATCGGTTGCAAGTTGTTTCCGTGCGGATACTGGAAAAGAGAGGTTTCCAATGATGTTGTCCAATGGATGATCATGTGTCCATTTTCTAAGATGTTCATGTGGTTGTTGTTGAGGAACTGAAGTAGCAGAGTCTATATCTCCTGATGATGATGGTTCTGATGATGATTCAGGAGCAAATATGTTCTCAAAGGGTTCATCTTCTAGAGGAGCGAAAGGGTTTTCATCATCTGTAACAGCAGCAACATTTCCATTGTGTACACTCGATGATTGATGATTTGTTGATGAGACCGAGTGATCAGCAGCAGGCACTTCTTGACTTAATGACATTTAAACTGAAGGGTTAACTTCATTGACAGGGATAGAGGCAACCTCTGTTGATGGAACTGACATATCATTAGCACTTGGCTCATAGTGTTCATCAAACATTGGATCAAATAATTTCTTCAAATCATGTTCTGTAGGAGGTACATAAGGAGCTGCTGGCGAGGGATTAGAAACAAGGGTAGAACCGATAGGACTACATGATGAAAAACTGGATTGTCCTGGAGCCATTTTATCGGTCAGCTCATCGAACGTAACGTGAATTGTTTCCATGATATTTCGGGTTCTCTTGTTGTAGATTCGGTATCCTTTTCTGTTTGGTGCATAACCTACAAATACTCCGATGTCCGCTTTAGCTTTTATTTTACCTAAATCTTGACCGTCATTAGTTGGGTAACATAAAGCACCAAACACACGAAGGTAGGATAGATCAGGTTTTCGTGTATGGACAAGTTCATATGGAGTTTTTCCATGAGAGGTGTGAATAAGGGAACGATTTTGGGTGTAGCAAGCAGTAGCAATGGCTTCAGCCCATAGAAACATTGGAACCTTTGAATAAATTAGCATTGTTCTTGCGGCTTCCACAAGAGTTCGATTTCGTCTTTCAACTACACCGTTCTGTTGAGGAGTTCGTGGAACACTTCTTAGATGACTGATTCCAACACTTTCATAAAACTAAATTAAGTATTTGTTAACAAACTCTATGCCATTGTCTGTTCGAACAATTCTAACAATATTGTTGAGTCGAACCTGAAGCTGTTTGATAAGTTTGATGATGACATCTGGAGTTTCATCCTTTTTCCTCAAAAACTTTACCAAAGTAAATCGAGAGTAGTCATCAACAACTACTAGAATGTATTTCTTCCCATTTATCGTTTGCACTCTCATTGGTCCGCACAGATCCATATGAAGGGTATAAAGAACTTTCATTACTGAGTTTGTGGGTTTTGGTTTGTGGGCATATTTTGTGCTTTTTCCCAATTGGCAAGCTGAACAAAGATGATCTTTTTCATACTTTAATCTGGGTAATCCTCTTACTAAGTCCTTTCTGGAAAGATTGTTTATGGTACCAAAGTTCAAGTCATTGAGACGACGGTGCCATAGCCATGACTTAGTTTTGGAAGCCTTTGACAACAAGCAGATGGGTGAAGATTTCATCATATCTTCGATAGAGATGGTGTATAGGTTTGAACCACGAGTTCCTCTGAGAAGTTCCACACCATCAAGTTCTCTAACAAAGCAAGTATGTTTTCTGAAGGCTACTTCTAAATCTGAGTCACAAAATTGTCCGACAGAAAATAGATTATGTCCAAGACCTTCAACATAATATACCCTGGAAATCACACTATCTCCAACCACGTAATCTCCGTAACCCATAATAGCACCAAAATAATCGTTTCCGAATCTCACAGTTCCAATGAATTTACTCACGAAGTTTATGAGCCATGACCGGTCTCCAGTCATATGCTTGGAACAGCCTGAGTCCAGGTACCACAGAACGATTTTAATGATCTGCAGTTGAACACAGACAAGAATGGATAACTGAATAATTGGGATCCCTATGCAAGAATGGGTTCCATTTGGTTAGTAACAGTGATTGGAACACCCACATCAGAGTTAGAAACAATGGACTCATTAGAAATAGATGCAGTGCTAGTGTCCATATTTGACCTATTCAAAGTATGTTCACTTCTTAAGGGAATAGTTCTACCAGTAGGCATCCATTTTCTAGTGGGCATTGACTTAGCAAATTTAGGGCAAAACTCATTAACCTTACGCCCAGTAGGTATCCATTGATAACCTATATTACTAAATTTCCTTCCTGTGGGTTTCCACTGTTTTCTAACTTTCTTTCGCCTTTGCCTTTTAGCCTTCTTAGCTTGATTTTTAGCATTAACAGTTTTAACAGGGCATTTGACAGCATTAGACACAACATTCACACCACATTCATGATTAGTAACAGAAATCAAGCAGTCATCATTACATGGTTTACGAATAGTAGCAGAATTCGAATTAATTACAGTACGCTTATAGCTAATACTAGAATCAACACGATTCATTTTATTCAACTCAAACTTAATATTCCTAGGGTGATCTTCTACTTTCTTCCAATGCATATTCTTAGCTTGCGAGGTCCTATCTTGCTTGGTATTGCCTGGAGGCTTTGACCCGCTTGCTTTAATGTCACTGATTACTCCTGTAGAGGGAATTATGGGAACATTAGTTGGTTGATCTACTTTTTGGATTCCTGAATTAGAAGTGCAGGGATCTGAACTACTTGGAGGCACATTAGAGTTCACTTTCTTAATAGTGGGCATAGAATGGTTTGTATGCTTGGCACTAGGCATAGAACAAGGCATCACAGCTTTACCTTTCACACCTAATGATTTTGGACATGTTGCTATTAAACATTGTAGTAACTCCTGAGATCGTTTGGCCTGAATGCAAGCAAACCTAATTTCTCTATCAAGAGGCTTATTTATGAAATCCTCTTCCACAATCTCACAGAGACATTCTAGACTATCCTTAAGGTGAGCACAATAGTTATGAAACACAGGTTCATTATTCCTAAGATGAGGAGAAATGTATTTAACAGTCACAGTATATTTGCAGTCTGAGGATGACTTTGATGCAACATTCTCATTAAAAACAAGTGGCAGTTTCCTTTTTTCCTGGCTCCTCAGATTCTCAATTTCTTTTTGTAAAGACGTTATTTTTTCGTTGTTTTTGTCACGAGTAACTTTCATTGAATCATATAACTCTTTAAAGTGTCGTTTAACTTTTTTATTTTCTTCGAGAAAACCCTCGTTTTCCTTTTGTCAAGCATTAACCAAGTTTTGAAGATGAAAAGTCTGAGAATACTGAGAATCTAAAGGAGGAGGCATTTGGGAGCCAGTCACATTGTTCTTTTCGCCCTTTAATTGTGAAATTTGGGCTTTCAATTTTCTGATCGTGTTACAATGAGCTTGAATCTGTTCGTCACGTTTGTTTATCTGGAAAACTGCATCAAACTCTGGAACATCTGAGGATGTCTTGATATTTGAGGTTTTGACATTTTCTTTAAGATGTTGATATTTTAGTTGCAACTCAAAATGTTCAACTTCTAGTTTAGAAAGATGTTTTACCAAATTATCGTGATCATCCTGATCAATTTTCTCATTTAGTTCTGAGTTTTTGTTTTCAAGCTCAATGACACGATCATGGGAAACTTTCAATGGAATAGATAATTCATGAAATCGAGAAGCAGTAATAGAGTGCTTAGTAACAGTATAAAACACATCTTGAGTCACACAACTCAAAATCAAATTCTCATTTAAGATATGCAAGTTCTTCCTTTAAACTTCATTATATTTGAGTTCCTGTTCATAATCATTGACCTCAACTATCATTGCATCAAATTCCTTTTCCATTTCTTTAATATCTGAATTTATCCCTTTTTGAAGACTCTCAAATTGTCCTTTTAATTGTTTGAAGAAAGGCATAACCTCAGTTAAATAACATTCTTTAGTTTGCTCAAAACCCCTTTCCTCCTCAGTTATTCCTGTATGTGTGATTATCTTCTTACATGTCTTCTCAAAATCAATGAATAGTTGATAAACAACATACAGGCTGATTAAGGTTTTGCTATTAGTGGCAATCGATCTAGGAACTAGATGCATTGGTGTATTTGGAAGATACACAGTAGCTGCAGGCATTTTCCTAAGGGGAGTGTTTGTTTCAACAAGTACATTAGCTTTTAGCTTATCCATATCTTTCTTCCAAAATATCATTTATGGGGTTAATTGAGTTTGAGGCTTAAACATGTTCAGGGAGATCCAATTTTCCTTAGTGTAATCGTGGGGTTTGATAGTTATGTTATTCATTTTACACGCAGGATCGTTAAGCTTGTTATCCATTTTCTTCCTAGATGCATCATCTAGTTTTCTATCCTCTTCCTTGCACTCAGCACAGCTAGGTTTCTGCCTAGGCTTAAGGATTTCATTACCATTATAGATCACATTTTGAGCAGCTTTTGGAATCTTACCATACTCAGGATTAGGTTTCTATATAATGGGAATGCTATGCTTATCGCTGAGAACTCTATGCTTAGTGATCATGTGAGCAGTCTGAATGGTATTCCCTTGTACGTACAACTTATTTTCAAGCTTTTTTTTTCAAAGTTTTTAGATTAGAAAAATCATTCAAAAGTTTTAATTCCTTAGCACTGAATTCTTGTTTAAGCACTTTAACATTATCTTGGAGCTCTTGCTTTTGCTTAACAGTTTTAGAAAGCTTTTCTTGTAAGGAGTTTAACTCTTGTTTTAACACTTCTTCTCTAAAATTACTTTTTCTAATAAATGTACGCATTTGGTCATCCATTTCCTGCTCACGGGTAGTTAGCTCAAACTTAGCACGATGTTCATAAATAGCAACTTGTTCTTTATAGGCATTCAGTTCAGAGATAACAGAATCATCAGGGGCACAGGCAGTGTATTCATCAAAAGCATAGTCATCATTGACTGCGGAAGATGCATTACTTCGTACAATCTCACTTTCACTTTGCTTCACATATTGATCATATGGGACAATATTGCTATTACCCTCATCATCAATATCTGATTCATAAGTTTCAAGAGATTGTACTTTATTATGCATCTTTTGCTCATCAACATCATCATATAGTTTTAATACCTCTGAGATGATTGATTCTTTGGATGGTTCAGCTTGCTGTGATGATGAGACCTTTAGAGAGAACATTGGAGAAATGCTTGCCATGAAGATTGTCTGTGCAGTAGGTTCATCATCGACGTCAGAGTCGTATGCATCACAGTCTGCAACTTGAAAGGCATTCTGATGATTATGACCTATCTCCTGAATTGGTTGCTCATCCACATCTGCATCATATGTCTTGGCATTTCCCTCAGCAAGAAACAACAGCTCCTCTTCATCCAACACAGCTCCATTATCCTAAGCTTGCACAAGTAACATCTTGTCTTTGAAGTACTCTGCATTTTGAGGGCGTTTTGGTGAAGTGCAGATCCTTGATATGTGTCCATCACCACCACAGTTGTTGCACTTAATTGGCTTTGCTTGTCCTTGATTTGGATTCCTTCCACGATTCTGATTTGCCACATATCCTCTACCAACTCCACCTCTTCCCTGTTCATACTGCCTTTCTTGAACTGGTTGCACCATAACCTTCCCATCTCTGACAGTAGCTTGATTGTGTGGATTGGATGCTGTTCCGAGGTTATTGTTGGTGTGTGGTAGAGAGTTCATGTTTTGACTAACCATGAGAGGCAGTTGATTGATGAAGTTTTCCATGAATGTGTTTGGGTCAGGAGGCTTATATGCTGGATCAGGGATGAGCTTGTAATTACCATTACCCATGGGTATGACTTGAGAAGCTTTGGTGGTAATTCCAACATTGGTGTAAAAAGCTGTAGAGTCATTTGACGAACTTGTTTCTCCCTGTTTGGTTTTGAACTGTTCAAGAATCCTTTTTTCAAACATAGCATGTCTCTCATTCTGAAGAAGGAATGCATAAAGTTGCTCATAGTTGGTATTCTTCAATCCTTTGGTTAGCTTCACAGAGGTGATAAACTTATGCCATTCGGGATTCATGTTGTTTACAAACTTTGAATTCAGCTGAATATTTGGCATGGTCATTTTGATATTCCTCATATCATTCACAAGCTTTTGGAATTTCACGTAATACTCATAGACACTTTCTTCTGGCTTCATCTTAAAGTGCTCAAATTCATCATACAGCTGTGATTCTCTGTCTTCCTTAGTCAATTCAGAACCCGAGAGAAGCATCTTGACATTATCCCAAACAGCCTTAGCTTCAGTGTTGTGATTGATCAGCTTGTAAATGTATTTTGGAAGACCCTGAAATATAATGTTAGAAGCCCTGATGTCAGCATTGAATCTCTTTTTCTCCTTATCATTGAGCTCATCATACGTCTTTGGTCTGTCTAATCCATAGATCATTGTTCCATCTGCAGCTGTATCAATTAAGTCTCTTGTAGTCTCAATCTGATAAGGTCCTTCATCAATGGATTTGAGAATGTTGACCCCATTTTCCTTTCCAAGACAGTACAATCTGATTCGTTGAGCCCAAGAGTCGTAGTCAGTTATGTCAAGCATAGGTGCAGTGGACGAGTATCTGAACCAGCTGCTTGAACATCTTCAGCAACAGTGGAGATGATTGTAGGTACGTTGGTAGACATGTTAACAGATTACACGGGATTTTATAACTCTATGATTAAACCGGGAAATAGATTCTTTCACGGGATTTTACTAAATCAAGAGAAAACCGTATTACAAACAAAAATCAACTAATTCGCTAAGAACTCTTGAACCAAGTCGCTAAGTTGTAACTCGCTAAGATCTCAATTTCCTGTGAACCAAGTCGCTAAGACCCAGGTCGCTGGACACAAGTCGCTATAGCACCAAGTCGCTACACAGTCAAGTCGCTAAAGAGAAACTCGCTAAAGTCCAAGTCGCTAACACCAAGTCGCTAAGAATACTAAGTACAAGTCGCTAACAAAATTGAAAGCAATTCGCTAACTTCACCAAGTCGCTAGCCGTAGTGGAGAATCCACTAAGTTGTACTGTTTGTCGGCTTGTCTCAATAGACAAGTCGCTAGGACCAAATCGCTAGCAATTAACACTACAACTCGCTACCTTTTACTGAAGCAAGTCGCTACGATGAAAAATACTACGAGAACCAAGTCGCTAGCAAGAAAAACTTCAAAAACACACTTTTCAATCCAAAACAAGCCCAACCATAGTGATTCAAGCTTTCCAAATCAAAACCCAATCACATACAATGATTTTAAACACAAAAGTACACCAAAAATTCAAACTTTAACACAAGAAATGATCCAAATGATGCAAAAACCACTCAACTTTTTCAAACTCAAAAACTATCTAAAACTACTAGAAATCCAAAGATATGTAAGAGAGATGATCAAACCATGGCTCTTGATACCATTTGTAACATATTGGATTTCACAAACACATCATATCATAAACGCATGCAGGCGTACAAGATGAGGTTTTAGAGAGAGAAAGAGTTAGAGGTTTCGGAACTTAGTGAGAGAAAATGAAATTATTATTATGAGCTCTAACTCTCTACCTTGGGAGGTAGAGAGTATTTATAGTCTTACACAAATCGCCACCTACGGGCTGTGGATCAGGCATACAGTGGGTAAAGACTCGCCTGTCCTCCACGGTGTTACTTAACTAAATACTACTTAACATTAAATAATCTACGACTACGAGCTTTCTAATGATTACATATACTTGAGGTGACCGACTCTTTAATAACTGGATTTACTAAATCCTAACACAAAGATAAAGAGTAAAGGAACACAAAACCACGACACAAGTATTTATAGTGGTTCGGCTACAAGGACACCTTCCTTGCCCTACTCCGCTCCCCGAGTACCCCACTCGAGAGTTTGTAAGTACTACACAACACAAGCTCCTTAATGTTGTGATAAGGATTTAAAACGTATGCTTTTAGGGGTCATTTAAGCCCTAAATCGATCACTTTTATATTTGTTACTTCTTAATTGCGTTCCTTTTCACTTTTTAGGTCTTTTGGAAGCAAAATGTTGGAATGAAGCACATTTGGACGAACAGGAGCAAATACATGAAGAAAATGGCAAAGTCAAGATCGAAGCCTCTCGAAGCTGATCAAACAGTACTTGACGGCATCCCAATTAAAGGGCGACACCGTCCCTCTATGAAGACTTGATCAAAACATGCACCAGACGGCTCAGTGGAAATTTTGTTCACATAACTGACGGCGTCACGTTATAAAGAAGGAGGGCATCACTCACAGTTTTCATCTCAGACGGCCCAGATCCAAAATCAAGACGACATCCTAACTGAATCCCGACGGCGTCACAACTCTAAGGTGATGCCGTCCCATCGATGACTTGGCCCAGGCGAAACCCTAATGACGGCGAGCAGACGGCGTCCCATGCAAAAGGTGACGCCGTCACAAGTGTAAATCTATATATAGAATTTGATTTTTCTGCATTTAAAGAGGTAGACTTTTGGAGAAAAAACTCAAATTCATTTGTAGTCCGATTTGGACAGTATCTTAGGGTCCCATACCCTATTTTACACATCGAGATAAGTCTTTTAATCCAAAGTAACATTATGTCTATCCATTATTCGATTGATTGTGTGTATGCTAGCTTGTTTACCATGTCCGGCTAAATTTCTTGTGTGTTTTAGATATAAGAAACCTAGTTATTGATTATTGTTAGGTTGTTTCTTATCTTAATTGTAAATTGTCTTAGGAGTGAAACTAGGCATCATTCGTTGTATTTAATGCTTGAGTATGCTTTATGAATGTGTGGCTTATGAATGAGATAGCCAAGGCTTGCCGACTTCGTATGTCAAACCCAAGAGATAACCTCAAAGAGCTAGAGACTACGCATACCCTACGACCTTAGGAATACAACGCGTTAAGATAAGGTGTGACAATTCAACCGACCAATAAAAGATAACTAGGGAGTAATAGTATCTAGGTAAACACATTTTTAATCATCATACGAGCACACATCAATTACACATAAGCTACCCATAGATAATTAGATAAATTAGATAAGTAGAACAAATCGGTAGAAGTACCACCCCCAAACCAATTGCCCCGAGATATTTACCTTAGCTTTATTAAAAAAACCATAAAAAGACAAAAAAAGAATCATCCTCAACCCCCACCTTCACGTCATACATTTCTTACTGGCATTTCTATTCCCCTAGAGAACAATATGAATCCCCGAGGCTTACCCAATACTACACTACAACGATTAGGCTCACTTCCTAGGTGGTTGAAAAACTTGATCGAAGAAAAAGAAGTTCCTTTGACCCCGAACGCGCTTCGTACGCGCATCAAGGTTTTGGCGCCGCTGTCGGGGAATAGAATAGCTAGTTAGATTACTATCTCGTTTAGGTTCCCTTGCTTGATTCCTATCAAGTAAGATTTTTTCTCATTTTCATTAGCTTCCTTGTAGTCTATCCTCCTTCTTCGTGTCTTTGTTCGTAGCCCCATCACTTTTCATCATGAAAGGTGATAACCCACCACCAAATTAACCACTTCCCATCGAGCCACCACTAATTGACCCACCAAGAGGCCGTACTCTTGGTGAATACTCTAGACCGAGCTATTAAGGCTATAGGAACACCATTGAGCTCCCCGATCAAGCTCAAACTACGGGCCTCCGATCCGACACCATCCGGTTGATGTAAAACGGATGTGCATTCCATGGACTTCATTCCGAAGATCCTATTCAGCATCTCAAGGACTTCCTTAAAATTGTTGACTCCATCGACCTTGATGCTACCACTCGGGAGACCACGCGCTTGCGTCTCTTCCAATTTTCTCTACGGGACCAAGCTAGTAATTGGCTTGAGCAACTTCCCGCCGGATCCATCTCAAGTTGGGATGATCTCACCATTTGTTTCCTCGCCCAATTTTTTCCATCGGGGAGAACTACCAAACTTAGGAATGACATCTTGATGTTCCAACAACGTCAAGGCAAAACTCTCTACGAGGCATGGACTCGATTCAAGGACCTTGCCCTCTATGACAACGAATGTTGGATGACCCCCGTGAGTTGCCCAAAACCGTCAAGGCAATCTCCTTACCTCCCATTGACTCACAACCTTCCAATCGTTGGATACTCGAACTTGAAGATCAAGTCAAATTCCTAATGAGCTCCTACGAGAATCCAAAGTCTTCACACCAAGTGAGCAAAATCACTCTACCTTGTGAATTATGTAGTGGTCCCCACGACACTCGTGATTGCACAAGACTCCCCGGATAAGCTTTTGCGGACTACGCCTCCACGCGTACCGATGGAGCGGGAGAGAAGTGGTACACTTTCAAGCCTGAGCCAAACAACTTAGGAAATTCCTACAACCCCTCTTGGAGAAATCACCCTAACCTTAGGTGGAGCCAAAACTCGAACCCGTCCCAAAACAACTCATCTAGTCCACCCAATAAGTCCCAACCAAACCACACCTCCAACAACAACCCTCCAAACACCGGGAATTCCATTAGTCTCGAGGGAATGGTGTCCAAATTCATGTCATCTTAAGAAGCTCGATTAACTAAGCTTGAAGCCGATTTCAAGCAACGACAAAGCGAGATGACAACCAAGCTCGACACCCTCTTAAAACCCTTCAATGACCATGAAATTGGAGCACTCCCAAGTGACACTATAAAGAACCCAAAAGTGAATTCGATTTCATCAACTTCATGTTCTTGCTCACCATGGGAGAGTGCATATCCATGCCCTTCACACCCAAAAGTCCACTCGGTAAACGCCATCAACACGGGTTCCAAGCGATCCCTTATGAGATACCAAGGACCCAAACCAAGGGTCCATCCAACACTTGAGAAACCCATCAACCAATAACCCAAACCTAATCTAGAAGAGGAGTATAAGGAGCTCTACCAAGAAAAACTGGTTCTTGAAGTCTTGACTCTTGCGCCTTATTATAATGCTTTAAAAGAAAAATATGAGCAAAAACTAAAATTAAGAGAACATGGGTCCGCATTTGTGCAAAATAAGTTACCTAAGAAGTTAGATGATCCTGGGCTATTCATTATTCTGTGTAGAATGGGAAATTCCAAATCTTTCGACACATTAGCCGATTTAGGATCAAGCATCAATCTTCTTCCGTTGTCCCTCCATAGAAGCCTTAACCTAGGTAAGATAGAACCAACGGAAACCATCTTAGGTCTAGCGGACGGTAGTATTGCATATCCGGTTGGGATAATTAAGGACATGGTAGTGCACGTAGGTTGATTAACTCTTTTGGCGGATTTCCATGTGCTAGACATGAATAAAGACCCGACATGCCCATTGTTAGTAGGAAGAGGATTCTTAGTTACCGCTAGTGCCATAATTGATTGTAAGATGTCTAAGATAGTGGTAGGAGAAGGGAGTGTTAGGTTAATTTATGATGTCAAGAAGCATATCTACTACAAAGAGGATGAACAAATTCCCTATGAGATCATGTTGGATAGAAAATCATCTAGATATGGACCTTGGATTAATGGAGATTTTGTAGGTCCTCAACGACCGTCCTATCTAGAAGAGACCTTCGTAAGTAATGCAACTCTCCATGGACAACAATTAGCTAGGGACATTGAAGTGAACCCGTTCGAGGATACCTTAGTGTTTAGGAAGATGACCGAGTTCCTAGGAACCTTGCCCATTAATCTTAACATGAATAAGTGGAAAGTTGAGAGTGAGAATCCTAAGCATAATTGGAGTTGGGATAGACCACCTAGTAATGGAAATGGAGAATGGCACATTAGGATGACAATCTATGATCCCGATAGAGAAAAGTTTGAAAAGGCATACCGGACTAAGCGTACCAATAAGAAGTTAAAAGATAAGTTTGATCCCTATGACATTCTTGAGGATAAACTTACTTACATAGGTACGTAGGAGCACGACTTCGAGTCTAGCTACAAGACTCATAAATAAATAAAAGCGCTTCGTGGGAGGTAACCCATGCTTAATTGTTTGCTTTTTTGTGTGTCGTATATCTTTTTCATTGTTGTTTATTCTCATGTTAAATTATGTGAAAATGCTTTATTTTTTCTTTAACCTCGTCTTAATTACATATAAAGGAATTTTACAAAAAGATAAGAGTAGGGAAGATCACATACGTTTTTGAAGAACATGAACATGAGAATAATTACAATTATCGAAATTGATATATATATGTGTTTGTTAGAGTCAAATGCTTGTATCGAGTCATAATGGATGTTTTGCAGGAATTTTTCCAGGTTTTAAAGATGTAATTTTTCCAGAATTTTTCCCGAAAAATGCAGCAGACCAGTTTTTGTCAGGACAACCTGACGGCGTCAGGATTAAAGCCTGACGACGTTAGGCTATGCAGAAATAGTTTATCATTTTTTTTCATTTTCTGTGCTACTTATAAATATTTGGAAATTCCCAGGTCTTAATTTTCCATAAAAACTGCAAACATCCATTCCACAAGCATTATATCTTACTTGCTTTCTAGTGTAGTTGTGTCATATATAGTTTTACCACTGATTTTACGTGAAGGTTTCATTTGTTTTCTTAAGTGTGCAGGTTATATTTGGCAAGAAGAAGAAACACTAATTGGATGGAGCTTTCACTCATTCATTCTTCTTGAAAAATAATTTAACTACAACTTCACACATATCCTACCGAGCTAGTCAGGGGAGTACTAGTTTCTTTTCCTTACTTACATTCCTTTATCATAACTTTGATACTTTCGAGGAACATTGTGGACAATGTTCAGTTTAAGTGTAGGGAGGGAGAATAAAACGGGAACTTAGAAACTATTCACTCACTTGATTATTTGTCTTGTCTTTGGAAATTTGTGTAATAAACCATGAGAAATATTTTTTAGGGCAATTTTAGCTCCAAATTTAAATTTTTTTATGACATTTACGAGCTAAACTTTAGTTTTAATAAAGCGTCACAAGGATAGGAATTATATGACTAGCACAAAAACCGTTTACCACTCAAATTCCACCCCGAAAATGTGAGGTTCGCCCCTAGTTCTTTAGGAATAAAAGCATTCACCTTTAATGCTTAGAGAGTGTACCGGTAGTATAATAGATTCTAGAACTTGTTTTGTGATGCATTCCGAGATCGCTAGTGAGACTACACTTGTGTAGTTAGGAATAACTAAGTGATAAGAGGCATTAGGATAACCCTTGTTTGAAACCTATATTATAATTACTTCTTCCACATTGGTTGAGTAATTACCCCACACCCTTGCGATGTACTCATCTTTAGTACACGATACCCCTAGTTAACCCCTCAGAGCCTATCCTTTTCGCGGTTCTCGTGATGTTTTGGTTTTTTGGAATATCAATGAAGAGCATTGTTTACAATCCACTCCCAAATGTACACCCAAATCGCCTTAGCCTACCTTGTATGAACTCACCTTTAGTGCATTATTGTTACCATTACTAAACCCTTAGTTCAAATATCTAGTTACTTGCATGGTTGCTAAGTTGAGTCATATCTTTTGTACACAGTTTTGGGATGATTGGGACTCATGGGTAAAAGTAATATTTTATGAAGTAACTGGAAAGAACGATAAATTTAAATTCCCTTTATCTACGTAATTAAATACTCCAAGTGTTTTGATCTTTTCAAATCAGGTCAATTAGTGTTAGAGAAATAAAAACTCAAGTGTAGAGATGTTCCTATAAATCTTTTATATTTTGATGTTATCGTAGAGGATGGTAGAGTAAAAATGTATGCAAAAAAAAAGATCGAAAAAGAGAGTGTCAAAAAAAAAGAAAAAAAGAAAAATGAAGAAAAAAACATACTGGCTACCATCCTACATCTATCTTTATGTTTATGTCTTTAAATTTATGTTTGTTTTGTTTCAAGTTATCTAGAGTTAGTGATTCAAGTCTTGGCTTAGCAACGCCACGCTTTTCATGCTTGTAACAGAAGATTTTTGACTTGCCACCACTAAATACCGCCTATCCAACAAAACCCTTTGTTTCCCTACCGTAAGCCTAACGTTACAACCCTTGTAAAGACCTCTTAGATAGTTGTTCCTAGGTGCTTACGCCAAAGCGGTGGAGGTTTGATCTAGTCTCAAGCTTATGGTAATCTATGTACTATGCCAGGTAATGAGTGTTTATCTTCCATTTCCATTTATTATATTTTATATAAACCCGAGAGATTAGAGAATCCAAACACCCCTTGTGAGGTGCTCTTGTATAACTTTCGTGCTTGTTATGACTATTGCGGTGCTTTTACTTGTTATGAATTATTTTAAACCTATGCTTCATGCCCCCTAACTTATAAATTGATTGGCCAAAAGCACATTTGTTTGAGGACAAGCAAATACCAAGTGTAGGGATATTTGATAAGGATTTAAAACGTACATTTTTAGGGGGTCATTTAAGCCCTAAATCGACCATTTTTATATCCATTACTGCTTAATTTTGTTCCTTTTCACTTTTTAGGTCTCTTGGAAGAAAAACGCTGGAATGAAGCACATTTGGATGAAAAGGAGCAAATACATGAATAAAATGGTAAAGTCAAGATTGAAGCCTCTCAAAGTTGATCAAACAGTACCTGACGGCGTCCCAATAAAAGGGCCACGCCGTCCCTCTATGAAGACTTGATCAAAAAATGCACCAGATGGCTCAGTGGAAATTTTGTTCACATAACCTAACGGCGTCACGTTATAAAGAAGGAGCGCGTCACTCACAGTTTTCATCTCAGACGGCCCAGATCCAGAATCAAGACGACGTCCCAACTGAAGCCCGACGGCGTCACAACTCTAAGGTGACGTCGTCCCATCGATGACTTGGCCCAGACGAGACCCTAATGACGACGAGCTGACGGCGTCCCATGCAAAAGGTGACGCCGTCACAAGTGTAAATCTATATATAGAATTCGATTTTTCTGCATTTAAATAGGTTGACTTTTGGAGAAAAAACCTTAATTCGTTTGTAGTCTGATTTGGATAGTATCTTAGGCTCCCATACCCTATTTTACACATCGAGATAAGTCTTTCAATCCAAAGTAACATTATGTCTATCTATTATTTGATTGATTGTGTGTATGCTTGCTTGTTTACCATGTCCGGCTAAATTTCTTGTGTGTTTGCTTAGATATATGAAACCTAGTTATTGATTATTGTTAGGTTGTTTCTTATCTTAATTGTAAATTGGCTTAGGAGTGCAACTAGGCATCATTCATTGTATTTAATGCTTGAGTATGCTTTATGAATGTGTGGCTTATGAATGAGATAGCCAAGGCTTGCCGACTTCGTATGTCAAACCCGAGAAATAACCTCCAAGAGCTAGAGACTACGCATACCCTACGACCTTAGGAATACAACACGTTAAGATAAGGTGTGACAATTCAACCGACCAATAAAAGATAACTAGGGAGTAATAGTATCTAGGTAAACACATTTTTAATCATCATACAAGCACACATCAATTAGATATAAGCTACCCCTAGATAATTAGATAATTAGATAAATTAGATAAGTAGAAGAAATCGGTAGAAGTACCACCCCCAAACCAATTGCCACGAGATGTTTACCTTAGCTTTATAAAAAAAACCATAGAAAGAAAAAAAAGAATAATCCTCTACCCCACCTTCTCGTCATACATTTCTTACTAGCATTCCTATTCCCCAAGAGAACGATATCAATCCCCGAGGCTTACCCAATACTACACTACAACGATTAGGTTCACTGCCTAGGTGGTTGAAAAACTTTCTCGAAGAAAAGGAAGTTCCTTTGACCCTGAACGCGCTTCGTACGCGCATCATGTTGCGGAGAAGCTTTCACAACGTCGCATACTCTTTATCCGGTACAAGGCTAGACACCAAGTTCTTCCACGATGTAGAACCAAACCTATCACAACGTCGCCTACAGTTTATCCGGTACAAGGCTAGATACCGAGTTGCATTACAAAGAAGGAACTACTACCCAACACTACACCACTACACAACTACCCAAAGGAGACACACTCCTTGTTACAACACTAGAGAGGATATCAACAACCTCTAACCCAGCAACATAACTTGTACATCGATGCACCATATCGATTGTACACCTTTGGCACGTTTCACTAATGCCTTCAACACGACCCTTCGACACCTTTCATTAATGACTTAAACACAACACTTCTATGGAGGAGGAAATAACTATCAAAAAGATGCACTTCAGTGGTCTTGATGATGACGAAGCTTAGCAACTCATGACTTGAGCTTGTACGTCTTCAAGAGGTGGTGATCTCTGATGAGTGTGCAAATACTCATCATTTTTGTACCATTTAGAATGCCAAAAACATCTGAAAACACTCATAAATGCATCAAAATGATAAAAATATCACAAATAAGTGTTTTATGTGTTTCAAATGCAAAAATACCAAAAACAGATGAAAAACGTATCAAGTTTGCATAATTGGCAGTTTTAGTCCCCCAAGTTTCAAAAGTTGTCAAAACTAGTCCCTGGTAATTCAAAAACTTGTTTTATCATTCAAGGTCCCTGAAATATTCAAAATTGTCAAAAATGGTCCTTGAATGAATCTTTGGGCAAATGGCAGAAAAGGTCCTTCAACTTTTGAAAAATGTCAAAAATAATCCTTGGTGAGTTTAAAAAAATGAAAAACAATCAAAAATAAACCTTGTACTATTCATAAATGACAAAATTGGTCCTTATGGTGAAATTTGGAGAAATTACATGTTTGGTCCCTCAAGTTTCAAAAATGGCATAAATTACCCTTGGACGTATAAAATTGGAAAATTAATATTTATGGTCCTTTGGTAAATGAAACTTGGCAAGTTTAACCCTTGTATTAGCTTTGGAATGTTGGCAGGATCAGCCCTTCAAGAATTTACAAATCACAACTATGGTCCTTGTGTTAATAATACAACCAAACGGACCCTTTCTTGTTATTAACCCACAAAACCAAACCCAGCCAAGCCCAATACCCAAGCCCAGTCCAAACCCATGTTTTAAAAATAAAACCCGCCAGGCACTGTTCATCTCCTTCCCACCACCACCTGTTTCCACTCCATTGCTGCCACCTGCTCTACCACCTCACCTCCACCTTTCCACCTCATTCCACAGCTGTCTACCCACTCCCCTCCACCTCCACAACCTCCCAAAACCCTTTAATTGCAAGAACCTGCTCAATCCAGCTAGCAAGACTTTTGGCGCCAAAAATTCATCAAATGGCTAAAAATGATTCTAACAATCCAATGGCCAAGATTAGAGGTGGGAAATGATCAGAGTGCAAGTGGAAGACTTTTCTTAAATAAATAGAAGGAAGAAAGGCAGAGATAGAGAGTAGTTTTTTTTAGTTTTTAGTTTAGTAATGTCGACTAGTTAATTTCTTTAATTTCAGTGTAACAGTTAGCTCTTAAGTGTTAAATTAAGTGATAACAGTGTATTTTAAACCTTTCTCAATCCTTAATTTCAGTGTTAAGTTCATTTTCAGTTTATGTAAGTTTCTTTTTGGAAACCTCAATTCTACTTGATGTTATTAAAAGTTGTTGTTTGTTGGTTGTTTAAACTCACTTAAGTCCTTAATAAACTTTTATAAGTTTACTAATTATTAAAATCAGTTTTAGCTAAAGTTTACTAAAAATCTCAAAAATACTATAAAAATAGCTCATAAATAAAAAATCAAGAAAGGAAGAAGAAGCATGTTGAAGCAAAGCTGTTTATTGGATGATTATGGTTTAGTACCTCAGGGGAGGTGTTAGGATGGTTATTTGTCAATGGTCCACAGTTTCCACCACTTGATCACTTGTAAGCTCATACTTCAATTTTAAGCTTAAAAATGTAGACTAGTTTAATCTCTGTTTATGTTTGTGTTTTTATGCTTTTATAAGCTTATTGCATCATATTACAGCCTTGTAATTCAGTTTTATAGTCTTAATCAGTGGAATCCTTTAAAAGTTAAAAACTGCCCATATAAAAGTGTGTTTGGTTCATTGCACAAATCTGTGTTTGAGGTTAGTTTTAGGGATAAGCTCATTTGATAAAGTCTCTTTTAGGTATATTAGAGTAAATTCAGTCATTACTTTATACTCTAGAACTCAAAAAGTCAAAATCATCTTTAAAATCTTCTTAATAGTTAACTGTTAGAAATTATATTGTGAAATTCATCATATTAGCTTAAAACTTGTTAACATAGCTTAATATCATCTTATTATAGCTTAATATATCATAATCAGTCAGTCATTTGAAATCAAATCTCACAAAAGTCAAAAATCCATTTCTGTCTTCAAAAGTCAAAAGTGAAAAACAGGTTTTTGCAAAACTTTGTTGATGTCTCATGTACTCAATTCGGGTTCAAATTCAGTGAGACTTTGGGATTTCCTAGTTCAGTTGGTCTAGTTTAGTAATCTCATTTTTGTTGAATTTTATCAAGCTTCTATAAGCTCTTAATCAGCTTCAAATAAGCCCCCATGTGCCCTGTGTCACACATCATGTTTTCCAGCCATCTTGCCAATCTCTTCACATGCTCATAAGAGCTTGTAAGGAGCTGAAACTTGGTCTAAGTGTAGTCTTGTTGGTGAAATAAAGATCTCCATTTCTGGTTTCCATTTTGGTTCTCTCTAGAAGCTTGTGCTTAAGCTTAAAAGTACCCCTTAGAGGCTGATTGGATAAAAATAAGTTATAAGCTCAAATCTTGATTAGTGCATCATTAGTGGTTAGGATTAGTTATAATCAGCTTATTTAAGTTAGTTTTAGCATATAATAGCTGTATTAATAAATTGGTAGCCTCTAGATAGCTTTTGCTTATTCAAAGTAGCTTATTAGTATCCTATTTACATTGCAGCTCCTTATTACCCATCATAAGCTTATGTTTTCTTATTTTTTATAGATTCAGAATATAAATTTAGACTTTTCCTGAATTTTTCATAATTTTTCATCACTGTTTAGTATTTTTCTTATTTTAAATCAGTTTTTAAGACTTTTTAATTAGCTATTATTACAAATAAATCAGAAAAAGTTTAAAAAAAATATGTTTTCAATTTTCCTAGATTAAGATAAATATAAAAAGCCAAAAAATATTTTTCCATAATTTTCTTAGTATAAATAGTATTTTCTAGCATTTTAATTAGTTTTAAATAGTATTAAATTCATAATAAATAGATAAAAAGTGTAATAAATATATTTTCAGTTTTATAATAATTTAGATTTTCTAAATCATAATTTCACTTTTCTAGCTTTATTTCATATTTTCTTATATTTTAGGTTATTATTAAATAGTTAAAAACAGTTTTTAATTAATAATAATTAGATAAATAGTTTTAAAAATAATTTTATTTTTCCAATAATTTTCTAGTATAATTAGGATTGTAAAAATGTATTTTTCATATCCGTAGGTATTTTCCTTCTTTATTTTCACGTTTTATTTCGTACGTTACGTAGTTTTTAATTTAAACGTAAGTTTTAGATTATAAACGTTAAACGATTTTAAAAATAGTGATAGCGTTTATTTAATATAATCTAGCTTTTAATTTTCTTTAATTTGCATTTAAGCCCCTGTAATTTACAAACTTTTTCTTTAGGTATAAATATTCCAAATCTTCAAACCCCTTTCCCATTCAATATCACTCGATCACAGATTCGTCTTATTACAGTGTTCACACCTCGTTGGGACTTAACGACCCGGGGATACACTATACTCCTCGGGACTTAATTGCATTGGTTTTAGACTGTTTGAATTTTATTACGGTTGACCATTCACAAGTGGTTGATTTGTGTGATAAAACCTGACTGTCTGGAGCCAATCAAATCTTGGCGCCGCTGCCGGGGAGGTGTGCTGCGTACTACGAATTTGAAGCATCAGTGATTGTTGAATATACACCCATTGTATATTTACCATCTTTGTCCATATTTCCTTATTTTCATATAAAACCAAAATTTTCGTGAAGTTAATTCGTTTGACTAATCGATTACCAAAAATATTTTCATTCTTTGTTTTTACAACATGTTTTTCAAAAATACCAAAAATATTCCTCTTCACCCTCTTATCCTTTTGATTCTTCATTTCTTACCCTCTAGAACCCTTTGATTCTTTCTATGTCTTATCCTCACCTTCTTGGTTGTCAATGGTGTGGTGGCCCTCATAATGATGATAATTGTCTCAGTTTTAGCATGGTAGAGTCAGGAAACGGGTCTGTCTATAACCAGGATCCCTATTCCTACCATAACACAACTGATTTATTCCATCAGCTACCACACTGTGAGACTCAGCAGTTTTACTGTTGTGATTACTGTGGTGGTTCACACTCCAGTTCTGATTGTCAATCGGGAAACACGCTTGTCTATGAGCAGGTTCCTGATAACAATTATGACTACCACACATACAACTCACAGCCACATCAGTTTTACTGTTGTGAGTATTGTGGAGGTCCTCACTGTAGCTCTGATTGTCACACAAGGAATCCATTTCCTTGTAACAATTACGACTCTTCGTATCATGACCAACCTCTACAGTACCAAGTGAATCAGGCACCACCTCAGCCTGACCCACTTCCTCAAAATCTTATCCTTGATCTTTTGGATTTAGTAAAAGATTTGAAGGAATGTAAACACTCCCAAGATAATCCAAATGAGAAATCCATGGAAGAATTGTTAGCCGAAGAGCGGGCTACTAAATTAAATTCCCAAATTGCCTTTGAAAAATCTATTAGGGAATCAATTGCAAAAGAAAAAGCAGCCAAATCTAGCTCTCGATTCCGTTTCATTCCTGATGACGATGATGATGAAGTTACCCTTAATATTAGTCAATTTTTTACAGGTTCATCAAGTTCATCAGTTGAAATTCCTTCCATGAAAAATCAGGGAGAAAAGACTATGATGGAATTACTAGCAGAAGAACAAATGGAAAGTATAAAACATATGTATGCTAGTCCTTCTCAACTCCCTCAGTCTGTTGTTATCACACCTGATATTCTCACTCACTCTCTAAACATGGGGAATGAGCATCTTGACACTGTTCCTGAAAAGGAATCGGACGAATTCATAAAGTCTAGTGTTGAGAACCTTGTCCCAATCCTAAGAGAGTCACAGGGAACTTCTGATCATATGTGTGATTCTCTTTCCCCTCTTGAGTGTTCAAAAGATCATTTTGAAACTTTCTCCGATCTTAGCGACGATTGTGCTTCCTATGGAAACATCGAGTATGTTGAGGCATCACTCCCACAGTCTGATCCTCTTCTTGAGGAGTTCACCGATGAACTCACTCACATCAGTCCACTTTCATCAGAAAGTGACGATGATCTCTTTGATTTCGAAGCCGGTCTTGGAGAAACTAAAAATCTCCTATATAATGATCATCCACTCATTTCTTGTCCCATTTCCGACTCTTCCATTCCTTCTCTCACTCCGGATGAGGAAGATGATAACTTTTGGAAGGAAGTCGATGCTTTTCTTAGTGATGAGTCAATTCCAACAGGGATTGACAAAACTTACTTTGATTCGGAGGGAGACATCCTCTTTCTTGAAAATCTGTTGATTGAAGATCCGTTTCCAGCTCTCCCTCCCAGAAATTTTGTTGCCAATCACCATACAAACTTCAAGTCTAAACTTAAAAATCTAACAAATGGTGATTTGCTCCTCACTGATGAAGAATGGGATTGCATTGTGATGCACATCTTTATTCCATTTTTCACAGATGGTGTGGTTTCTTGTTCCCTTTTCTCCTTCAGGAATGAGGACACTATTTTTGATCCCGGTATTTTCATTTATCATTTTTGAGCCGGTTCTATGTATATCTCATCGGTGTGGAACTTTCACATACTTCAATGTTTATACAAACATCTTGAATGAAAGTCCGATGGAGATTGTGTCTTCCACTTACTTCCCCATGAACAAATTAATTCGGGGTCGAGTCAAGCTAGCGACTCGGTAATCAAAAACAGTAGTTAAACATGGGTTTTCACCCGTGTGTCCCACCCTAGTGTGGGGGAGTTGCCCCCCGCTGTTGTATATAAGTTTTATCTAAAAAAAAAATGTGTATATATCAAAAATAAAATAATGGCCGTAGTATTTCCCTTTTACGTTCTATGTTTCGGCATAATAGCCGGTACTTTGACTATTGAGGGCAATATTCATTTCTAGTGTGGGGGGGAATTCTCACGAATTTTATCATGTAATTATTCCACCCAATTCCCCCGTTTTTTGGCCAAAATTTTTTTTGGAGTAAGTGTTTTGCACTTACTCAGCAAATGGTAATCAGTCCGCCATGTCTAACCCACATAAGGATTGGCTAATCCAGGAGCAAACGGCTCTTGGTAAAGATATCTCAAATCCGTTTATGGCTTGCAATTTGCCCAAAATTGTATGGTGTTCAACTCACCATATCTTTAATTAGTGAAGAGTTGGCTAGCCCGCAAGTTTATGGCTTGTGGTAAAGGCAGTTGGAAAGCCATAATTGGTAATCGGCTCACCAAAGATAATATTGATAATTTATCTAAGAGTTGGCTAGTCCAGAAGCAAACGGCTTCTGGTAAAGACAAATCAAAACCGTTGAAAGCTGGTGATTTGCTCAAAATCATTTGGTTATCATTGTGCCAAGGTTCTTACTTGAACTAAAACAATTGGCTACTCTAGAAGTAATGGCTTTTGGTAAAGAGATGAAATCCATTAAAGTTTCATAAAAGATTGCTAGGGACTAGCAATATCTTAGTGTGGGGGATTGATGAGTGTGCAAATACTCATCATTTTTGTACCGTTTAGAATGCCAAAAACATCTGAAAACACTCAGAAATGCATCAAAATGATAAAAATATCACAAATAAGTGTTTTATGTGTTTCAAATGCAAAAATACCAAAAACAGATGAAAAACGTATCAAGTTTGCATAATTGGCAGTTTTAGTCCCCCAAGTTTCAAAAGTTGTCAAACTAGTCCCTGGTAATTCAAAAACTTGTTTTATCATTCAAGGTCCCTGAAATATTCTAAATTGTCAAAAATGGTCCTTGAATGAATCTTTGGGCAAATGGCAGAAAAGGTCCTTCAACTTTTGAAAAATGTCAAAAATAATCCTTGGTGAGTTTAAAAAAATGAAAAATAATCAAAAATAAACCTTGTACTATTCATAAATGACAAAATTGGTCCTTATGGTGAACTTTGGAGAAATTACATGTTTGGTCCCTCAAGTTTCAAAAATGGCATAAATTACCCTTGGACGTATAAAATTGGAAAATTAATATTTATGGTCCTTTGGTAAATGAAACTTGGCAAGTTTAACCCTTGTATTAGCTTTGGAATGTTGGCAGGATCAGCCCTTCAAGAATTCACAAATTACAACTATGGTCCTTGTGTTAATAATACAACCAAACGGACCCTTTCTTGTTATTAACCCACAAAACCAAACCCAGCCAAGCCCAATACCCAAGCCCAGTCCAAACCCATGTTTTAAAAATAAAACCCGCCAGGCACTGTTCATCTCCTTCCCACCACCACCTGTTTCCACTCCATTGCTGCCACCTGCTCTACCACCTCACCTCCACCTTTCCACCTCATTCCACAGCTGTCTACCCACTCCCCTCCACCTCCACAACCTCCCAAAACCCTTTAATTGCAAGAACCTGCTCAATCCAGCTAGCAAGACTTTTGGCGCCAAAAATTCATCAAATGGCTAAAAATGATTCTAACAATCCAATGGCCAAGATTAGAGGTGGGAAATGATCAGAGTGCAAGTGGAAGACTTTTCTTAAATAAATAGAAGGAAGAAAGGCAGAGATAGAGAGTAGTTTTTTTTAGTTTTTAGTTTAGTAATGTCGACTAGTTAATTTCTTTAATTTCAGTGTAACAGTTAGCTCTTAAGTGTTAAATTAAGTGATAACAGTGTATTTTAAACCTTTCTTAATCCTTAATTTCAGTGTTAAGTTCATTTTCAGTTTATGTAAGTTTCTTTTTGGAAACCTCAATTCTACTTGATGTTATTAAAAGTTGTTGTTTGTTGGTTGTTTAAACTCACTTAAGTCCTTAATAAACTTTTATAAGTTTACTAATTATTAAAATCAGTTTTAGCTAAAGTTTACTAAAAATCTCAAAAATACTAAAAAAATAGCTCATAAATAAAAAATCAAGAAAGGAAGAAGAAGCATGTTGAAGCAAAGCTGTTTATTGGATGATTATGGTTTAGTACCTCAGGGGAGGTGTTAGGATGGTTATTTGTCAATGGTCCACAGTTTCCACCACTTGATCACTTGCAAGCTCATACTTCAATTTTAAGCTTAAAAATGTAGACTAGTTTAATCTCTGTTTATGTTTGTGTTTTTATGCTTTTATAAGCTTATTGCATCATATTACAGCCTTGTAATTCAGTTTTATAGTCTTAATCAGTGGAATCCTTTAAAAGTTAAAAACTGCCCATATAAAAGTGTGTTTGGTTCATTGCACAAATCTGTGTTTGAGGTTAGTTTTAGGGATAAGCTCATTTGATAAAGTCTCTTTTAGGTATATTAGAGTAAATTCAGTCATTACTTTATACTCTAGAACTCAAAAAGTCAAAATCATCTTTAAAATCATCTTAATAGTTAACTGTTAGAAATTATATTGTGAAATTCATCATATTAGCTTAAAACTTGTTAACATAGCTTAATATCATCTTATTATAGCTTAATATATCATAATCAGTCAGTCATTTGAAATCAAATCTCTCAAAAGTCAAAAATCCATTTCTATCTTCAAAAGTCAAAAGTGAAAAACAGGTTTTTGCAAAACTTTGTTGATGTCTCATGTACTCAATTCTGGTTCAAATTCAGTGAGACTTTGGGATTTCCTAGTTCAGTTGGTCTAGTTTAGTAATCTCATTTTTGTTGAATTTTATCAAGCTTCTATAAGCTCTTAATCAGCTTCAAATAAGCCCCAATGTGCCCTGTGTCACACATCATGTTTTCCAGCCATCTTGCCAATCTCTTCACATGCTCATAAGAGCTTGTAAAGAGCTGAAACTTGGTCTAAGTGTAGTCTTGTTGGTGAAAGAAAGATCTCCATTTCTGGTTTCCATTTTGGTTCTCTCTAGAAGCTTGTGCTTAAGCTTAAAAGTACCCCTTAGAGGCTGATTGGATAAAAATAAGTTATAAGCTCAAATCTTGATTAGTGCATCATTAGTGGTTAGAATTAGTTATAATCAGCTTATTTAAGTTAGTTTTAGCATATAATAGCTGTATTAATAAATTGGTAGCCTCTAGATAGCTTTTGCTTATTCAAAGTAGCTTATTAGTATCCTATTTACATTGCAGCTCCTTATTACCCATCATAAGCTTATGTTTTCTTATTTTTTATAGATTCAGAATATAAATTTAGACTTTTCCTGAATTTTTCATAATTTTTCATCACTGTTTAGTATTTTTCTTATTTTAAATCAGTTTTTAAGACTTTTTAATTAGCTATTATTACAAATAAATCAGAAAAAGTTTAAAAAAAATATGTTTTCAATTTTCCTAGATTAAGATAAATATAAAAAGCCAAAAAAATATTTTTCCATAATTTTCTTAGTTTAAATAGTATTTTCTAGCATTTTAATTAGTTTTAAATAGTATTAAATTCATAATAAATAGATAAAAAGTGTAATAAATATATTTTCAGTTTTAAAATAAGTTTTATAATAATTTAGATTTTTCTAAATCATAATTTCACTTTTCTAGCTTTATTTCATATTTTCTTATATTTTAGGTTATTATTAAATAGTTAAAAATAGTTTTTTAATTAATAATAATTAGATAAATAGTTTTAAAAATAATTTTATTTTTCCAATAATTTTCTAGTATAATTAGGATTGTAAAAATGTATTTTTCATATCCGTAGGTATTTTCCTTCTTTATTTTCACGTTTTATTTCGTATGTTACGTAGTTTTTAAATTAAACGTAAGTTTTAGATTATAAACGTTAAACGATTTTAAAAATAGTGATAGCGTTTATTTAATATAATCTAGCTTTTAATTTTATTTAATTTGCATTTAAGCCCCTGTAATTTACAAACTTTTTCTTTAGGTATAAATATTCCAAATCTTCAAACCCCTTTCCCATTCAATATCACTCGATCACAGATTCGTCTTATTACAGTGTTCACACCTCGTTGGGACTTAACGACCCGGGGATACACTATACTCCTCTGGACTTAATTGCATTGGTTTTAGACTGTTTGAATTTTATTACGGTTGACCATTCACAAGTGGTTGATTTGTGTGATAAAACCTGACTGTCTGGAGCCAATCAATCTCACCTTTAAAAGGAACCTAGAGAATCACACAAATATAAAACTACATAGAATGATCCTTTAGATCTGTAGTTAGTGAGGTTAGAATACTGAGAGAAAGTATATCTAAGAGTTGTAGTGAGCAAGAGAGAAATGGCTCACTATTTATCGACAAAACATGTCTACTGTTCCACGGTTCCCACGGATCCCTCACCAGAGGGATCTTGCTAGTTCAAAACCTTGGATCCGGCTACTGTGTCAGTTTAGTCCGGATTTCGGATTGCAAAATGGGTTATGGGTTATGGGTATTGGATTATGAATACCCAACAAGATGTAATGTACCTAGTCATTGGGTTGTGGATCTTTGGTCATGGGTCATGGACTTTGGGTCATGGATCATGGATAATATCCAACATGACTTCATGCAATGCAATGGGTCATGGGTTATGGATCATGCTCCATGGGTATGGGTTATGGACCTTGGTTTTTACCCAACAACATTCATTGTACATAGTCACTGGATCATGTGTCATGGGTCATGGGTTATGGACTTTGGTTTTTACCCATTACTTACCCATTACAACATATACAAAGTACATATAAAATTTTATAAAATGTAAACACTAGTTGTTATACATATGCATTTCTATAAGATGTAAACAATATTACCCCTCCGTCCCAAAATAATTGGCCTCATTTGACTTTTTGAAGTCTTAATTTCTCAAATTTGATCCTTAATATTTTTGTATGTGTTATGTAATATTTGATTAAAATTACACCAATGAAAAAACATTTAAAAAATAATCCATTCATATATTTTGCATCAATTAATATATAACATAAATAAAAATATTTAAGCAAAGTTGAGAAACTAAGACTTTAAAAAGTCAAATGGGGAAAATTAATTTGGGACGAAGGGAGTACTTGTTAGTGTTTTATAAAAATGTCTTTGGTTTTATAACTTATTTACTAAACATGTTTTGATATAGTTTTAATATGTTTAGTAAAAGTGTGTTAGTAAACTATTGGCTCAAACCATTTACGTATTTCATTTGTCTCGTTAAAATGATTTTACATTTCTTATCAACAAAACATTAGAAGATCGTAAACTATATATAAACGTTTTTATGGCTTATTTTTATTAACAGTTATAAATTAGTCTTGCTTTAATTTCTTATTTTAAGCTTTCCAATGTTTTAAAAGCTGCTTTTTATAAAACTTCTTATTTAGAAACTGCTTATTCATTACTGCTTATTGCTTATTGTTGACTTAAGAGTGTTTAAATTGCTTATTATGCACTTTAAATTGCTTTTCACTGCTTTTAAAATCCTTATTTTCATTGTCATATAAACACTTTAAAAAAACTCAAAAATATGTCTCTTTAGCTTTTCAGCTTTTCATCTGCTTATTTTCTTTCTAATTCTGCTTTCTTAAACTTTTAAATTCAAATAATTATTTTGTGTTAAAAGCTATTAAGTCTTAATAATAAAGTTAGTTTAATAAGCCATTTTGAGTCAATAAAGGGGTGTTTGGGATAACAGTTTTTGGCCAAAACCAAAACTGTTATCCCTTGTTTCTGGATTTTAAGCTTGAATATTTAGCTTCTATAATAGGATAGGATAGGTTTTAAGTATTGTTAAAAGGTTTAAAAGCTTTTAGAATTGATTTAGCAATTTCTTAGATTTTTAGCTAGTAAAAGTGCTTTTTAAGTAGCTTATTAGTTTTCATTTCTAGGATCAAATGAAGTGTCCAGTTAGTGTTTAAACCTGTTTGAAAGTTCCTTTGAGTCACCTGTTTTTTAGGCTTAGGGTCAAAAAGGCATCTTGATTGCCTCAGAACAGTCAAGTTTATCACACAAGCTAACCACTTTTGAATGGTCAACCGTAATAAACTTCAAACAGCTCAGAAACAAATGCAATTAAGATCTGGAGAGTATAGTGTTTCCACAGGTCGTTAAGTCCCACGGAGACTTAATGGTGTTTGAACAAATTCAGATGTCGAATAATCACTAAGGATAGTGATCAGTAAGGATTTTGATTGATAACTACACTACTGATTGATTGGAACGATATTTGGATACAGAATTGTAAAGCACAACAATCAGATTAAAGAAACGTAAATACGTACGTTTATTAAACTACGTAAACGTACAAAGTAAAAAGTGAGATCTAAGAAATAAAAGACCTAAAAATATGAAAATGATATTTTTGGAATCCTAAAAATAAAAGAAAATTATTAGAAAAATAAAATTATTTTTACAACTATTTATTTAATTATTATTAATTAAAAACTATTTTTAACTATTTAATAATACTCTAAAATATGATAAAATATGAAATAAAGCTAGAAAAATAAAATTATGACTTAGAAAAATCTAAAATATTATAAAACTTATTTTAAAATTGAAAATATATTTTTTACACTTTTTATCTATTTATTATTAATTAATTACTATTTAAAATACACTTAAATACAAGAAAATATAAATTAACCTGGAAAAATAAAATTTTAACTTAGAAAAATCTAGAATATTATAAAACTAATTTTAAAAATGAAAAGATATTTTTTATGCTTTTTATTTATTTATTATTAATTATTTAATACTTTTAACTATTTTAAATTCTAATAAATACTAAAAAAGCAGAGAAAATTATGAAACTTTTTCTAAAAATATCTTATAGTGACAGAAAGCTAAGAAAATTATAAAAACAAGAAGTGCTTAATAATAAGCTGAAAAGAAAATTTAAAAAGCTAATTAATATTAAATAAACGCTATCACTATTTTAAAAATGATATTTTTGTGTTTTTTATTTTATAAACCTATTATACTACTGATTATAAGTAACTTTTATGAAAACAAAAATTTTGAAACCTAAAAATAAGCAGTTTGTGAGCTTATTGGTTTAACAGTTTGGATTTTTAGCTTATTTTGATGTTTAAGCTCAAATATGCCTACAAACTGGAAACAAAGGTAGATTATGATTCAAACTAGCTTAAGCTACTCAAATTAAAATAAAAGGCACAAATAACAACACTGATAAGCTTCTAATAAGCTAATAAGCTATAATCCTAAACTATGCAACCAAACAGGCCTGCAGCCATATTCCCAAGCAAATTAAGCTCATGTAATAAGCTTAAAAGCTCAAAATTAAAACTGAATTGTCAAGATAGACTGGTTATCTTTCCAAAAAGCCAAGGTTCAATGCCTGGGGCCCACTATTGAGCTCTAGACAAGCTTGTGAAAGTGGCTTGTGAGCACTGAGTACTTTAGTTCACACAGAAATGGGACAAACTATAAGCTATAAGCAGCCCTATCAAACAAGCTACAAAATAGAAAATTAGCACTGGAATAGCTAGACAACTAGGTTAGCTTTACAAAGAACCAAGATTCACAAGATAAAGCTAACTGATGAGCTCTGTGTGAGCTTGTGAAAGTGGCTAGCTAATCTGTGCACAGGGCATGTTTTTGACTTTTTAAGAAAATGAACTATGTTGACTTATATGAACTTAGGATTAATTCTACTTATTAACTATGTTATATTAAGCTGTATTAAGACTTGTTTGATCAATATTATCAACTTGTAAACATGAAAACAAGATCAATGATCATGAAATTCCAACAGTTAGTTAACAAGTTGTGATCAAAGGGAATTTTGACTTTTAACCAAATAAGGACTGGTTTAATTTGTTTCACTGAGCTATTAGGAACTAAAGAAACATGTATCAAGCAAGAACAATGCTACAAATAACCTCTAACACAGTTTAATTAGCAGATCCAAACACCCCTTTTTGAGACTGTTTTGAGATTTTTCAAAGCTCAACACTGATTTAGACCATGCTATGGATTACAGACCTTATATTATTATATATTAAGGCTAAATAAGCATTAAACAACAGTACTAACATCATAAAACTCATGGTAATTATGCTATCTTGACTGTTAAAATAAAAATTTTATTAACTACAAATTAAAAAGAACAAGTGACTGGTTTTAACACTTAATTTTACTTAACTACAACTAGGAAACATGAACATAAAAAGCTTTAAGCTAATGATCACTTAAACAGTAAAATGCAAAATTGGAATAAAAGGCTTACAAGATGGATTTGGTGAATAATGAGAATTGAGGCACACAAACACAACCTAAAGCTTCCCAATAAGCACTAAACCAAAGGGCAATCCTTTATTAACCCTGCTCCAGCTTTGACCTTCACTTCCATGGATTTTTTATTTTTCAACTATTTTATTTGTATTTTTTTGTGATTTTTGCTTTTTGATTATAAACTGATTTTTAAAGTTTCTAAAAGCTTTAATAAGCTTTCTAGGAGCTTATATGGGCTTATGAGTCCTTATCATCCACTACAAACAACATTCAAACAGTTTGAGATTTTAAGCTTAAAAATGCATAAACTTGAAAATGAAATTAAAACTTGAAATTGATGTTCACAAAAGCTTTATTGTACACTGGAAACTTGAAATATAGAGCTTGAAAGTTAAAACATACACTGGAATTTTAAATTTAATTAAAACGACATAAGCTAAATTAAAAATACTAGATAGATCTTCACATAGCTTCTTCCTTGCTTTATAATGATCATTTTCAGATTTGTCGACATCTCTGAACATATCCCACCTCATTCCAACCATTGGATTGGTCAAAATCATCAGAACCATCCATTTGGAGTTTTGGCGCCAAAAAAGTCATGAGCAGGTTTATGCATTTAAAGAAGTTTGGGGGATTGTGGAGGTGGAGGGGAGTGGGTATACAAGTGGAAAGACAGGTGGAAAGGGTGGAAATGTCAAGTGGAAGAAAACTGCTCTGGTTTCTGGAATTCAGGCTTGGTGAAGGGGATGTACAGTGTTGGTGGGTTTTGGCGGGTTTGACCATTTTTGACCAGATATTAATAAAGGGGGGGGGGTCAAAATGGGGGGTCACAGGTATAATGGCAGGGGTCTTTTGGGTTTTGGCTGGGGTAAAAATACAAAAGAGGGCCATTTGGTTTTTGTTATATACAAGGACCATTGTTGTAAATTCTGCAAACTTGAGGGACCAAACCTGTCACTTTTCCAAAGTTCACACAAGGACCATTCCTGCCAAATATGAATAGTACAAGGAACATAGTTGATTATTTTTCATTTTTAAAATATCCAAGGACCATTTATGTCATTTTTCAAAGATTAGGGACTAAAGTTGTAATTTTGCAATTTTTAAATTTCAAAGATCAAATTTGACAACTCATGAATCCCTAGGGACTTTAAATAACATTTTTCTTTATTTTGAATTACCAGGGACTGTTTTTGACAACTTTTGAAACTTGGGGGACTAAAACTGCCAATTATGCAAACTTGATACGTTTTTCATCTGATTTTGATATTTTTGCATTTAAAACACATAAAACACTTATTTGTGATATTTTCATCATTTTTATGCATTTCTGGGTGTTTTCAGATGTTTTTGCAGTTTAAATGGTACAAAAATGATGAGTATTTAGACACTCATCAATCCCCCACACTAAGATATTGCTAGTCCCTAGCAATGTTTTGAGAAAATTTAATGGATTTCATCTCTTTACCAAAAGCCATTACTTCTGGAGTAGCCAATTGTTTTAGTTCAAGTAAGAACCTTGGTACAATGATAACCAAATGATTTTGAGCAAATCACCAGCTTTCAACGGTTTTGATTTGTCTTTACTAGAAGCCGTTTGCTTCTGGACTAGCCAACTCTTAGATAAATTATCAATATTATCTTTGGTGAGTCGATTACCAATTATGGTTTTCCAACTGCCTTTACCACAAGCCATAAACTTGCGGGCTAGCCAACTTTTCACTAATTAAAGATATGGTGAGCTGAACACCATATAATTTTGGGCAAATTGCAAGCCATAAACGGATTTGAGATATCTTTACCAAGAGCCGTTTGCTCCTGGATTAGCCAATCCTTATGTGGGTTAGACATGGCGGACTGATTACCATTTGTTGAGTAAGTGAAAAACACTTACTCCAAAAAAAAATTTTGGCCAAAAACGGGGGAATTGGGTGGAATAATTACATGATAAAATTCGTGAGAATTCCCCCCCCCCACACTTAGAAATGAATATTGCCCTCAATATTCAAAGTACCGGCTGTTATGCCGAAACATAGAACATAAAAGGGAAATACTACGGCCATTATTTTATTATTTTTTATATATACACTTTTTTTTTTTTAGAGAGAGTACTTATATACAACAGCGGGGGGCAACTCCCCCACACTAGGGTGATACTCACTGGTGAAAACCCATGTGGTGTGCTACTGTTTTTGATTACCGAGTCGCTAGCTTGACTCGATCCCTGCATTCATTGGTTCATGGGGAAAGTTTGTAGATCCGGGACAACCATGGATAGAATGTCCTCTCCAAAATAATGCTTTAATCGATGACCATTCACTTTAAAATTTGGACCATCGGGTTGAGATAACTCAATGGTACCATAAGGATAAACCTTAGCAACAGTAAATGGACCAGACCAACGGGACTTGAGCTTTCCCGAGAATATCTTCAATCTTGAATTGAAAAGAAGGATTCGATCACCGACGTTGAAAACGCGGTTCTTGATTTTAGAGTCATGAATCTTCTTTGTCTTTTGTTTGTAGATCAAAGAGTTCTCGTATGCTTGATCACGGAGTTCATTTAGTTCATTCATTTGAACTTTTCTGTGATCACCAGCTGTCTGAATATCAAAGTTGGCATGTTTCAAGGCCCAGTATGCTTTGTGCTCAAGCTCAATCGGCAGATGACATGCCTTTCCGTACACTAGCTTGTATGGAGTACACCCGATGGGTGTTTTATAAGCTGTACGGAAGGCCCAGAGTGCGTCATCCCGTTTATCCGACCAGGATGCACGGTTTTCGCCTACTGTCCTTTCAAGAATTCTTTTAATACCACGGTTGGAAACTTCCACTTGCCCACTTGTTTGGGGGTGGTATGCAGTAGAGAGACGGTGGGTTACACCATACTTTTGCATGACACGATCAAATTGGTCATTGCAGAAATGTGTACCACGATCACTGATTATAGCACGTGGAGTTCCAAACCTAGCAAAAAGAGATTTTAAAATTTTCACAACTACTCGGGCATCATTAGTAGGTAAAGCTTTCGCTTCAACCCATTTTGACAAATAGTCAACAGCCACAAGTATGTATTTGTTTCCTCGAGATGATGGAAATGGCCCCATAAAGTCAATGCCCCAGATGTCAAATATCTCACACACTTGAATGGCGCTTTGCGGCATTTAATTTCTTTGAGAGATATTTCCATGACGTTGACAAGCGTCACAGGTTTTGACAAGTTCGTGGGCATCCTTGTAAATAGTGGGCCAATAAAACCCGGAATCAAACACCTTTTTGGCGGTGTAATTTGGACTATGATGGCCCCCGGTGGGTCCAGCATGGCAAGCTTTGAGAATGTCAATAGCTTCCTGTCCATAAACACACCGTCGGATGACTTGATCCGCACAGATTTTGAATAGGTATGGGTCGTCCCAGAAGTAATGTTTTACATCCTTGAAGAATTTGTTCTTCTGTTGGGTCGACATTCCTTTCACTATGAAGTTACCCGCATGGTAATTTGCGAAGTCAGCAAACCATGGGGTAGTAGAGTTTCCACGAAAAGAAACCGCATTGAGTGTCTCGAGAGGAAATGTTTCATTTATATCATTTTTCTCGAAAACATCTTGGTGAGGGTTTTCTAGACGAGACAGATGATCAGCAGCCAGGTTCTCAGCTCCTTTTTTATCACGTATAATGATATCAAATTCTTGCAGGAGGAGAACCCAACGAAGTAATCTCGGCTTTGCATCTTGTTTTGCAAATAGATATTTGAGAGCTGAGTGATCCGTATACACCACACATTTGGTCAAGATTAAGTATGGCCGAAACTTCTCAAATGCATACACCACGGCTAGTAGCTCTTTTTCTGTGGTGGTGTAATGAGTTTGAGCTTCAGTCATAGTCTTACTTGCGTAGTGGATAGGCTGAAAATGCTTAGATCTACGTTGCCCTAGGACTGCACCGATAGCAAAATCACTTGCATCGCACATGAGCTCAAAAGGCAAGTCCCAGTCGGGAGCAACGAGAATGAGTGCTTCAGTAAGCTTTTTCTTTAATGTTTCAAAAGCTTCGATGCACTCGGGTGAGAAGATAAAAGGAGCATCTTTTTCAAGAAGATGAGTCATAGGCCGGGCGATTTTAGAAAAATCTTGTATGAATCTGCGATAAAAACCGGCATGACCTAAAAAACTCCTAATACCTTTGACGGTAGTAGGATGAGGTAATTTAGCAATAACATCAACTTTTGCTCTATCAACCTCAATCCCGTTTTTTTGAAATCTTATGGCCAAGGACTATGCCTTCTTTGACCATAAAGTGGCTCTTCTCCCAATTTAGACAAAGATTGGTGTCTTCACACCTTTGAAGCATTTTTTCTAAATGGGAGAGACATGTTTGAAATGAGTCCCCAATGACCGAGAAGTCATCCATAAACACCTCCATTGTTTCCCCGATCATGTCGTGGAAAATGGCCATCATACATCGTTGGAACGTGCCAGGAGCATTACATAGGCCAAAAGGCATACGTCTGTAGGCAAAAGTTCTGTATGGGCAGGTGAATGTAGTCTTCTCTTGATCCTGTGGATCAATGGGAATCTGAAAATAACCCGAGAAACCATCAAGGAAACAATAGTATTCGTTTCCTGCTAATCTCTCAAGCATTTGGTCCATGAAGGGTAGAGGAAAATGGTCTTTTCGGGTGGCGTCATTCAACTTACGATAGTCAATGCAAACACGCCATCCCGTAACCAATCGAGTTGGAATTAACTCGTTATCTTCATTTGTGACAACAGTTATGCCACCCTTTTTAGGAACACAATGAATTTGGCTGACCCAAGGACTATCAGAGATCGGGTAAAATAATCCTGCATCAAGAAGTTTGATAACCTCCTGTTTGATAACATCATGGATTTTTGGATTTACTCTTCTCTGATGTTGGACTGCTGGTTTGAAGTCATCCTCCATCAAGATTTTGTGAGTACAAAATTCAGGGTTGATACCCTTAATGTCGGAGAGTTTCCAAGCAATTGCTTGCTTGTGTGACTTCAAGACCTTTATGAGAGCAGTCTTTTCATCTTTACTTAAATCTCGAGCAATAATGACTGGTAATTTATCATCACCTTCAAGAAATGCATACTCGAGATGAGGTGGTAAGTCCTTAAGTTCTACCTCAGGAAATTCTTCAGTTTTCTCAACTGACTTGACTTCCTTGTTATGAAGCTCGACGGGAGGGAGCGATGAAGGATCATCATTAAGTAACTTCTCAATGAGAAGTATGTCCCCCTCGATGTCGATGGGAGCGTGATCAATTTCCCATGGAACAGAATCACTAGACAAGTATGCTTCAATCTCTTCCAAGATGAAGTCACTTTCCTCAAACGGAGTGAGAGAAGGAGTAGAATTGGAAATGATGGGTTGAGATGAATGAGTGAGATTATCACTCGAAGAATTATGATCATAACCAAGAACTTCTTGAGAGTACTCTTCAGAAGCAACATCAATGATATCTATTCGGTTAACCGACTCAGAATCATAGTTTGCGGAGTACCTCGAAGTTTGATCAAGGTTAAAGGTGACAGCTTCATTACCTACACGTAATGTGATTTCTTGCTCAAATACATCAATGAGAGCACGGCCCGTTCTCAGGAATCCTCGTCCACCAATGAGAGGAACCCGATGATCGTCATCGAAATCAACAACCACAAAGTCAGCTGGAAAATGGAACTTTCCTACTTTCACAAATACGTCCTCGGCAATGCCAAGTGGACGGGATATTGTACGATCTGCAAGCTCGAGAGTCATGCATGTAGGAGTAAGTTCCGGAAGAGAAAGTTTCTTCCATACTGAATAAGGCATCAGATTGATGCTTGCACCAATATCGGCTAAGGCAAAGCATTCAACCATTCCTGGAAATACACAAGGTAAGAGAAATTTTCCAGGATCCCCAAGCTTCTCTGGAAGCTTCTTCAAGATAACTGCAGAGCAGTTCTCGTTCAGAGGAGTTTTAGCCATTTCAAACAGCTTTTCCTTGTTGCTTAACATGTGTTTGAGAGTTGATGCAAACTTGGGCATCAGCATGATAGCATCCGCAAAGCTTATGTCAAAATGTAGTTCTTGGAAAATTTGAAAAAATTTGTCCATTTGATGACTGGCTTTTTCGCGGAGCTTTTGCTCATTCAAACGTGATGGGTAAGGAATAGAAGATTTGGATTTGGGGTTTTCAACGGGAGCTACTGGAGGTTCAAAACCAACTCCTGGATTGGATTTGGGTTTCTAGACAACTTGAGGATGGACATTGTTGGTACCTCCGTTATTAGTAGGAAGTTCCTTGTCCTTTGTAGCCTCAGGTTCACTTTCCACTACCTTTGGGAGAGAAGAAGAAGAGGTAGTAGGAATAGCGGGTCCATTGTATGAAACACCACTTCTGGTTGTGATCGCCTTTGCATCGCCCCTCGGGTTAGCGATCGTGTTGCTTGGAAGTTTTCCTGAGCCCGAGGGTTGATCATTTAAAGACTTCTTTAGATCAGCGATCTGACTGACCAACAACCTGTTCATTTCATCTTGGGATTTCATGAATTGCTTCAATAACTCATCAGATGATGGTACTGGAGGTACTGGAGGGAAATTCTGAGGTCGGATGTTTTGATTATGACCTTGTTGTTGAAAATTCCCTTGGTTAGGATTCACATTTCCCTAAAATTGATTCCCTCGATTGAAATTGTTTTGATTAAGGTTTCCTTGATGTTGGAAACCTTGATTTGGTCCGGGATAGAAATTACCTTGGTTTTGATAACCTTGGTTCATTCTAGGTTGGTTTTGATTCCGGTTTTGTGTATTAGGATTCTGGCTAAAACCGGGTGGCACCTGATAAGTGTTAGCACGGTAGTTTGGTTCATTTTGAGGACGGTATTGATTACCTCCCTGATGTGAAGTACCGGCTATAGCATTAGCTTCAAACGGACTACCATCGGTGGCAGTACAGTTGTAGTATGCATGAGGGCCACCACAAGTAACACAGACTTCGACTTTCTTCACTTCACCATGTGATGGTGTCTGTGTGAAAGTGACTTTCTTTTGGTTAGCAAGAACCAAAGCCTGAACAATATCCGTGAGTTTGTCAATCTTAGCATCGGTGCTAGATGTACTCACGGGAGATGAAGTAGAAGGTCCTGCATTAGACTGAGTCTGATATGTCTTTGTGCGGAAAGGGCGGACCTGGGACTTGTTTTCAATGATTTGCAAGGCTTCTTTTGTGGTCTTGCTCAAGAAATTACCTCTCGCGGAGGCATTTAAAGAGTCTTGTTTAGTCTGGTTCAGACCATTGTAGAAAGTATCCATTTGCATTAATTCGGTAAAACCATGATGCGGACACTTGCGGAGCAACTCTTTGTAACGATCCCATGCCTCCCCGAATGATTCATCAAATCTTTGAGAGAATTTCATTATCTCATTCTTAAGACTTGTAGTTCGGGATGGAGGATAGAATTCGTTAACAAACTTGGTGACTAGATCTTCCCATGTCTCAATGGAACGAGGGGGTTGTTTCTCAAGCCAATTCCGGGCTTGTCCCTCTAGAGAGAATGGGAACAGAAGAAGCTTAATTGCTTCATGTGGGACATTCTTGTATTTGATGGTAGATGCAATCTTGTTAAACCATCGAATATGTGCATGAGGATCATCCCGCTCAAAACCATAAAATTGGCTTTGGGTTACAAGATTAAGCAACCCGGTTTTGAGCTCAAAGGTATCAGCCACGATGGCTGGGACAATAATGGCATCTCTGTAACCCTCGATGGGTGCTTGGAGAAGCTCATTCATAGGTTTATCTTCTGCCATTACGACAGGGGGTGGTTGTGCTAGACGTTCCTCAGTCACGGCTGAAGGAGCAGAACGTCCTCTACGTCTACGAGGAATATTTGCAAGCTCAGAAAGTGGACTTGTAGAACTGGAAGAACGAGTGCGCATGCACTAAGTATAAAAATCATTTTTCAAAACAAATGCGAGGCAAAACGACAAGTGAACTTAAACCAATAATCACAAATGAAATGGCTTCTTTGAAAAAGGTACACCAAATCACAAGGACACAAAGGTAAGTTTTAAATCTTTAGTTCGGGAACTTATTAATGGTCACACCCCCAGTTGGTAGGTGTACTGCCTTGATTTGCGGTGGTTGATTTTTATGTATTTATTAAGTACCGCTGAAAAGACGTAGGTATAGATTTGTGCTAAGGGTTTAAATACTTTTGGACAATATTTTTGGTATCGTTTCGTTTAACCAAATCGTACTGCTTTAAGAATCACCTTAAAGAAAATACAAGATAAAAAACGTTACGATTGTTTTGTTGTTTTATATTTTTTGGTGTTTTTAACACTTTAGGAAAAGTGTTAATGAACTTTTTTTTTTTTTTTTTTTTTTTTTTTTTTTATTTTGATTAACTTTACAAAAAAAACTGTTTACAAAAGGTGGTATATGTGCAAGTACGGGTCTGAAAAAGCTTAGAACACGCTTACAGCCTCCCCGGCAGCGGCGCCAAAATTTGATTGCCTCAGAACAGTCAAGTTTATCACACAAGCTAACCACTTGTGAATGGTCAACCGTAATAAACTTCAAACAGCTCAGAAACAAATGCAATTAAGATCTGGAGAGTATAGTGTTTCCACAGGTCGTTAAGTCCCACGGAGACTTAATGGTGTTTGAACAAATTCAGATGTCGAATAATCACTAAGGATAGTGATCAGTAAGGATTTTGATTGATAACTACACTACTGATTGATTGGAACGATATTTGGATACAGAATTGTAAAGCACAACAATCAGATTAAAGAAACGTAAATACGTACGTTTATTAAACTACGTAAACGTACAAAGTAAAAAGTGAGATCTAAGAAATAAAAGACCTAAAAATATGAAAATGATATTTTTGGAATCCTAAAAATAAAAGAAAATTATTAGAAAAATAAAATTATTTTTACAACTATTTATTTAATTATTATTAATTAAAAACTATTTTTAACTATTTAATAATACTCTAAAATATGATAAAATATGAAATAAAGCTAGAAAAATAAAATTATGACTTAGAAAAATCTAAAATATTATAAAACTTATTTTAAAATTGAAAATATATTTTTTACACTTTTTATCTATTTATTATTAATTAATTACTATTTAAAATACACTTAAATACAAGAAAATATAAAATTAACCTGGAAAAATAAAATTTTAACTTAGAAAAATCTAGAATATTATAAAACTAATTTTAAAAATGAAAAGATATTTTTTATGCTTTTTATTTATTTATTATTAATTATTTAATACTTTTAACTATTTTAAATTCTAATAAATACTAAACAAGCAGAGAAAATAATGAAACTTTTTCTAAAAATATCCTATAGTGACAGAAAGCTAAGAAAATTATAAAAACAAGAAGTGCTTAATAATAAGCTCAAAAGAAAATTTAAAAAGCTAATTAATATTAAATAAACGCTATCACTATTTTAAAAATGATATTTTTGTGTTTTTTATTTTATAAACCTATTATACTACTGATTATAAGTAACTTTTATGAAAGCAAAAATTTTGAAACCTAAAAATAAGCAGTTTGTGAGCTTATTGGTTTAACAGTTTGGATTTTTAGCTTATTTTGATGTTTAAGCTCAAATATGCCTACAAACTGGAAACAAAGGTAGATTATGATTCAAACTAGCTTAAGCTACTCAAATTAAAATAAAAGGCACAAATAACAACACTGATAAGCTTCTAATAAGCTAATAAGCTATAATCCTAAACTATGCAACCAAACAGGCCTGCAGCCATATTCCCAAGCAAATTAAGCTCATGTAATAAGCTTAAAAGCTCAAAATTAAAACTGAAGTGTCAAGATGGACTGGTTAGCTTTCCAAAAAGCCAAGGTTCAATGCCTGGGGCCCACTATTGAGCTCTAGACAAGCTTGTGAAAGTGGCTTGTGAGCACTGAGTACTTTAGTTCACACAGAAATGGGACAAACTATAAGCTATAAGCAGCCCTATCAAACAAGCTACAAAATATAAAATTAGCACTGGAATAGCTAGACAACTAGGTTAGCTTTACAAAGAACCAAGATTCACAAGATAAAGCTAACTGATGAGCTCTGTGTGAGCTTGTGAAAGTGGCTAGCTAATATGTGCACAGGGCATGTTTTTGACTTTTTAAGAAAATGAACTATGTTGACTTATATGAACTTAGGATTAATTCTACTTATTAACTATGTTATATTAAGCTGAATTAAGACTTGTTTGATCAATATTATCAACTTGTAAACATGAAAACAAGATCAATGATCATGAAATTCCAACAGTTAGTTAACAAGTTGTGATCAAAGGGAATTTTGACTTTTAACCAAATAAGGACTGGTTTAATTTGTTTCACTGAGCTATTAGGAACTAAAGAAACATGTATCAAGCAAGAACAATGCTACAAATAACCTCTAACACAGTTTAATTAGCAGATCCAAACACCCCTTTTTGAGACTGTTTTGAGATTTTTCAAAGCTCAACACTGATTTAGACCATGCTATGGATTACAGACCTTATATTATTATATATTAAGGCTAAATAAGCATTAAACAACAGTACTAACAACATAAAACTCATGGTAATTATGCTATCTTGACTGTTAAAATAAAATTTTTATTAACTACAAATTAAAATGAACAAGTGACTGGTTTTAACACTTAATTTTACTTAACTACAACTAGGAAACATGAACATAAAAAGCTTTAAGCTAATGATCACTTAAACAGTAAAATGCAAAATTGGAATAAAAGGCTTACAAGATGGATTTGGTGAATAATGAGAATTGAGGCACACAAACACAACCTAAAGCTTCCCAATAAGCACTAAACCAAAGGGCAATCCTTTATTAACCCTGCTCCAGCTTTGACCTTCACTTCCATGGATTTTTTATTTTTCAACTATTTTATTTGTATTTTTTTGTGATTTTTGCTTTTTGATTCTAAACTGATTTTTAAAGTTTCTAAAAGCTTTAATAAGCTTTCTAGGAGCTTATATGGGCTTATGAGTCCTTATCATCCACTACAAACAACATTCAAACAGTTTGAGATTTTAAGCTTAAAAATGCATAAACTTGAAAATGAAATTAAAACTTGAAATTGATGTTCACAAAAGCTTTATTGTACACTGGAAACTTGAAATACAGAGCTTGAAAGTTAAAACATACACTGGAATTTTAAATTTAATTAAAACGACATAAGCTAAATTAAAAATACTAGATAGATCTTCACATAGCTTCTTCCTTGCTTTATAATGATCATTTTCAGCTTTGTCGACATCTCTGAACATATCCCACCTCATTCCAACCATTGGATTGGTCAAAATCATCAGAACCATCCATTTGGAGTTTTGGCGCCAAAAAAGTCATGAGCAGGTTTATGCATTTAAAGAAGTTTGGGGGATTGTGGAGGTGGAGGGGAGTGGGTATACAAGTGGAAAGACAGGTGGAAAGGGTGGAAATGTCAAGTGGAAGAAAACTGCTCTGGTTTCTGGAATTCAGGCTTGGTGAAGGGGATGTACAGTGTTGGTGGGTTTTGGCGGGTTTGACCATTTTTGACCAGATATTAATAAAGGGGGGGGGGTCAAAATGGGGGGTCACAGGTATAATGGCAGGGGTCTTTTGGGTTTTGGCTGGGGTAAAAATACAAAAGAGGGCCATTTGGTTTTTGTTATATACAAGGACCATTGTTGTAAATTCTGCAAACTTGAGGGACCAAACCTGTCACTTTTCCAAAGTTCACACAAGGACCATTCCTGCCAAATATGAATAGTACAAGGAACATAGTTGATTATTTTTCATTTTTAAAATATCCAAGGACCATTTATGTCATTTTTCAAAGATTAGGGACTAAAGTTGTAATTTTGCAATTTTTAAATTTCAAAGATCAAATTTGACAACTCATGAATCCCTAGGGACTTTAAATAACATTTTTCTTTATTTTGAATTACCAGGGACTGTTTTTGACAACTTTTGAAACTTGGGAGACTAAAACTGCCAATTATGCAAACTTGATACGTTTTTCATCTGATTTTGATATTTTTGCATTTAAGACACATAAAACACTTATTTGTGATATTTTCATCATTTTGATGCATTTCTGAGTGTTTTCAGATGTTTTTGCAGTTTAAATGGTACAAAAATGATGAGTATTTAGACACTCATCACATCTGCATGTTTTTTCATAAAAGTCAAAATCACAAAAGCAGTTCCTGTGAGGCTGTTTTCACAGACAAATTCCAGCTTATTTTAGGGCTTTTTAATTTTGAAAATTGTTTTTTCCAGTTCTCTATATGATAGTCTTTATATGTCTTCAGTTGTTATAGGCTTAATTAGTCATTAGTTAGCTTTAATTTGTCCTTAAAATTTTCTTATCTGCACTGATTCAATAAAAGGGTAAAAAAATGAGTTTTTAACCCAGTGTTTTATCACCTAGTTTAACAAACTTGCATAAGCTCTAAACTGTCTAGATTTTGGTTTTATGGATTCCTTTGTTGCTTGTGTATGTTGTTTTTGGATTTTAGTGGTTCAGCTTATTCATCTGTTAGCTTATTTTAAAGCTTAAATTACCCTCATTAGGTTGTTTGGCTGTTGATAAGTGAATTTAGCTTTCTATGGTTTAGAGCTATTTAATCCTTGGTTCCTGCTTATTTCCTTTTCATTGTTGCTTATTAGATAAGAAATTATAGCCTCAATAGCTTATTGAGTTTAGAATAGCTTTTAGATAGCTTATAAGTAGGCTAGTTGCCTTGTTTGATTCATTAGTTTAGCATATAGCTTATCTTTGCTTTTCAGCTTTCTAGCTTATTGTGAAGATCGTTGTAACTCTTAGACGAGGTCTAATATTATATCTAGGAACACATAATAATGAAAACGGAATATTCAAACATAGAATCAACATTATTATGAACAAGGTTTTTCATTATTATCAACTAACTAACTATAATAAAGATCAAAGACTTGATCTTACACTAACTAACTAAACCCTAGGCGTTTTCCCTACGCCTAGATTCCCACACACACACACCTTTAGACGTCTACATCTTGTACGTACACTAAAACTAATGACCCTATGTCTCTTATATACTAGAGACATCTAGGGTTTACAAGAGGAATCATAATACAATTAGGAAACTAAATATTCTTTTAAGCATATCTTCTAGAATCTTCCAAATCCTCCATCTTTTTGTAGTTTCCCTTCTTGTCACTTTTAGTCCTCCATGTTTCATTTTTCTTGTTTTGTATCATCAAATCTATAATAGACCTAACAATCTTCCCCTATTTGATGATGACAAAACAAACACAATTCTTGTACGAACTTCCCTAGACGAAGTAGCAGAAGTTGAGATAAATAAATCTCACCATGAATGAAACAATCTTCCCCTTGACTTAAACATGTCACTCAAACATCTCTTCCCCTTTTTGTTATCAACAAATAGGGAACGTATGCAAATAATGATCTTGACCACCACGAACCAATATCATACTTCCAATCTAAGACTTCCAATGCTTCAAATCGCCCACCATTACGCATCATAAGAAAAATGGATCCAAAACAGTAGAAAACTCCAACTAGCAGTAGTAATAATGATCAACAGTAGTAAAAATCAAACACTTCCTCTTGAGTGATGCATGTAGATGGTTAAACATTTAACAATAAGCTTCCCCTGAAACCCATACGTTAACCATCTTCTTGATTCTTCAAATCTGTAAGCTCCATGTAATGATCACTTGTGAAGAAAACCAAATATAACGAATTTGATGAAGAAGTAGAATTTCCCAAACTTGTGTCTTAAATCTTTTACTATCCACGGAACTCCATACTTATACGAACCAAATATAAGTAGACCGCAATCCCTTGACAAGAATCCTCAACTAGTATGAGACACTGAGCACTACAATGTAACTCCTTCAAGTGATAGCCAATGTGTGCATAGAGCATCATAAGAAAAATCACACATTGCTAGATTCATCAAGCTAGATGATAAGAACACAAACCAAGTAATTCCACTTCACCTTCAAATAAGTGATAAATAATCCTCTTCGTAATCAATTCTTCAATAAATCTCCAAAACGAGCCTTTTTAAATCCTTTTAAGAACAAAAACTTCTTCCTGTGTGTGTGAACCAAATAACCATTCTGTGGTGTGTGTGAACAATAACCTGTGTGTGTCGTCCAAAAACCATAACAATAATTATGCTCGACTTCCCCTTAAATCGAAAACCATATGAGAAGCAGTACTTTCAATATAACAGTACTTTGAAACCTCCTCACAGTATATTGAGAAGTAGCAGTACCTTGAGCATAAGCAGTACTTTAAAAAACTCCAAGCAGTACTTTGCATCCAATGAGCAGTACTTTAATTCAAGAGCAGTACTTTCATCCTAATGAGCAGTACTTTCGAATTCCAAGCAGTACTTTCGTGTCCAAGCAGTACTTTTCTTGTAGGGGACCAATAACACACAGCAGTACTTTGAAAATACACAGCAGTACTTTCACATAAAAGCTCAGATGGAAGATCCCTTCGGTGGAAAGTTAGATTGATATATAGAGAACATCCACCAAAAATTTCGTTACGATCCAACGGTTAACGAAAAAGTTATGATCGTTTCAAAACAGTGCTGTTGTAACCTTACGAATTTTCTGCAGCAGACTTCGACAGCTTATAACTTTTGATTGAGAGCTCCGATTGACAATCCCTTCGGTGAGATTAAAGATAGATATACCAAGAAGCTCCAGTTCGAATTTTAGCCCGATCCAACGGTTCAATAAAAAGTTATGACGTTTTTAAAACGGTGCTGCAGAAATATTACGAATTTTTGACAGCTTCGAATTTTTCTTCCTTTTTCTTCAAGAAAACCTTGTAGATCCCTAGATATCACGAGCCCCAGTCTCTGATACCACATATGAAGATCATTTTAACTCTTAGACGAGGTCTAATATTATATCTAGGAACACGTAATAATGAAAGCGGAATATTCAAACATAGAATCAACATTATTATGAACAAGGTTTTTCATTATTATCAACTAACTAACTATAATAAAGATCAAAGACTTGATCTTACACTAACTAACTAAACCCTAGGCGTTTTCCCTACGCCTAGGTTCCCACACACACACACCTTTAGACGTCTACATCTTGTACGTACACTAAAACTAATGACCCTATGTGTCTTTATATACTAGAGACATCTAGGGTTTACAAGAGGAATCATAATACAATTAGGAAACTAAATATTCTTTTAAGCATATCTTCTAGAACCTTCCAAATCCTCCATCTTTTTGTAGTTTCCCTTCTTGTCACTTTTAGTCCTTCATGTTTCATTATTCTTGTTTTGTATCATCAAATCTATAATAGACCCAACACTTATTTAGGGTTGTTCAATAAGTTTATACTGCTTATTTAGGGTAAGTTTTAGGCATTAGAAGCTTATTTAGGTTTGGCACAAGCTTTTACAAGCTAATGCCTTGAATTAGTTAGAGTTAGTTTCTTTTTAGTTTTTAGCCTAACTGTTGGTGTTTCCAGCTTATTCCCAGCTTAATTTCAGTTTTCAGAAAATTAGTTTTCGCAAAAAGTTGTTTATTTTTATCTTATTTACAAGTTTCAAAAAACAAAAATCAAAAAATAAAATAAGAAACAAAAAAAGGAAAGGTCAGGGGTCGAACCTGAGACCTCTCCCTTGCCACAACCTCACACCACATACACAGAACTAGTAACGCCCTAGGGACTTTCAGTTTTACTTTGCATCCTTTAAACTTTATACTTTAGCCTATTAAGCCCTTTTTAGCTTATATTATCCCAATAAGCTATTAGATTTTTATTATTTTTCTTAGCTTTAGTTTTCTATAAAGCAACAAATTTTAATCTTATGTTTTTATTTTTTTTTATCATTTAATTAGTTTTTATTAGTTTTTAATTCATAAAAAATAAAAGAAAAGTCAAAAAAATATAAATCTTTTTTCTAAAATTTTCTTTTATTATTTAGGATTGTTAGAAATTAAAATTTCACTTCTAGGATTAAAACTCTAAAATTAGGTTTTAGAGCGCGTTTTTAGAATCCCGTAGTTGCGTTTTTAAGTTAGATTGCGTTTAGCATTATTCGTGCTTATCTTACTTGTTTTATATGCTTTTAAGTTAGACTCTTGGTGCAGATCTACAGTTTAAATCTGGCATTGCGGTGAAATATTAGGATTCATTTGTAATTTAAAAATGGAGAGTATGATGATTTCAAAGTTGTTTATTATGAGTTTTGTATAAGTTGATGGTTGTTGGTTTTGAATTTTTTATGGTGATTGTGGTAGTGGAAATTGGTGTGTTTATATGCTTTTTTTCTTATAATCTAAGTGGGTTTATGTTTTTTTTTTAATTGAAATCTGAGCAGGTGAAATCGGTGGAGTTTGAAATCGTTAGCGGGGTGTTGGATTTTGTAATTGGTGGAAGTAAATATGCTGACAATGATATGCTAGATGTGAAGGAAGAAGTCCTCGATAAAAATATTTTTTCCTTTGCATATTGCTTACAAAAAATTATGGATAATATATGTCTTAGTCTGGTAATGCTAAAAGATTAAAATTAAAAAACAAAAAAAACTAATAAATAAATAAATAAAGAAAAAAAACCTTGTAAAGGCAATATATTCTTCTGAGTGAAAAATATCTATGAAAATAATTTTAGAAGAAGAATATATCACCTTTACTTAGTTTTAGAAAAAGAAAAAGTGACATAACTTAGCCGCATTTTAGAGGTGGTACGCATTCAACAAAAGAATTTTTAAAAATAATGATATATCTTAATAAAAATGGATATGTGTCGCGTTTTTAGTTGAAGAATCTATGACACATGTCTCACGGGCTCTAAAGACGAGGTTCAATAACCATATTTGTGGGTCAGAGTGGTCAAAGCGGTTCATGGAATGAATGGTCTAAACAGTAGTAGCTTGCAAGTCTCCTCTCAGAACTCGATTTGGTAGCCGCATTTTAGAGGTGGTACGCATTCAACAAAATAATTTCTAAAAATAATGACATATCTTAATAAAAATGGATACGTGTCACGTATTTAGTTGAAGAATCTATGGCACATGTCTTGCGGGCTCTAAAGACGGGGTTCAATAACCGTATTTGTGGGTCAGAGTGGTAAAATCGGTTCAAGTAATGAATGGTCTAAAGCTTGCATGTCTCCTCTCATAACTCAATTTGGTGTAATATAGTCAAGTTGATAAAATATCTAAAAAGAAAAGGAATTGATTTGCTCTCTTTTTGCTCTAAAAGGGTGGGGAATGGTTCTAATACTGATTTCTGGAATGAGATCTAGTTTGGTGGTGTTACTTTCAGGTCCAGATTCAATAGGATATATTCTTTGGAAAATCTTGAGAATTTTTCTGTTGCGGAGAAGATAGAGTAAGTTGGGTGGACCACCTCTCTTCGTCGTCTCCCTAGAAGAGGTGTTAAGGCGGCTCAGTAGAAGTGCCATATTAGGTTATGTGGTTTTGTCTTCACCCGTCGATAGATGGAGGTGGACAACATTAGGATCGGGTGTATGATTTCTTCGGCGAGATCCCTTATAGATGAGTATCTTCTCCCTTGATCTAATACGCAAACTAGGTGGTCTTCTTTGGCTCCTATAAAGGTGAATGTTTCTGTTTAGCGTTTGGCTATTAACAAATTGACGACGAGGGTTAATTTGTATATAGGGGGCTTGATGTACCTTCGATTTTGTATAGGGTGTCTGATCATGGTATAGAATCGACAGATCATCTCTTCTTTGGTTGTTCCTTAGCCGTGGATTTGATAGTAGAGGTGGGTCGTTGGTGGAGGTTTGATATCCCAACGATTGGTTCTTTTCTACGTTGGTTAATATGGTTTGAGTCTCTAAATATGTCAAAGGCAAAAAATAATGTCTAGAGGTGGTGTTCTTGGTGTTATTATGGCATGTTTGGAACTTTCGAAATGTTAGGTTGTTCGCCAAAAAAAACCAAGGAAAAGTTTATGCATGGATAGCATCATCACTTATGCGTTTCTTTGGATTAGTGGTGGATGCAGAAAAATGAATTTAAATTGGGTTGTTTGGTTGCAAGACCTGTTGGACAATTTAGTGCACTTGTGGGATTAGTTCACACCTGGTTTTGGGTAAGGAGGTACGGAGTGTACACCCATGAGGTCCCTGAACACCCTGACTCAATAGTGGTTTGTACTGGTAGTATTGGTTACTACTGATAATGTAGTAACTGATGGTTCCTACTGGTAGTATTATGGTTCCCGCTGCTAGTGTAATGGTTCCTGCTGATGATTCCTGCTGGTAGTGTTTGGTTCCTGCTGCTAGTGTAATGGTTCCTACAGGTAGTGTTGCAGTGATTAATTTGTAACAGCTTTGACTCATTCAAGTGGCTGTTATGACTGCTTTATGACCACGTTTAATTGGTCATGTAACCACTATTCCTATGATAATGGAGGCTTATTATGGGTGATTAATTGGCCATTAACCATTCATAATTTTTGTTGGGAATTAAGGTAATCTACTGATTCTGCCGAAGCATCTACCGAAGAGATTCTGCCGAAGAAGAATGGATTCTACTGAAGTCCCACTTCAGCAGAAGTGTTAAAGCAGATATCGTGTTGCTGCTGAAAGTGTGAATCCACGTAGGAGAGATAAGCTCAGTATAGAGTAAAAGTCAGCGCCGTATTAAAGATAGGTTGGCGCCGTATTATGTAGAGCTTACTCAGAATAAACAATATGATTAACAAAACAATATGATTAGTTGCATGCTTGTCTAAATGCATGCTTGGTCTATGTTAGTATTAGGAGCGTACATTGTCAACGCTCATTAGGGTTTCTTGCCTATATAAGAAACCATGATAGTTTGTAATAGAAAAGCTTTTCTGAAGTCTTTCAAGTCTTGTAATCGATCCGAAACATAGAGTTTCTATAATCAAAAGATCCATAGAGGATCAAAGAGTTCTTAGTTATTATAACTTGTATTTACTTTCCGCTTTATAATACGAGTTGTAGAGATTTTCTTTTAGTTTGCTTGTGATTACATAGGCAACACTAACGATCTCCGAGTGCTTAAGATCTATCAAGGTCTTTTTGTTTTCAACAAGTGGTATCAGAGCCTCGGGAAAGTCTCTACGATACTAAGAACCATTCTCACCCCCATACAATCAAACATTCATTCACCATGCCTGGATCCGATAATGAAAATGAAGTCACCAACACAAACAACACCAACACCACTTCCATGCAACAGCTCAGTCTCTCAAACAGCAATGGTAAATTTCCTTATTTAAAGAGGGAAGAGTATGAACTTTGGACTATGAAGATGGAAAACTGGATTTCCAATATTGATTGGAATCTGTGGGAGGTAGTAAAGAAAGGAAACAGTCTAAATAAAATGATTCCTGACAGGGATGGGAAGTTTATCATGGCTCCTCCAAAAACTGCTGAAGAGGTGCTGGCTATGTAGAGAGAGCATAAGGTGAAAACTATTCTGCTTCAAGCCATACCTGAAGATCATCTGTGTGATTTTCACCATATGGATGACGCAAAGGACATTTGGATGGCTCTCAAAGCAAGGTTCGGTGGAAATGAAGAATCAAAGAGAATGAGGAAGTCCATGCTAAGACAACAATTTCAGGACTTCAATATCTCCGAAGAAGAAGGTATCCACAAGGGATACGACAGGTTCCATAGGATTTTGAGTCAGCTGAACCAGCTGAATGCTAAACCGGATAATGATGATTGCAACTCTAAGTTCTTGCGATCCTTGCCGCCATCATGGTTGCATGTTAGTATAGCCCTCAAGGCTAAAGGAGGGTTAGACATGCTTACCTTTGATGAGCTGTATAACAGACTCAGAACCCTTGAACCTGATGTCAGGACTCCCTACCGTACATCTTCTTCTGGCCATGCAGCTTTTGTTGGGACATCTCACTCCAACATGATGGTACCTGCTCCTGGTTCTAACTACTTTCCATCATCTTCCAGTTCCAACTACTTTCCATCATCCTGCACTCCCACTCCACCACATAATACTCGTCCCACTCCACCATGTTCTCAAACTAAGACTAGTAGTGTGATGGAGGATGTTCTTCATTCATTTGTTGCTGATTATGATACTCAGCAGTATCTTGCATATGAAGACTTTGATCAATTGGACCCTCTTGAAATGGAGGAGATGAAACTGAAAATGCAGGTGGCATTGCTGTCAGTGGACATCAAAAGGTTTGAAGAGAAGTCTGGGAGGAAGTTTGCTTTCAAGGGAAAGGAACCAGCTCGCTTTGATAGGAGTAAAGTCAAGTGTTTCACTTGCCATCAGATGGGGCATTTCTCAAGGGAATGCAAAGACAGGAAAATTGGAGATGGAGCTAACTACCTTTCCTATCGACAGAAACAACAGGAAGCTGGAGCTTCAGCAGCTCTCCTCACCATGGATGAACAGGTCAACTGGACTGCACATGAACCTGTTAATGAGGAAGCTAGTGATACTGATAAGCTTGGATTGCTTGCAAGGTGTACTTCGGATGAAAGGCATGATCAGTTTGCCTTGATGGGACTATCTCAGGTACACAACTGTATATTTGGTTGTAGTCTAAGATACAATGAACTAAAAGAAGAATTTGATGCTATGAAACCTAAGTTTGATGAATGCTATGTTGATAATGAAGCTCATAAACTAGCATTAAAAACAGTAGAAAGACAAAAAGTGTGGTTTCAAAAGAATCAAATAGCTTATGAAGAAAAAATAAAGGTGTTACAGTTTGATCTAGAAGTTGCAAATAATTACTTAAAACTGTCTGAGAAAGCAAAGGATGAAGCTGTGTCTGAGAACCTAGAGCTTAAAGAAAAACTAGCAGAGGAAATAGCTAGGCATAACGAATGGTTAATTTCAGGTGATAATCTGGCTAGAGAAATCTATAACAGTCAATCTGTAACCTCTGGCTTAGGATTAGGCTTTCAAAAGTATGTAGGAATAGAAGCTAAGTACGATGGTCGTAAATCCACACCAGCTAAATTAGCTAACTTTGTTAAAGAAGGTGAAATGCATGCTGTCCCTGGACCTATTAGAGGTGAATTTATGCCTATTGACCTTTCCATCACTGTTGACTTTGATGGATCACATCATCTATAGGGCAGAAAGTCAAAAGACTTGCCAGACCCTGATACCTCATCTAATGACTTTGTCTCTTGCTCTGACAGTGACAATTCATCGGATCAAGGGTCTACTTCCTATGAAAGCTGTGATTCAAATGAGAAGTCTGACCTTCCCAAGCCTGAACCAACACCCAAGCCCGCACCCCAGTCTACTTACAAGCCTTCTAAGGAAGCTGCTGAGGAATCATCTTCCAAGACAGTTTCTTCTGAAGACTTGTCTTTTACATCTTTGAATAATCAGTCTGTTAAAAACAATTCCTTGAATGTATCTGTTTTAAGTACTTCTGCATGTAATCAAACATCTCCCTATTTGAATAAATCTTCCAAGAAGAAGACATGTTTTGTATGTGGAAGTAAATTTCATTTGATTAAGGATTGTGATTTTTATGAACAAAGATTGGGTGCATGTGCTACTCGCCAGAAACACAAATCTAAATGGACCAATGTTGCTGATATTCCACCTTATGTCCCACAAGCTGCTTATACTGACTCTCATTGGAGAGGTTCAGTTACCAGACCTTATGTGCAACCAACTAGTCCATACTTTAAACATGGTTATTGGCCTACATATGTTGACTCTATGTATGCTGGGATGGGATATGGGGGCACTGCTGTGAAGCCCTCAGCAGGTTGTTCTTGGACTAACAAGGGACCCAATCATCAATGGAGGACCAAGAACAATGGTGGATCCTCTAAATCTTCATGTCCTAAACCTGTGATCCACAAGGCAGGTTCAAGTCAGTAATGACTTGAACCTCCATCGATTTCTAACCATTTGTATATATTTTATTGTTGTTTGTAGGATCATCCCCTTAAGCATAAGAATATTGGTATTGTTGATAGTGGTTGTTCCAGAAGCATGTCTGGAAACAGAGATATGATGCATAATTTTGTTCCCATAGAAGGAGGAGGCAATGTGACTTTTGGAGGAAGTGATGGAAGTATCACAGGGAAAGGCACCATAAAGACACCTCATCTAGATTTTGAAAATGTGTACTATGTTAAGGAACTTCAGCATTTCAACTTGTTCTCTGTCTCACAAATCTGTGACACTAAGAACAAAGTTCTCTTCACTGAGAATGAATGTCTTGTGCTGTCTAAAGACTTCAAACTCCCAGAAGAAACTTCAATTCTGCTGAAAGTTCCTCGAACTCACAATTTATACACATTCAACCTAAATGAAGTGCAACCAGGTGGTGACCTCACTTGTTTGGTGGCTAAAGCATCTCTTGATGAGTCCACTAAATGGCATAGGAGGATGGCTCATGTGAATTTCAAGACAATTAACAAACTCTCTAAAATGGGTCTTGTTGAAGGTCTTCCCACCAAAGTATTCACAAATGATCATAATTGTGTCGCTTGCAACAAAGGAAAACAACACAGAGCTTCTTACAAAGCTATCAATGCTATGAGCATCATTACTGAACCTCTTCAGTTGCTCCACATGGATCTGTTTGGTCCAACTCAAGTCAGAAGCATTGATCATAAGTTCTTCTGTTTGGTTATCACTGATGGCTATAGCAGATTTTGTTGGGTTTTCTTTCTCAGAACCAAAGATGAAACATCTCAAGTGCTGACTGAATTCATCACTCTCGTTGAAAATCAGTTGAACAAAAAGGTCAAGGGTATTCGGTGTGATAATGGGACAGAGTTCAAAAATGCTATTCTTATAGAACTCTGTGGGTCAAAAGGTATAAAAAGGGACTATAGTAATCCAAGAACCCCACAACAAAATGGGGTGGCTGAAAGAAAGAATAGGACCTTAATAGAGGCTGCAAGATCCATGCTTGCAGATTCTAAACTCCCCACTATGTTCTGGACTGAAGCTGTTGGCATAGCGTGCTATGTGCTAAACAGGGTCTCCATTACAAGACCACAACTCAAAACTCCATATGAACTTCTCTTTGGGAAGGTTCCTGTCATTCACTACCTAAAACCTTTTGGTTGTTAAGTGACCATTCTGAACACCAGTGATCCGTTGGGAAAGTTTGATGAGAAGGCTGATGATGGCTATATTGTGGGTTATTCAGCTCATAGTAAGGCCTACAGGGTGTACAATTTGCAAGCCAAAAGGATAGAGGAGACGTTGAACCTGAGATTTTTGGAAGATAAGCATACTGTTCAAGGACAGGGTCATACGTGGTCTTTTGACCTTGACTACTTAACTGATTCCTTGGGTTACACTAGACACTTGGCTAACCAAAATGCAGGTTCTCAAGCTTCTCCCACTAACAATGCAGGTCCCTTAGATGATGACTCTGAAAATGAGTTTGAAGATGATGAGCAACCTATACTTGTGCCTTCTTTCTCCCCTAACAATATTGCAGGTACCACCTCCAAGGATATTGCTGACACGAGTGATGAAGATGACTCTCATTGTGCTGAAGACCTTGCTAGGCTTCAGACTCAAGAATTTGCTGCCAAGCTTGAAGCAGAGAAACTGAATGGGGAGGTGGCTAATGAAGGAATCAGTAGAAACCACGTGTCTGCTGAAGTTGACTCTGTCACACCTACCATCCCCAAATCTGCTGAAGGCTATGCTGTTCCTTCTCAAGTGTCTTCAGACTTTGGAGAACCTCATACACGCTTTCCAAAACCCTCCGATCTTGGAAATCATCAACCCAAAGCTGGCATTTTCACCTCACCCTCTTATGATGCTGCATTTGAACCAACTATCACCAATCTTGATTCATCCATTGAAATCAGCCCCACTGCCACTCAGAGAATCAACATTGCTCATCCTCAATCCAACATCATAGGTGATCTTCTGGCACCTGTTAGAACTCGTAGGGCTATAACAAGTCCTCAATTTGGGCAGATTGCTTTTCTCTCTTATGTCTCAACCAGCAAAGAGACAATCACACAGACTTCAAACACTGTCTGTTTGCTTGTTTTCTCTCTCAAGTGGAACCAACCAGTGTTTCTCAAGCTCTTAATGATTCAAGCTGGCTAGAAGCAATGCAAGAAGAGATGCAACAATTTCACAATCAGCAGGTTTGGATCTTGGTTCCACTACCTGATGGCAAATATGCCATTGGGACAAAGTGGATTTTGAAGAATAAGAGAGATGCTCGGGGTGTGGTGATCAAAAACAAAGCAAGATTAGTGGCTCAAGGTTTCAGACAAGAGGAAGGGATTGATTATGATGAAGTGTTTGCCCCTGTTGCCAGAGTAGAAGCAATTCGCATTTTCTTGGCTTATGCTTCTTACATGGGTTTCATGGTGTATCAAATGGATGTCAAAGGTGCTTTTCTTTATGGTGAGATTGAAGAGGAGGTCTATGTCACTCAACCCAAGGGATTTGAAGACCCAGATCACCCAAATCATGTTTACAAGGTGGTTAAAGCTCTTTATGGCTTACATCAGGCACCAAGAGCTTGGTATGCTAGGCTTTCATCATTCCTACTGAAGCACGGCTATCGGAGAGGTGCTATTGATAAAACTCTGTTCCTAAAGAAGAATTATTCAGACATCATTCTGGTACAAGTCTATGTGGACGACATTATTTTTGGCTCCACAAACGAAGCTTGGTGCAGGGAATTTGAGGATCTAATGAAGGGTGAATTTCAAATGAGTGCTATGGGAGAGCTTACTTTCTTTTTGGGTCTCCAAGTTCAGCAGAAACAGGATGGCATCTTTATCTGTCAAGATAAATATGTGAGAGACATTTTGAAGAAGTTTGGTATGGACGGTGTTAGGACTGCCACAACACCTTATGAAGCTCCAAAGACTAAAGCAAATAATGAACCAGATCTACCTGTGAATGTTCATCTGTACAGGTCCATGATTGGTTCATTAATGTATCTAACAGCTTCAAGGCCTGATATTACATTTGCTGTGAGTGTTTGTTCTCGACATCAAGTCACTCCACTTGCTTCCCATCTCAATGCTGTCAAGAAGATCTTTAAGTACCTCAAAGGCCAACCTCTTTTAGGCCTTTGGTACCCAAAAGAGTCTCCTTTCAAGTTGGAAGCATATAGTGACAGTGATTATGCTGGTGCAAATCTGGATAGAAGATCCACAACTGGAGGCTGCCAATTTCTTGGCAAGAGGTTAATTTCTTGGCAATGCAAGAAACAAACCATTGTGGCTGCCTCAACTACTGAAGCAGAATACGTTGCTGCTGCAAATTGCTGTGGTCAGGTCCTCTGGATTCAAAACCAATTGCTGGACTATGGGTACAACTTCATGAACACTACAATTCATATAGATAATCAAAGTACCATCTGCATAGTCAAGAATCCAGTTTTTCACAGTCGAACTAAACACATTGAAATCAGGCACCACTTTATACGTGATGCATATGAAAAACATTTGATAAAAGTGGCAAAAATTCATACTGATGATAATGTGGCAGACTTGTTAACAAAAGCGTTTGATGGACCAAGGTTTCAACACCTCGTGGTCAATATTGGAATGTTAAACCCTTGACTGCATAGTTTAAGGGGAGGCATAGGCCTCAGGGGAGGCATATGCCTCAGGGGAGGATTTGTGCAAACTCTGCATATCTTTGTTTATTTGTATCATATTTTGTTCAATAAACAGTTTTCCTTTTTCTAAATTTGCTTCTATCATTACCTTTGTAAAAACATCATTTTGCCAATAGTGATAGCATTTATTTAATATAATTTATCTTTTTAATTTTCTCTATTTGCATTTTTGCCTCTGTTATTTAATTCTTTGCTAACACTAACTGTCTAATTATTCTTTAGCTTGTTTTTGTGTTGTTCTTGTGTAGTGTTGTGTCTGTTTTGCAGTTATCTGGATTGCAGTTTGTCTATCCCATGAACAAGTTCAAATTCATCAAGTGTGACTCAATGGTACATGGTCAAGTTAGCTAAAAGAGTGTTGCTGGTTTCTTCTGAAAGTAAAATTACTGAAGCATACAATTTGATTCCACTGAAGTTTTAATACTGAAGAAAGGAAATTGAAGTCAAATTGTTCATTCATTCATTCAAGAAACAGTTTACAGCTTACAGCTTACATAAAGTCAACCTACTACATATGCATCTACAAGATACGAGCTGTACACTTAAGCTAAGCCTAATCTAGTGTATATCTTTCATTCCGAAATCTAAGTGAATGTTCGATATGCGTTAGATGTTGGCTTTGCTTTCGTAGGTCTTGCATAACCACCCATTCCGTCTAACTGGCTGGTTGGATATGCATGACCAACTCGATGAAGATGCTAAGGACCAAAATGGGAGGATGGATTGATGCAAATGATTGACGATGACGATGACCACGCAGGATGACGGAGAAAAATAATGTGTCCTGTGTGCTTCATCTATTCATTTCAACCAAAATGCAATCGATCCACCCTCCTTAAGCCCTTCTTCTATACGATGTGTGTTGATGCACCAAAAGATGGCGGAGTGAGACCAAGAACCACCTCTCTATCTTTGGGGAGTGGCGGATTCCTGGCACGAGGTCTTTGTTGAGACCGAGGTGCTGGAGGTTGGGAGTAAGATGTTCCCTCCTTATAGGAGTCATCAGAATCATCAGCAGATTCACTTGGATTCACTACACTGTCATCTTCTGAAGAAGGGAGAAAGGGCGATTTATTTGGTCGTGGATAAGGTTGAGGAAAGTAATGTTGCCATGGGTTTGATTCACCACTTGATGATGATGAAGAGGATGATGAAGATGAGGAAGTGAGATCTATGATCTCAGGTTTGGTATTCATGGTGCAATTTGGTTAATTGGGGTTATTTTGCATCTAGGGTTTGTGGTAATTATTTGGGGATCTTGATGAAGAAATGAGTTACATTGGGATCATTTTATAGACGGGTTCGAGGTTCAATGAGTTTAATGCGAGTAGTTGGCACAGTAATTCTAGAAACTTACCGAAGATATTTGTATCTTTGATGCATTCTGCTGAAGATATAACTTCAGCAGATTGATCATGTGTTCCTGCTGAAGTGATATTTTGGGTTGGGTCAAAGATGCAATACACGTCAGCAATAGTCAACCAAACGGTCAATTTTTCTTTGACTATAATTTGGGCAAAAACTATCAAATCCACCATCACTCTCTTCAGAACAAACAAATTCCCTCGCATTCCACTTTAACAAACACTCACCCTTTCAAGAATCATAACCCTAAACACTCATATCCCTCATGGCTCTTGAATTTAAACATGATCACAACAAAGTTGCATTTCTGGGAAATGGCAAGGGATATGAATTGTATGAACCAATGGTGGAATTCCTGAAAAGGTCCAAGATTTGTTATGCTCTAACTCATTCTCCTAATGAGATATATGAATCACTGATCACTCAATTTTGGGCATCTGCTGAGAAGAGGAGTGAGACAGAGATTAGGGCTGTGATTGATGAAACAGAGTACATAGTTACAGAGGACCTAATTAGGAGGAAGCTTCACTTGGAAGATGCTGATGGAGTATTTTACTCTAATCAGGAAGATGTGCTGAATGGGCTAAGAGTTATTGGCTATCGTGGTACAAGGACTGATATGTGGCTGAAGAAGGAACTTTGCCCTAAGTGGAGGTTCCTAGTTCACACGCTGCTTCAATGCATGAGCAACAAGACTGGAGGATGGGACCAGTTCTCTACCCAATTGGGATATGGTATTGTGTGTCTTACTCAAGGGGTAACTTTCAATTTTTCTAGGTATATTTTCGAAAACATGGTTGAAAATATTCAAAAGACAAAGGGTAAATTTTTAATGTACCCAAGGTTTTTACAAATTATATTAGACACCTCTACCCAAGCCCAATCTTTCTATCCCATAGGCTCTTTAACTGCTAAATTGTATGCTACAATGAGAACCCACTTTCAGGGGGAACATCATCCCTTACTAGCAGCCATGTTGCCCCAAGGTAATGAGGCTGCTGATGAGGAGAATGTGGCTCATAATCCTCCTTCCTCACCTGTTGCTACTGATGGTAATCCATTAGTTAACATTGATGAGGGCCCCTCATCAACTGTTGAAGCAACTCATGTTGCTCATGACCAACCACCTTGTCCCAGTCCAACACCCACACTTGTTACACATGATGAATCAGATCTTAATAGACTACCCACACCAAGTCCTGTTAGGGATCCTCTCATTGAAGATCTTCCTCACATTGAGCATGACAATATTACTTCTGAAAGGTCCAATGAAGCTCCCCTTACCACAGAGCAATCTGCTGGTGGAGCTGAGGACCCTATTACACTCTCATCTATCTATGCTCTTGTCAACAGGTATGCTGCTGAGGTCACTAGTCTGAAAAAGGAGCTTGCAGAGACCAAGTCATCTCTTGGGAGTAAGATTGAAGAACTGCAGAATCAAGTCAAGGAATTAGAGGACAAACTGAAAGGGCCCTCCAAAAGGAAGCTTGTGGTTTCCTCTGATGAAGAACAAGAAGTACCTCATTTTGAGTCTCTGGACATGCTGGCTGATGTTTCTCTCAATGATCCTGCATCAGTATCTGCTACTTCCTCAAGGAAGAAGGAACCTGTCCTTTACAAAAGAAGAAGGAGATCCTTTTCACATAAGGTTTCTTCTGAAGTTTCAAAGGAACCTGGGGTTGATAAGGATGCATCTGCTGATGTGCTAATGGAGGATGTATCTTCAGATCCTAATCAATCTTCATCAGCTCAAGAACCAACAGACCTTTCACCTTCAGCAGATCTGTCTGACATTGCTGCTATGACCACTCCAGTTGATAATCTGCATCAACATGTGGACTTAGAGACAACTACAGAGGTTCCTGCCGTTGATTTAACCAAAGAAGAGTGTGCCAAGAAGCCTGATGATAAAAGGAAAGATATAATAACTGAAGATGAGCTTGGTCCAGACCTGGTAAGTGAGGAGGAAAGACTAGGTCAAGCAAGTAGATTGGCTGAGTTTGAGAAGTCAAAGGAAAGTGTAGCATTGGCTAATCAACTCCAAACAGAGGACTTTTCATCTTTAACTCCTGAGAGAAGACGAGAACTGGATGCAATGAGGGTTCAGATGCCTGCTGAACACTGGGATATTCTAACTCAGCAAGTCATTTCAAGACCTTCTCTTGCTCAAAGTATACTAGGTGGAGATTTCCTCAGTGACAATTATGTGGAGCGAATGATGGCTCAGGGAAGACAAAGGAAGCAAGAAGCCATAGCACAAAAGAGGGCCATCAAAGCTCAGAAGGCCAAAGACAAACCTCCTTCTAAAGCTGAAGTGAGAATGGTGGTGAAGAACCAATGCTCAATGTACAATTCTAGCTTAACAATGAAACAAGTCAAGGCTTTTCCTGATCATGTCCTATATCGCAAATATAATCAGATCATGAAGGACAAATCATCATCTTCAGCACATTCTACCCACTTGAGAAGGATTACAGAGAATGAAGCTTCTCCAGAAGCCAAAAGACTCAAGTCTGATGATGCTCCAGCCAAGGAATCATCTCCAGTCATTCCTACTGAAGCATCTGCTGAAGCTGCTTCTTACACTGACAAGGGTCCATCTGCTGAACCATCTTCCAATTCTCCTGAAGCACCGAATATATCAGATCCCACTTCATCTGTGACAATCATTGACACACAAGAAGCTTCTAAAGCTAAGGAAGCTGATCTCGCAGACACAAAAACAGAAAGGGCGATAAAAATGCTTCACAGGATGAATGCACTTCGTGAAGGTGTTTCAACTAACCCTCCCTCTGCCTCTTCAAGTCTTTCCACATATGTTCACACTGAAAATGCTCCCTTTGAGAACATCCATAAGTGTGGTGGGAGGAAGAAGAGAATGGCCAAAAGATCTCCTTTGGATCTTGAAGCTGATGACTCAACTTTCATTATAGAAGGGTCTGCTGCTGATTTTCCTGATGGAAATTCAGATGAGGTGGTAGATTGGAAATTGAAGGATGATGAGATGAATGTCATTCATCGAAGGGACTCCACTTCAATGGAATTCACCTTTCTAAAGGAAATTCTACACATGGTAGACAGGGCAGACTTACTTTCTCTGTTCACTCGAGTTACCACCTATTACTGCAACAAGGAACCACAAGGTTCTGGGATGTTCTTACCAGGAGATCTTCAAGTCCTGTTAAACTCCCACATTCCCAATAGCAAAGCATCTTCCATTTGGGAAAACTCACATCGGTGGAAGCTTACATCCTGGAGATTCTATCCTCTCCCTCGTGTGCATGTGCTTGAGACTAAGGGTGGAATCACTGTATGTATGTTTTCTGAAAGAAAGTATCCTTTGCCTAAAAGACTTATGGAAAAGATGCTGAGTCAGAAATTGGAAATTCCTCCAGATCCTGTGGGAAATGAAAGACAGTCAGCTTTAACACTGGTAGGATTGATCAAGACTCAACTTCAACAACTGCAATAGGCCTCATCCTCATCCATATCAGGACAACTTGGTACCCTCTGCATTACTTTGTTTTTCTGCTTTTTATTTGTTGTATGGATATACCTGTCTTTTCCTGTGTTATTATTTCAAGTTCTTAGTTAAAAAAAAAAAAAAAAAAAAAAAAAAAAAAAAAAAAAAAAAAAAACCAACTTTTATATAGGTTTGTTTGTTGTCCTTCTCTGATGGTTTTTAACTCACCTGATGTACCTTGTGTATGTCAAAGAGTTGGCTAGTCCAAAGGGTACAACTTTGGTAAAGACACAACAAGTCTGTTGATAGCTGTAATGGTTTGCTCAAAATCATAGGGTCTGCAACCACCCATGCTTAACTGCTGAGGGTTGTATGGTTATCAATTCACCATGGTCTATTCCTTTTTGGAATCCAAGAATTGGCTAGCCCACATGTATATGGCATGTGGTAAAGGCAACTGAATCCATATTTGGTTCTCAATTCACCAATTCTAAGAATTGACTAGTCCTGAGCAAACGGCTACAGGTAAAGACAAGACAAATCCGTTTATATGGTTGCTGGTTTGCCAATAAATCAGATGGTTATCAATGTACCATAGTTTTCGAACTCAAACATGTGGCTACTCCAGTAGTAATGGCTATTGGTAAAGAGACATCAAACCCATTAATTTCAATGATTCACCTCTCACAGGAGTTAACACACCTGGAAGTGATGAGGATAGTATGAAACTTATATGTCTTGATATACATGATGTCATATGTTGCTACAAAGATCTGGGGTTTCACAGTTCAGTCATCATAGAGATGTTCTTCTTCTGATTCTTTGTTGCTGATCCTCAAGATACTGGCCATTCATAGCTCAAAAGTGTTTAAGATATGGGGAAGATCTTGCTTGGAAATCTTTTCGTAAAATGGTACAATCCTCAACAGCATTATCGATCTATCCAGGAAACTGGAACTTAACCTCGTCAAATTCCAGTTTAGGGGAGGATTGTTGGGAATTAAGGTAATCTACTGATTCTGCCGAAGCATCTACCGAAGAGATTCTGCCGAAGAAGAATGGATTCTGCTGAAGTCCCACTTCAGCAGAAGTGTTAAAGCAGATATCGTGTTGCTGCTGAAAGTGTGAATCCACGTAGGAGAGATAAGCTCAGTATAGAGTAAAAGTCAGCGCCGTATTAAAGATAGGTTGGCGCCGTATTATGTAGAGCTTACTCAGAATAAACAATATGATTAACAAAACAATATGATTAGTTGCATGCTTGTCTAAATGCATGCTTGGTCTATGTTAGTATTAGGAGCGTACATTGTCAACGCTCATTAGGGTTTCTTGCCTATATAAGAAACCATGATAGTTTGTAATAGAAAAGCTTTTCTGAAGTCTTTCAAGTCTTGTAATCGATCCGAAACATAGAGTTTCTATAATCAAAAGATCCATAGAGGATCAAAGATTTCTTAGTTATTATAACTTGTATTTACTTTCCGCTTTATAATACGAGTTGTAGAGATTTTCTTTTAGTTTGCTTGTGATTACATAGGCAACACTAACGATCTCCGAGTGCTTAAGATCTATCAAGGTCTTTTTGTTTTCAACAAGAATTGTTGGGAATTAAGGTAATCTACTGATTCTGCCGAAGCATCTACCGAAGAGATTCTGCCGAAGAAGAATGGATTCTGCTGAAGTCCCACTTCAGCAGAAGTGTTAAAGCAGATATCGTGTTGCTGCTGAAAGTGTGAATCCACGTAGGAGAGATAAGCTCAGTATAGAGTAAAATTCAGCACCGTATTAAAGATAGGTTGGCGCCGTATTATGTAGAGCTTACTCAGAATAAACAATATGATTAACAAAACAATATGATTAGTTGCATGCTTGTCTAAATGCATGCTTGGTCTATGTTAGTATTAGGAGCGTACATTGTCAACGCTCATTAGGGTTTCTTGCCTATATAAGAAACCATGATAGTTTGTAATAGAAAATTTTCTATTACAAACTATCATGGTTTCTTATATAGGCAAGAAACCCTAATGAGCGTTGACAATGTACGCTCCTAATACTAACATAGACCAAGCATGCATTTAGACAAGCATGCAACTAATCATATTGTTTTGTTAATCATATTGTTTATTCTGAGTAAGCTCTACATAATACGGCGCCAACCTATCTTTAATACGGCGCTGACTTTTACACTATACTGAGCTTATCTCTCCTACGTGGATTCACACTTTCAGCAGCAACACGATATCTGCTTTAACACTTCTGCTGAAGTGGGACTTCAGCAGAATCCATTCTTCTTCGGCAGAATCTCTTCGGTAGATGCTTCGGCAGAATCAGTAGATTACCTTAATTCCCAACAATGTCCGTTAACTAGGAGTGATTTTTCTCTACTATAAATAGAGATGGAATTCATCAGCATGTAGATACTGGAAAACATACTCAATCAGGAGAAACAAACAAAAAGCTGAAACACTTATAAGCGCAAGGGTTATTGATTTGTGCCTAATTCAATAACATACATTTGGTCTTATCCTAAGTAGATATTCGTGATACCCAGGCATTAGGGTCGAATAGTTTACTTTGGAAAGTGATCACGCGATTCCAAGTGATATCCGGTAACCACCTAGTGGTATTGCAGTTGCTACTGATGGTCTTAACCCTGTTCTGGGAACTACCACCGACAATCAAAGTAAAATATTTGTGATAATCAATGGCTGTTGCTGCAATGAAACACATGGCTTCAAACTTTGCCAAACTTGATGAGTTTGAAGGGGTGGACTTTAGGAGATAGCAGAAGAAGATGCACTTCTTGTTGTCAAGCATGAGTCTGGTCTATGTTCTGACTACACCTATTCCTGATGATGGGGATGATGCTAGTGTGGAGCAGATCAGGAGGAGGAGCAAATGAGAGAATGATGACTAAATTTGCAGAGGCTTAATTCTCAATGGTATGTCTGATTCACTCTTTGACATTTATCAGAACTTTGAATCTTCTAAAGAACTGTGGGATTCCTTGGGTGCCAAATATATGGCTGAGGATGCATCAAGTAAGAAGTTCCTTATGAGTAATTTCACAAATTACAAAATGACTGATTCAAGACCAGTTATGGAACAATACAATGAACTTCTTGGTATACTTGGAAGGTTTACACAACACAATATGCACATGGATGAGGCTATTTCAGTCTCTTGTGTTATTGATAAACTTCCTCCTTCTTGGAAAGATTTCAAGCATACCTTGAAACATAAGAAAGAGGAGTTAACTCTGGTTGAGTTGGGCAGTCATCTGCGCATTGAGGAATCTCTCAGGGTGCAGGATAATGACAAGCCAAAGAGTAGCAATGCTACTGGTGCATCTGTTGTCAATATGGTGGAGTATAACAACTCCACTAGGTACAATGACAACAAAGGCAAACGTGAACATCATGACAACACAAGGGCAAATCCTAACAAGAAGGCAACACCTACTTGTTGGAAATGTGGCAAAACTGGTCAAGTTAAAAGGGATTGCAAAGGTTTTAAGGTTGGTGGTAAAGCCAATGGATCAGGCACTAATGGTTCAGGGAGTGGTGGTTCTACCAACTCACTGAAAGGTCAGAATATGTTTAATAAGTCTTTTCAGATTTATTATGTTACATATGTATCTGAATCTTATTATGTGCAGGATGATGATGTTGCGTGGTGGGTTGAGTCTGGTGCAACAGTTCATGTGCGCAAAGATAGAAGTTGGTTCAAGACTTATGAGTCACTGAATGATGGTTCTATTCTTCACATGGGAAATGAGTCAACAGCCTTGGTGCATGGTCGTGGTTGTGTAGATCTTAAGTTTAGTTCTGGAAAGATTGTAACTTTGTTTAATGTTATTCATGTTCCTGATATAAGGAAAAGCTTAGTTTCAAGTAGTGTTTTGAATAATCATAGATATAAACAAGTTATTGAATCTGATAAATTTGTCTTGTCTAAGAGTGGTGTTTTTATTGGTTTTGGCTATTTGTGTAACCAAATGTTTAGGCTTAATATTGTCACTGATAGTGATAATTCAGTCTTTGTGACCACCTATGACCTGACTGACTCTACCCTATGGCATACTAGACTTGGCCATGTACACTATAAAAGGATGCAAGATATGTATAATGATGGGTTAATCCTAGCATTTGATATGGACACTGAAAAGTGTAAAACTTGCATGTTGACCAAGATAACTAAGAAACCTTTTCAGGGTGTTAAACGTGAAACTAAGCTCTTGGAGCTAATACACAGTGACCTGTGTGATTTGCATGCCACTCCCTCTTTGGGGAATAAGAAGTACTTTGTGACATTTATTGATGATGCTTCTAGGTTTTGTTATGTCTATCTGTTACATACTAAGGATGAAGCATTAGATAAATTCAAAGTGTTTAAAACTGAAGTTAAATTGCAACTTAGGTCCGTGATCAAAAGATTAAGGACTGATAGGGGAGGTGAGTATATGGATACTCTGTATTTTCAGTCTGTTGGTATAATCCATGAAACGACTGCTCCCTATACTCCTCAGCAAAATGGTATTTCTGAAAGGAAAAACAGGGTGCTGAAAGAGATGGTTAATTCCATGTTGTCCTATTCAGGACTGAGTCAAGGGTTCTGGGGTGAAGCTATGTTAAGAGCCTGCTATTTATTAAATAGGGTTCCCAATAAAAGGAACAAGGTTATCCCTTATGAACTCTGAACTAAAAGGAAACCCAACCTGAACTATCTCAAGGTTTGGGGATGTAGGGCTGTTGTAAGACTCCCTGATCCAAAGTTTAAAACTTTAGGTGAGGGAGTCTTACAACAGCCCTACATCCACAAACTTGAGTATTCTAGGGTAATTAGCTGCCTGATATTGGCAAGGCTGTATCTCAACTTGAGTATTCTAGGGTAATTGGCTGCCTGATGTATGCCATGAGTTGTACAAGGCCTGATATTGCATTTGTAGTGGGAAAATTGAGCAGGTATACTAGTAATCCTAGTGCTCCTCACTGGCAAGCAGTTCAGAGGGTACTGAAGTATTTGAAGAGAACTATGGATTATAGTCTCTCTTATACTGGTTATCCTTTAGTGTTGGAAGGATACACTGATGCAAGTTGGATCAGTAACACTGAAGACAATTCGTCTACCAGTGGCTGGGTATTCCTACTTGGTGGAGGTGCAATTTCTTGGGCATCCAAGAAGCAAACTTGCATCACCAGTTCAACAATGAAATCTGAATTTGTGGCTTTAGCAGCTGCTGGCAAAGAAGTTGAATGGTTGAAAAACTTGCTTCTTGAGATTCCATTGTGGCCTAAACCTATAGCACCTATTTCTATCCGTTGTGATAGTGCAGTTACATTGGCTAAGGCTTATAGCCAGATGTACAATGGTAAGTCTAGACACTTAGGTGTCAGACATAGCATGATTCGTGAGCTTATCATGAATGGGGTGGTATCTATAGAGTTTGTTAGATCTCAACAAAATTTAGCTGATCACTTGACGAATGGTTTGGCTAGAGACTTGGTTATAAAGTCTGCTAAAGGGATAGGTTTAAGTCCAACTTAGTCACTGAATGCTAAGATACCTAACTCCCTTCTAAGGAAACTTGGGAGCTGAGTTCAATGTGGAAAGCTGAACATTCAGTGGACTGGAGCACATGTTTTATTTACATCCCAAGGTTGTGCTCAGAACCTGCTGAAAGGAGGATGAAGTCTTTACTTCTTAATGGTTATTTTTCTTTGAAAAAGTGCTTGGCAGGAGCATGAATAAAGAGGAACCACCTATGTAAATGTTGAAGTTTTGCCGCTTCAGGGAGCTTTTGGACTTTTGGCTCTTGCAACATTTATGAATTTGGATATGGACACATGGCTTGTAAAGTGTCAGGAGCGTTTAAGTGTTTGAAAACTTGTGTGTATTTTATCTTCAGGTATTCAAATGGGTTGAAGGGTTCAATTCTTAGAACACTTTGATTCTCGAATATTTGAATGTGTAATGTACTAAGATGGAAATTCAATCCTCGGGATATTTTCGTTTATGCACATGTTTTGTTTAATGTTTGTTTTTTTTGCAAAGGAAGTGAACTAAATTTGGGGAGGATTGATGTGCTTTCCGTGTGCAAGTTTTAAAAATTTATAAACACGAATTATCCGGTAATTACTATAAACACATACGAGCAAGTATACTCGTTCGCGATAGCAAAGGTGGGTAAGTCGAGATCGTCCCAAGAGATTTGCTTTTTAAATTTGTTTAAAAAGATTGGTAACAAGAAAGCTTGTCAAGGCTCTCTCAAAAATTATGGTTTAGTGAAAATCAATATTAAGAAACATATACTTGTGTTTAGTCTATAGGCAATCATAGAAAGTATTCATGAAGGCTTGGTATAAACTCTTGATGTGATGCACAAATCATAAGCAAATGATTTCCAAGCCATGGTTTATGTTTTGTAAAATCACTTTAAGAACAATAACATATAGGTAATCCTTTCGGTCCTTATCCTAATGATTATCCTTTAGAAAATTCATTTGTTTGTAAAATGTTCTTATTAAACTCGTTACTACGAATCTTTCGACCTTTCGTGATGAAAATGTTTCTAGTCTTGTTTCAATAAGTAAACATGGTGGATGTCAATCACCATATCCCCATACTAGTTTGTCACTTAACTTTTTGGAATAAAACACAAGAGAAATTCTTTCGGTCCTTTTTCTTAAAACATGTTTTACCGACAAATTAAACAAGACTAGTAGTTTCCCAACAAACTCATTTAAACAAGATCATATACATGCATCATATATAAAAACACTAGTATGATTTCCTACATCCTTACACACAAGTATATTCGAGAATTACTCCATGACAATCATAACAAAACACAAGTAGTAACAAGATAATTCAAATAATTCAAGAGAATAGAAATTCATCATAAGTTCCATAGAATACCTAAGCTTTTGGATTACAAGAATTAGAAATTGTGGAATATAGCAACCACACGCCTCCAATCGTCTAGCCTAACTGTATAACTCCGAATGATCAAACAATGGATGAGAATTCGTCTCTCCAACCTCCTGGACGTTTTACTGCAGTAACAAGACTTTTGGAATGAATAATAAGAGTTGGTAATAGCTTTGGTGTAAACTATTACACTTTGGGTTGTGTCACACCTAGACTACTAGGTCTAGGTTCATTATATAGCTAAAGAACCTTAACTAACTGGCTAAAAACGTCCCATACAAGTTAATAACAGGAAATGATCGGCCTCCAATGATTATGGGGAGTTAAAGCAACATAAAATGACAAATGGTGTAACTCCGGAGTAGGCAACCGGATCGGTTGCGTTTTGACCACTAGCCCAACCGAATCGGTTGCGGGCTCCAACCGATCGGTTGGACGCCTCTTGTACTCCCAATTTTGACTTTTGTTGACTTTTCTTGATTCGCGCCTTTTTCTTTGTTTTCGCTGCTGATTTCCAAGACGAAACTTTATTTTTACTTGTTGTCGATACTTAGAAATCATTGGGCTCCCTAATCATTGAGTCCAAGAGCTTCCTTACTTGACTTCCTTCCTCGAGAATTCTCCAAATGTGCATGAAATCTTCATTTCTTCATCTTTTGCGATACCTGGCTACATTCACATGCAAATACGCATCTTTTGCACTTTTGCACAGTTATGAGTAAATATAGCCGATTATCATACACAAAACTAACAATAAAGCTACTAAAAACATGCTCCTTTTGAGCGTTATCAAGGATTGTTGGAAAATTTAGTGCACTTGCGGGATTAGTTCACACCTGGTTTTGGGTAAGGAGGTACGAAGTGTACACCCATGAGGTCCCTGAACACCCTGACTCAATAGTGGTTGTACTGGTAGTATTGGTTACTACTGATAATGTAGTAATTGATGGTTCCTACTGGTAGTGTTATGGTTCCTGCTGCTAGTGTAATGTTTCCTACCGGTAGTGTTGCAGTGATTAATTTGTAATAGCTTTGACTCATTCAAGTGGCTGTTATGACTGCTTTATGACCACGTTTAATTGGTCATGTAACCACTATTCCTATGATTGAGATGGTATTCATCAGCATGTAGATACTGGAAAACATACTCAACCAGGAGAAACAAACAAAAAGCTGAAACACTTATAAGCGCAAGGGTTATTGATTTGTGCCTAATTTAATAACATACATTTGGTCTTATCCCAAGTAGATATTCATGATACCCAGACATTAGGGTCGAATAGTTTACTTTGGAAAGTGATCACACGATTCCAAGTGATATCCGGTAACCACCTAGTAGTATTGCAGTTGCTACTGATTGTCTTAACCCTGTTCTGGTAACTACCACCAACAAGACCCTTATTTAGCTATTTCTATCATGCAATTGTACATTTTTGTCTAGCTTCTTGCTAGTTTTTTAATAATATCGATGCCGTTTTAAAATGAATAAATAAAAATAATCATATTTGTGATAATTTTCAAACTATTACTTTTATTTTATTAACAAAAGGTGGCCAAATACAACAACAATGTTAATTTTTTACTTGTATGTTTGCGTTAAGTATGAAAATTGATAAAAGTATTGTTGGGTCCACCACGATCACAAACCATGAAAGATAAGAACAACAGTTTAAGCAAGTGACGAAAACTGATGAACATCAACATTGAGGTTATGTTTGCATGAGAACGACTCTTACACGCTAATAAAACTATTTTTACTTTTCAACTTTATAAATCTTATTAGAAATGAATCAAAGATTTACAAGGGATAACCTACGAAAAACTATCCCGGTTGATGACAGACTAACTTTCTAAAATCAAACAACAAAGGAAGCTAGCTTTGATTTGTTGTTCATAGGAGAGGAGGATCCTAACTATAATACTTTGTATTATTTTTTTATGTTTGAATCTCTACTTAACTTGGTTACAATCTTTGGTTTATATAAGAAGGGAAACAGTGGATGCACATGGGTGCATAGTAACTTGCCAACTTGCAATAGATAGGCATGTGCCTAGTAAGCTAGTCTTGAATGTACTTTCGGCTTACCTGATTTGACAACTTATATTCCCAATGCCTGTTTCTCGATATCAATAAGTACTTGAACTTATCGTCTTCAAGAAGTTTTTCGCTCATGCATTCAGAGGCTGAGGTTGTAAAAACCAAATTAAGTATTCAGAGTTAGAGAAATATTTGTCAGATCTCAGTGACCCTGGTGTTGTTTGTAGCTTCTTGTAAATCATTCCCTGACACCGCATCAATTTTTGAAGTGTTTTCTTCAACTGGTCTTTGACGTCTCTGAAGCTAGATAGTTGATTGAGCTTTATACAACACTCACTGATTTCTTTTACAAGTGAGTAACACCTTCTGAATAATAATCAGGGAGACATGTTTTCTGATAACTATCAGGGAGTATACCACTTTTGATAACTATCAGGTTGACATTGATAGTTATGAAGTGACACCCTCTTTGATCTTTATCAGAGACTTATGCTCACTGACCTTCAGAGGGTGTATTAGACTATTTTATGTTTGAATATTTGTTAGAGACAATTTGAGTCGATTTCAGACCCAACAAGCATAAAGATAACTTTTTCTGAATGTAAACCTCAACCATACATACGTACTAGGTAAGTTACACCTCTAGCTTGGAAACATTTTCTTTCCTCGTAATTGAGTAAATTTCGAAAATCATCATTGTGGCTTGGCCAAATTACACGTTTTGTCCGTATGATTGAGAAAGGGCAAGAAGCATCCCTGTGGGGAAACCTTTGATAGTTTTTCTTCCTTGGCCAAACTAAAATGACTAAAATACGTTTACTGTTCATTCTCCTTTATTTTTCACTTGAATTTCCATTTTTATTTGCAAATCAAAAATAAATTTCATGAAGAACATCTTCAAATCACAAACACACACCTCACAGTCACCAACACTTTTTCTTTCTAAATCATTACCACAAAAAAATCTATCTCATTTCATTTGTTACACAACACTTTCTTGATTCACATAATCCTTTTATGTTCTCTTGTATTCTCGAACAAATAGATGGATTACAAATCTTAAATCGAACACAAACACAAGCTTATAATTGTTTCTGTTAGATTTTGGCTTCAAAGATCTTTGATAAGGTCTCCTTTTGGCTTCAAGTTCTTGTGAAAGTGAGGTATCAGGTAAGTTGTTTTCTTTCTTTCTAGCCAAATCATACAAACACGTACCTCATTTCAACTAGCCACCACGAACATCATCTCTTGTTTTTTTTGTTCAACAAAAAAATACAAACACCCTTTTTGGTTGTTTTATATTTTGAAACACAAAAACTTGTTCTTGGAACTTTTGAGATATCCTAGATAATCAAACACTGAATCATCTTCGAACCCTAGATCTAAATTAAAAAAAACAAATGAACAAAGAGAAAAAAAAAGTTATGGCTAAGAGGATGGCAAAGGTGACATCGGAGATAATAGGTCGAGGTGGCGGTGGCTCTAGAGATGGAGTATATAGCTTATTTGGTTTTCTGAAAATCTATATCTTTGTGTTGGTGGTGATGGATTTATGAAGACAGGGAGATTGTGTTAAAGGATGAAGATAATGTTTGTGTATTAAGAAAAAATTACACGTTTGGTCCCTGTGGTTTACCCCAAACAACAGGTTTGGTCCCTAAGTTGTATTAATTACACCACAGGTACCTATTTTTGAAACATGTTGCCCATTTAGTCCCTATTATGGGAAATAAGGACTATCCGTGTAATAAAAGAAGCTGTAAATAATTACACAGATGATCCCTATCTTTTAAAAAGGGACTAAATGGGCAACAGGTTTCAAAAATAGGTATGTGTGGTGTAATTAAAATGACTTAGGGACTAAACCTGTTATTTCGGGTAAACCACATGGACCAAATGTGTAATTTACTCGTGTATTAATGATGGAAGAGAGTGAATAGACTAGAGAGAAAGTGAGGATAAAGGGGCATGATATTCGGACTCCCTTTATAGGAAGGGTTTTCAATCATTAGATGCATCGGATGGATGTACGGTGTGCATCGCGGTATTGTACTGTCTGCATCACGAGTTGTACGGTTGATAATAGGGAGGGTTCCTATAACACATCACGAGGATAAATAAAGGGGATGCCTTATACAAACCCTCCCTACTACTAGGGTACTACAAACCAACCCTAGTAGTAGGGTAGGGAAGAGTACCTTTTTTTTTTTTTTTTTTTTTTTTTTTTTTGTAATGTAAAACTTGTAAAAGTCATGGGAGCATTGAATTGTATACTTGTTGAACCTAAGACCTTGATAGATCTTTGAGCGCTCGTGAATCGTTAGTAATGTTTATGTAATCACAAACACACTAATAGAAAGTCTCTATTACTTGTATTCTAAAGCGGAAATCAAACACAAGTAAGAACACAGATAACTAAGAATACTTTGATCCTCTATGGATCTTTTATAAAACTAAAACTTGTTTTTCAAACTCGTACATCATACATACTAATGTGTTCCTTTTATAGACAAGGAACCCTAAACCGTTTCACAAGAAACGTATAATCATAAAACTAAAAGAGATATACATTATCACTTCCTAATAAAGCTCATGCATATCCTAACTAACTATAAAATACGCGAAATGTCTATACCCGCAGAAACAAACTACGCGGTTTTACTACTTCCGCAGAATCACTTCTTCAGCAGAATCCAGCACTTCAGCAGAATCCGTCAGCAATATCTTCAGCAGAATTCTCATTTAGTAGAATTCCTAACAATCCTCCCCTAATCTTGAATTTGACATGGTTAAGTTCAAGATTCTTGATAGATCTTTAACACGTTAGAACAAGAGGATTGAAGTCGAACATCAGCAGCAAAGAATCAAAACAACCACAACTCTATGATGGCAAAACTTTGAAATCTCATATCTTTGCAGCAACAAATGACAAAATGTACATCAAAACAGATTAGTTTCATACTATTCTCATCACATCCAGGTGTGTTAACTCCTGTGAGAGGTGAATCATTGAAAATAATGGATTTGATGTCTCTTTACCAATAGCCATTACTACTGGAGTAGCCAAATGTTTAAGTTTGAAAACTATGGTACACTGATAACCATCGATTATTAGCAAATCAGCAGTTATCAACGGATTTGAAATGTCTTTACCTATAGCCGTTTGCTCAGGACTAGTCAATTCTTAGGTGAAAGAATCACATTTGGTGAATTGATAACCCAATATGGTATTCCACTGCCTTTACCACAAGCCATATACTTGTGGGCTAGCTAATTCTTGGATTCCAAAAAGGAATAAGCCATGGTGAATTGATGACCATACAACCCTCAGCAATTAAGCATGGGTGAGTTGCATACCCTATAGTTTTTAGCAAACCATTATAGCTATCAACAGATTTGATGTGTCTTTACCAAAGTTGTACCCTTGGGACTAGCCAACTCTTTGATGTACACAAGTCACATCTGGTGAGTTGATAACCATCAATAGAGGTATATACAACAAACCTGAAAAAATGAAGTGAGACAAACAAAGAATATACAATTTTTTTTTTTTTTTAAACTAAGAATTAAACAAAGAAAGAAATAAATGAGAATAGAAACAAAGAAAGAAATAATACAAGATACCAGAATCAAGTAGAAGCTTTGTGTTGCAGAAGCTTAGACTTAATTAACCCAATCAATTGTTCAGCATGAGTCATATCATTCCCCACTGGATCAGGAGGAACTTCCAATTTCCTTCTAAGCATACGTGTCATCAGTTTCATGGACAAAGGATAATGCTGATCAGAAAACATACACACAGAAATTCCACACTTCGTCTCCACAACATGCACATTTGGGATAGGGTAAAATCTCCAAGTATCAACCTTCCACTTATATGAATTCTTCCAAATGGAATACCCTTTACCATTTGGAGACTGAGAATCAAAAAGAACTTAAAGATCTCCCAATAAGTACAAACCAGAACCCTGTGGTGTATGAGTGGCATAATAATGTGTGACAAGGCCATGGAGAGTAATTAAATCTTGCTTATCCACCAAATGAAGTATGTCTTTCAAGAAAGTAAACTGCATAGAAGACTTATCTATCCTATATATGGTGTTAAACTGTCCATCAGTCAATGTCCATTTTGTCAACACACTAGAAGAACCCTCAGGAAAAGTTGCAGAAGAACCCTCTCTGATAAATGCTGTATCAGCAACCTTGAGGTCCAAATGCTTAGAAGAACCACCCTTGTGAGATTTATGAACTCCAGAGGCCTTCTTCCCAGCTAATCTCATAGATCTTCTGATGGCAATGTGTCACCTTTTAGACATCCTTTTCCCCCTCCTACCAGGTACATAAATACCCATAGAAAAAGAAGAAGATACCTTCTCAGATGCACCAGAGGCATCTGCAGTAGAAATAGACGAGGTAGAAACAGAGGGAATCGAAACAGAACCACCCTCTGCATACAATTTATCAAGTTCTTCTCTGTCATGTTTAGCTCTAGCAGCTTCTTGTTCAGCTCTCCTAACCATGTCTGCATCATAGTTAGACAGATGTACTCCTTCTTATGTAGCAGATGCAGAAGAAGGAATAGTATCAGGCTCAATAGTGCTAGCAGATTCCTTTGGATCCATAGATGTATCAGCAGAACTGGGTGAAGCTTTAGTAGAAGCAACAATAGGTTCAGCAGATTGGACTCTCTCAGAAGAATGTACATCTTCAGCAGGTTCCTCAGTAGAAACAGCATGAGTGCTCAGTTGTGCTCTATCATCATCAAAAGAATCCACAATCTCCACTTTCTTGGGTCTTTTGGCTTTTGGAACATCCATACCACCAGCAATCCTTTTCACTTGAGAAGGTGGTGGAATATGCTTCATAATCTTATTATACATACCGGTCAAGTCAGATTCAGATAAAGCCCAGACTTGCTTCTTTGTTAAACCAGATTGATAAAGAGTAGTACTCTGATTATACACCACATGTCGCATATAAGTTTTATTCTATGCTGCAGTCTGTGGTGTCTCCCTCTTAGCTTTAGCCTTTTGTGCAGCAATAGCTTGTCTTTTTGCAGCTGCAGCTTTCTTCTTTTGTTGTCCAATAGCCATCATTTGTGCAGCAAAATTTTCATTATTAAAATCAGCCCCTAAATTGCTTTGAGCAAGAGTAGGATTGGAAGCAGCTTGAAGAGTGTAAGAATCCCATTGCTCATCAGTAAAATGAATAGATTGAGCATCCAATTCTCTTTGTCTCTCAGGAGGCAAATTTGTAGTAAACTGAGTTGCAAGCTTTTGTGCCAATGCTTTACTCTTCATCAAATCTTCATACTGTGTTAGCATTCGAGCTTGCTCTAGCCTTTCCTTTTCAGTTACAAGATCTGAACCAAGATCTTCATCAACCATAACTCCTTTCCTTCTGACAGAAATGTTCATAGCAGGAACATTGGTAGCAGGATCATGAGAAGAATCATCATGAGAAATATCAACAATTAGAACTGTGTCAATATTCTCAGAAGAAACACCAATTGAAGCATCAGGAGTAGCATGTTGAGAAGGATCTTCAACAGGTGTAGAAGATACAGCAGCATCAGGCTCCACAACAAAGGTTCTCCCAGCAACAAATATTTCATGAGGTGCTGCTGAAGGTATAGGACATGGTTGTTCTTGCACAGATGATACATGACCTTGTTCAGAAGCAACATCAACCATGTGTGCATCAGTCATAGGATGATCACCAGTAATTGTAGCATCATCAACACTTGGCACCTTAGAAGATTCAGTGGAATCCTTTCTCAAATACTGTCTTCTCCTTCTTCGTTTAAACTGAATAGGTTCCTTTGGTTTTGAGGATTCAGCAGCAATGGGAGAAGAATCATGAGTTTGTTGACCAATGTTAGCCAATAACTCAAGAGTATCCAGATGTATATCATCCTGCTCTTCATCAGAGGTAACCACAAACTTCCTTTTGATGTTCTGCCCAAGTTTTGCTTCTAACTCCTGAACCTTCTTTTTCAACACGACAATCTCACCACCAAGTGTGGATTTGGTATCTGCAAGCTCCATTCTGAGATCATCAACTTCTTTCACATACCTGTTCAGCAAAGCATATACAGAGGTAAGTGTAATAGGGTCCTCAGCTCCACTAGCAGATTGCTCAGTGGTAATGGGAGCTTCATTGGGCCTTTCAGGAGAAATATGTTCATGCTCAAAAATAGGAGAGCTTTCATCAAATGGCTCTCTAACTGGACTAGGTGTGGTCAGTCTAGTAAACTCAGGTTCAAGCTCATCAGGAGCAACATGAGTAGGTGGTGGACTAGGACTAGGTGACAAGGGTAAAGGAGTAGGTGGAGGTTGGTCAGGAGAAACATTTGATGCTTCAGCAGTTATGGAGGGTCCCTCATCAATGGAAACTGATGGAATACCATCAGCAGCAACATTAGGAGAGGGTGGAACACCAGAAACATTACCCTCATCAGCAGCATCATTACCATGTGGCAACATAGCTTCTAGAAAAGGATGATGTGCTCCAACATAATGAGTTTTCATGGAAGCAAACAATTTAGCACTAAGAGCTCCTATGGGACAAAAGACTCTGTCTTGGGTTGTTATGTCAAATATCATTTGTAAAAACCGAGGGTACATTAGAAACTTATGCTTTTTCTTTTGAATATTTTCAACCATATTATCAAAAATAAACTTAGAGAAATTATAAGTTAAACCATGTGAAAGACATACAATACCACAACCTAATTGGGTAGAAAATTGATCCCATCCTCCAGACTTGTTGCTTATGCACTGAAGTAAGGTATGCACCAAAAACCTCAACATGGGGCAAAACTTATTCTTGTGCCACATATCCGTGTTAGTACTTTGGTATCCAACAGCTCTTAACCCAGCAAGTATCTCTTCGGTGATGGTGTGATATACCTCACCTTCATCATCCAAACAAAGTTGTGTCCTAATTAAATCCTCAGTCACCACATACTCAGTTCCATCAATCATTGCTACAATTTCTGTGTCACTTCGTTTAGTAGCAGATGCCCAAAATTGTTCAACCAACGATTCAAATATCACATTTGGAGAATATGTTAGAGCATAATGAATCTTGGAATGCTTCAAGAAATCCACCATAGGTTCATACAGTTCATGTCCCTTTGCTTTCCCCAAAAAAGCAACCTTGTTGTGATCTTTCTTAAATGGAAGTGCCGCCATGTGAGAAATTGTGAGAATAGGTTATGAATCAAGCAAATGGAAATGTGTTTAAATTGATTGAAGAGGAAATCAGGTGATTTTGGGCGAAGATTATGCGAGGAAGTGTATAAATAGAAGTTACCCAATTATGGTCAAAAATATCGGAACAAGTCGTTGACCAGATATGACGTGTAAAGTAACTCCAACCAATTTCAAAATTAACGCTTCAGTAGAAGGGATGGTCAATCTGCTGATGGAAGTCAATCAGCAGAATCAACTCAAGTGTAAAAGTATCTTCAGTAAATATCTTGAGTTTTACTGTGCCACCCAACTCACATTAATTGCCATCAATCCTTGACTTCGCCTATAAGATAATCCCAATTCACAATAAACACATAGCAATTACCCCCAATGTACTTCAAAACCCTAATTTCTCAATAATTCCACAATCAGCAACAACAAACATGTCTACCAAACCAGAAGTCATCGATCTAACCTCTTCCTCATCATCATCATCATCATCTAGTGATGATTCACGCCCATTGTTTCGATACCCTTATCAAGATGAACCTCGACCTTCAAAGTCCCCCTTTCTCCCTTCATCTAAAGATGATAGTGTAGTGGATCCAAGTGATTCATCTAGGGGTTCTGATGACTCCACAGAGCGTCTAGAGCCAATCTTCAATAGATTGGTGAGAGAGGAAGCGGAGAGGACAATAGCAGGTGGAGAGAAGCCCCAACCTTCACAGCCCCAACCCCAACCAAGGCCACGTGTCAGAAATCTACCACTCCCAAAGACAAGAGAGGTGGTGATTCGTCTTCCTGCTCCAGGATCTGGTGCTTCATATCATGGAAGCAGGGGAAAGGGCAAGGAGGCAGAGGTGAAGGGAAAGGGGAAAGGGAAGGTGGAGTAGAAGATGCTCTATGGTGGAACGAGTAGATGGAACAACTGAATATTTCTCATATCACAACTGCATCCATCGTCGTTTTCATCAATCCATCATTTCAATTTCCATCTTCAGCTTCTTCATCATACTGGTCATGCATATCCACCAGCTTTTGTAATAGATGATAGAAGCTAGAATATGTTTGGTAGATTTTGTATAGGAATGATCATGCATATCCACCAGCTTTTGTAATAGATGATAGGAGCTGTAAATTGTTTCTTGAATTAATGAACAACATCTCTTTTATATCTCAATGATTATCGCTTGATCTTTACTTCAGTACATCTCTTCAGAAGAAACAGTGAGATCACTTGTACCAATGAGTATCACTTGTGCGTCTCTTCAGTAGAAACAAGCTTTAAGCTTACATGACCATATTCCCAATTAATCAAACTTGGTGAACTTCAACTTAAGATTAGTAACTGCTCATAAAGGCATTCTGCAAAACAGCCACAAAGTAGCAAACAAACCAATACATACAAGGCTAAAAGAACATAAGTTGGTTAATGTAATCAAACAAAAATATAAACAATAATCTACAAAATATTTACAAGTTAGACAACAACAATCCTCCCCTGAGGCATATGCCTCCCCTGAGGCTTATGCCTCCCCTCAAACGTTGCAGTTAAGGGGTAAGCATCCTAATATGGACTCTCTGTAGAGGATGATCTTACAACAACAAAAAAACATATATACAAAATATTAGTACATTATGGAGACTCAAGTCATTACTGACTTGATCCTGCCTTGTGGATCATAATATTTAGGCCATGTAGATGTATAAGATCCACCATTGTTCTTGGGCCTCCATTGAAAATTAGGTCCCTTTTGAGTCCAAGAACAACCTGCTGAGGGCTTCACAGCAGTATCCCAAAATCCTGTGCCAACATACATTGAGTCAAAACATCCAGGCCAATAACCATTTTGAAAATATGAATTAGTTGGTATCACATATGGTCTAGCAACAGATCTGCTCTATTTATCAGCAGAATTGTGTTTGCTGGTTTGATGAGTTGCTTGTGGAACAAAAGATGGTATATCATTAACATTTTTCCACATTGGTCTAGATTTCTTTTGACTATCACATACACCCATTCTTTGCTCATGAAAATTACAATCCTTAATCAAATGAAATTTACTTCCACAAACAAAACATGTCTTCTTTTTAGAAGATTTATTCAAAGTGAAAGATGTTTCATTACATGCAAAAGCATTCAAACCACAAACATTAACAGAATTGTTTTTAACAGAATGAAAGACATTGTTTTGCAAAGAATTAAAAGACAAGTCTTCAGAGGAAACTGTCTTGGAAGTTGATTCCTTAGCAGCAACTCTAACAGGCTTGTAGGGAGTCTTGGGTGTAGGCTTGGGTGAGTTCTTGGGAAGGTCTGACTTTTCACTTGAATCACAACTGGTATATGTAGTAAACCCTTGGTCAGAGGACTTGTCACTGTCAGAACAAGAGACAAAGTCAGTAGATTTAGAATCAGGGTCTGGCAAGTCTTTTGACTTTTTGCCATAAAGATGGTGTGATCCATCAAAGTCTACAGTGATGGAAAGGTCAATGGGCATATGTTCTCCTCTAATAGGTCCTGGTACAGCATGTAAATCTCCTTCTTTTACATAATTAGCTAATCTTGTTGGTGTAAATTTACGCATACACTAGAACAAAAAGTGGATTTGGCCACACCGAATATGTGTGACGATATACATATAGTCACACATGATTTTTCGGCCGTGTGTGACTAAAGGTGCCGCGACCATAGGTACTCTATGGTCACGTGTTTGACTTTTTTTTAGTCTCGATTGCAAAAGAGTAACCAAAACCGTAACATGTGTGACTAATTAGGTACAAATTTTGTTGGATTAATCCGTATTAGTGACCATAAACACTGTATAGTCACGCAAAGCATGTTTCTTTTGGGTATTTAGTCACATACAATTAAGCATAAAGTGGCCAAAAGTGTTAATAAGTGTGACCATATGTTGTTTAAGGTGAAGAAATATGTCTTTTGTGTGACTATTGATCATCCAATGGCCACTTGAATTTTATGTTTGTGTGGCCTTTTGTAACATTTAGTCACACAAAGCATGTTTGTTTTGTGTATTTAGTCACATACAATTAATCATAAAGTGGCCAAACGTGTTAATAAGTGTGACCATATGGTGTTTAAAGTGAAGAAACGTGTATTTTGTGTGACTATTGATCATCCAATGGCCACATGAATTTTATGTTTGTGTGGCCTTTTCTAACATTTAGTCACACAAATCATGTTTGTTTTGGGTATTTAGTCACATACAATTAACCATAAAGTGGCTAAAAGTATTAATACGTGTGACCATATGGTGTTTAAAGTGAAGAAATGTGTGTTTTGTGTGACTATTGATCATCCAATGGCCACTTGAATTTTATGTTTGTGTGGCCTTTTCTAACATTTAGTCACACAAAGCACGTTTCTTTTGGGTATTTAGTCACATACAATGAATCATAAAGTGGCCAAAAGTGTTAATAAGTGTGACCATATGGTGTTTTAAGTGAAGAAATGTGTGTTTTGTGTGACTATTGCTCATCCAATGGCCACATGAATTTTATGTTTGTGTGGCCTTTTCTAACATTTAGTCACACAAAGCATGTTTCTTTTAGGTATTTAGTCACATACAATTAATCATAAAGTGGCTAAAAGTGTTAATAAGTGTGACCATATGGTGTTTATTGTGAAGAAATATGTATTTTGTGTGACTATTGATCATCCAATGGTCACATGAATTTTGTTTGTGTGTGACCTTTTGTAATATTTAGTCACACAAAGCATATTTCTTTTGGGCATTTAGTCACATACAATTAAGCATAAAGCGGCCAAAAGTGTTAATAAGTGTGACCATATGGTGTTTAAAATGAAGAAATGTGTATTTTGTGTGACTATTGATACTCTAATGGCCACATGAATTTTATGTTTGCGTGGCCTTTTCTAACATTTAGTCACACAAAGCATGTTTCTTTTGTGTATTTAGTCACATACAATTAAACATAAAGTGGCCAAAAGTGTTAATAAGTGTGACCATATGTCATTTAAAGTGAAGTAATGTGTATTTTGTGTGACTATTGATCATCAAATGGCCACATAAATTTGTTTTTGTGTGGCCTTTTGTAATATTTAGTCACACAAAGCATGTTTGTTTTGGGTATTTAGTCACATACAATTAAGCATAAAGTGGCCAAAAGTGTTCATAAGTGTGACCATATGTTGTTTAAAGTGAAGAAATGTCTATTTTGTGTCACTATTGTTCATCCAATGGTCACATGAATTTTTAGTTTGTGTGACATTTTATAATATTTAGTCACACATCGAATTAAACAAAAAGTGACCAATAATGTTGATAAGCGTGATTATATTATGTGAGCGCATCCTTTAGTCACAGGGTTACTACTACTAGTACTAAGTTAGCACTGCTGGAGCAGAGTTACTACTGCCATTACTAAGTTAGTACTGCTAGAGCAAGTTGTTACTGCTAATACTATGTTAGTGCTGCTGGAATGAGTATATATATATAAAACATAATTAAAAACGAAAAGCAATTTCAAATTGAATAAAACTCGAATGTATATAATTGAACCAAATATACAATTGTAATGTCGTACATAATCATATTCTCAAATACCAACACTGTTACTTAGATACTTCCTATTTAGATACAGGTTCTTACGTTATGTTTAACTGCCCAGCAAAACCAGTATCTCCATACTTCATTGCAACAACACGTGCCACACGGCCACAAACCGAAAGATCCACGTTGTATATCTTGAAAGTCTTATTTACCACCTTTTCATTCTCAATCGTGTCTGATATCTGCAAGCAAAATGAAACATTTATAAAATGTTAGTATGTCTTAATAAAGGTTACCAATCGACAGGTCAGCTCAGGTTGACCCGAGGTCAAGACAACACATGTTCCACCGCTTCTTCTGATGTTCAGGGTTTAAAGGGCCTTTGACCTAGCGGTGAGTCTCAGTTGACTAGTCCAAACCCATCCCATCATGTAGATTCTGCTTCTGCTATTTTAAAGTCCGTGTGTGCCAAACGAGGGTTGTTGTCAAGACCTGCATGAAACATGATTCAGATATTAGGGCTCGACGGGTTTGCTAGTAATTACCAAACTAGCTATTTTCACTTACCTCAGCAGAACCTAATCCAAAAACATATTTCTTCCTGGATGTATACGTCAAAACAGGTCAGGTCAAGTATGGTTTAACCAAATCATAATTTGTCGAGTTCTTTAAAAAGATAAATTTAGTGTCAGATATGTATGGAATATGATGATAGTACAACCTCAGAGACTTTCGACCTATTTAGAGATATTAACCCATTTCTTTTTAAGCTATTAATGGTTTAAATTTACTCATTGTCTAACACGAAGTTGACCCATGAACATAGAGATGAGTTGATATATCCACATCAGTAATGGAACCTACGCACAAACATTGAATGAAGGAAGCACATCAAAGATTCAAACTTTAAACAAGAAACTGACTTACCCATTTGCTCAAACGTGAATTCTTGCAACATACGTTCATTAATTATCCCTGGTCGCATGAACATGGGAATAAAGTTCAACCACCTAAGAATTAACAGCAATCACCAGTCATGTTTCATGGATCCAGTCTCATCACTTGGATACTTCCTGTAAAAAAAAGAGAAGATAACAGACGAGTAATTATGCCTCCATCAATAACCACTATCACTAGAATCATACCTACTTGCTACAATATTTACTCATGCTTCAAAAATAATAGTTATATCAGCCAGTAAAAAGTGACATTCATGATTGTAATCAAGTTTGTGTGTTATCTCAAATGTGTCGAACGGGTCGAAGGTCGCCCAATGTGTACTTTTAACTAATACATCGTAAATCACTTGAATAGAAACTTAGATCATTATTGTAATCAAGTTTCAATGCACTAATTCTACATAGAAGTTGTTAAAAGTTTGGACAAATAAGTATCCACTGGTTAAGTCACCCCTAATCTAATCTAACCCATTTTAACCCGTTACCCAATCCACCCATTTAACCCATTACTCTTTGTTACAAAGGTCAAAAATATTAATGTAGCAAAGGAAACGATTTGGTTACATGAGACAAGGAATCGTCTAAAGCCGCCCCTCTGTAGCTAACGTGAAATTTGTCTTTGGCAACTAACCCCTGAAGCATAAGAAAGGCAAGCTTAAAATAGATTTCAAAAAAATGAGCACAAAGATAACGGACTCACTTCCCCAGCACCAAGGAACAAGAACGTGTGATCAGCCAAGCTACCGCCAAGTAATTTCAGTGATGCAACAAGACCAGCAAGAACCAGAGATGCAGTCCCCTACAAACCAAAGACTCAAAAGTTATACATGGATTTTAAATATTAGCCCAATGAAAATTCGTCAATTAGTTGTGTTGTATTCCTGTATATCATCGTTGAACACCAAATGACTAGTTCTGTATTTGGACAACAGCTCTAATGCATTGTGGTTTGCAAAATCTTCAAACTACAAAATTTAAAATGTCAACACAGTGTGCACGAATATATGTACTTATGAGCTCTTACAGTCAGATGTAACAAACAAAAAGCACTTGGATTATTTACCTGCACAAGGACTTCTTCACCATAGTTCTGCTTGACTGCAGACTTGAACTTTTCAAGTAACTCGTAATATTCCTGCAGAAACATAAGATATAAAAGCTTTCCCTCTATACTATATCAAAGAAAAGACATAATTAAAGTACGAAACAATAAACATATAGATTATGTACCTTTCCAGTAGCCCTATTTTTTGTAAGTCCGATGTAGAACTCATCATCCAGAAGCTTCTGGTTGTTGTTCATTACATACAATATACATCACATACCCTTTAATGTCCTCCACAGCTTGCTTTCGTCTTTGTATCTGAGGTTCAAGTATGTGAATGAGTGTTGCTCTTGCCTGAAACACATGTTTTTCTGGTTGAGTGGAAAGGTCTTAAAATGATGACAAAACAAGCAAATCAAAAATTATTGCAGGGAGTTGTACCTGATGTGGACGTAACGAATTGAGAAGATGGTGCAAGTTCTTAAATATAAGAGAAATGTCTTCCACTCTCCTTGCATATTGTGATGGCCGCTCTATTAATACATCAGCTGGCTCCAAAATATGCAGCTGCAGTTCCCTGTTTAGTGATCTCAATTCCTTTTTGAAATCTAGAAAAAGACGAGGGTGGTGTTAGCTCCAAAATATGAAGCTATTTCTTTCAAAACCCAAGAAATACAAAAAAATATATATAAAACTGAAACATAAATTTTGCACAAACAGAAACTAATGTAGAATTTAAATACAATACTATACCATCTTCTTCGCCAGTTTCAACATCATTATGACCACCCAATTCTCCTTGATTTTCATTTATAACAGGCAATCTCCTCCGTAGTTCCTCAACAACTGTTATCACAATATTTCAGGTTTATGCGCATACAAGATATATATGTCTAAAACATGAGTTGAATACTCGATCTCTAATTAAGCTAAACGAAAAAAACATACCACACTTAGAAGTGTTTCTAATGCTTTGAGAGCAGCAATCTTGAGAGAAATCGGTACACGGTTTTTGAGCGTGTATATTGTCTCACATTGATTTACTGAAAAAAGAAGATAGATATTATCTACATTAATATTCAACAACTATCACTCAGAATTCACATGGTAAAAAACCTATGCAAGATCTTAATGACTACAGCTGAAAAGTTGCACAGTAAATGACTAATTACTAAACAATATTGTGTGTAAATTATCATTTTAGTAATATATAGATGGGAAATTAACCCAAACCCATACGGGTTTCTTGACCCGACCCATTTGCAAAATAATTAAATCAAACAACCTAAATGATTTCATGAATTTATAATCAAAAAATGTTTTAGGCCAGTTTTAATCCACTAAAATCAATATAAATTGTTTTATATTCGATTAAACATTTAAGAAAATATAAATTAAATATGTGTTTAAGCATACCCATGATTAGAGTAGGATAGGTGAGATGAGGGTGATGGTGGCTCGACTGTGATGGCAGTGGATGTGGTGGTTATCTCGAACCAAACAACCGAAGCAAACAAACTCACCCCTTTCCTCCCTTTTCTTGATGATGGTGATGGCGTGGAGGAGCGATGGTTGGTGGAGAGACGACGAGATAAGGCGGTGAAGTGTGGCGGTGGTGTGAGTCGGTTCTAGAGAGAAGAAGAAGAGATGAACTATTGGAGAGAGAGAAGATAGATCTCACTATCTGTTTTTGATAATTATTAGGGTTTTGATTTTGGGGGAAAAGGAGCGGGATCTTGAGCGGGAGATTGAAAATTCGGGGGAAAAGATTGGTTTTTTTAAAGTAAAATAGTTAAGGATAAGGCGCAAATGATTTGAGCTTTTGTCGAGTAACTAGAGTTCGTTCGAGCTAATTCTTATTGAGCTTTGAACTTAAGCTCAAGCCTATCAAATGAACTCGAAATGTTTAATGAGTTGAGCTCAACCTTATATAAGTTCGACTTGAGTTATTGTTGAGTTTTCGAGCTTGTAAGTGATATAGCATATGTTTTTTTATATATTTTGTATGTAAGTTCACTAAGTGTAAATACTTATTTATGAATGTATCGAGCTTATCGAGCTCAATTCGAACCGAGTTCGATTCTTATGTTATATTTCAATTTTTAATTTGTGTAAGAAAACACATCTTTACAAATAAATCAAGCTTTTCGAGGCAAGCTCAAGCCGAGTTCAAACTCTCTCGATCCCGGATAACATGATCGGGAGGTCCCTGGATACTTGCTTCTTAGTGTCTGTGACAAACGGTATACACCTGCCAAGCCGGTGCAACCCATGCATGATCGCCTTTAATAACATCAAATACAATTCATATAACCTTCACACTATAACTATACACCTACCAAGCCGGTGTAACCCATGCATGACCGGTGATAATGGCTAATTCACATGGGTCATGGTTCATTTGCATTAGGTTATCACTGGTCACATTAATTAATGGGTATTTGACATCATATGGGTCATATGCATTGGGTTATAGTTGCTTAGAGTGTCATGTTACGACACATCCATGATTGTTGACAATGTGTAATTAACATGGGTAATGGGTCATGTGCATTGGGTTGTAATGGCTATACTGTCATGTTATCAACCAATACATGACTGGTGGTCGACAATGGTTAATTAACATGGGTGATGGGTCAAGCGCATTGGGTTTTGTAAACTAAGACAAATACTATAAAACATTTTTATACGTTTTCTATTTTTTTTTTATGTTTTCATCCGTTTGTAACGTTTTTCGTCCCCTTTTGACCATTCAATTTATTTTGACCGATCTCGCTAGTTTTCGACCGATTTTGACAATTTTCGACAGATTTCGACGGATTTAGACCGTTTTAGACTGACTACAACCGATTGCGACCGATTTCGACCTTTTCGACCGATTTCATCCATTTTTGAACGTTTTGGCAATTTTCTCTCATTTTCATATGTTTTCAAGCTTTTTTTTTACGTTTTCCTCCGTATTAAAACGTTATGAAACGTTTATTACGTTTTCGTATATTTTGTACGATTTTTTCGTTTTCATACGTCCTTCTCCTTTTTTTCTTTGTTTTGCTACGTTGTGTTCGCTTTCGTACATTTTGTACGCCTTCATACCATTTTTTAAGAAAACGTTAGACAATAGACAAAAACGGTCCCAAACGTACAAAAATGGTTGAAATCAAGAAAAAAATGAACGAAAACGGTTTAAACCATTATGATATTTTATCCTTTAAACCAAATAAGCTACAACTTATTTAGTTTTGCTAGATTCGAAATTTTAAAAGTGAAACAAATTGAAAATAAGCAGAGGGAGAAAAAGTCACGGTTTAATAAGCAGCTTCTATAAGCACTCTTTAAGCTACTAGCCAAAAACAATGAAGCTTAAACTTCTATAGTAAAAAGGAAATGCATTACATTAACAAATATGTTACCCTGGCAAGATGGTAAATCACTTGACTTCCGTAGGGGAGGTCGCATGTTCGATTCTCGCTGGGGTGTAACATCCTTTTTTATTTTCTTGCTATTTTTTCTCGTAACATAATTTAGTCACACATTTGCGATATGTATCGAATTGTGACTTAAATAATGTGTGACAAGATATGACTCTATGATTTAGACACCTAAATAAATACTTCATGTGACCATACCTAAAATCTTGAATTTAGTCACACAAACACTCAATGTGACTAATATCATGGTTAATGATAAATCGTCGGGGCAGGTTTACGTCGGCCTAGGAAACTCGGTCAACGACGTCGAGGAACCTTAGTCGTTTCGAAATAGGCTCCGTCATTCTACGTCGGCCTAGGAACCGTCGGGGCACGTTTACGTCGGCCTAGGAAACTTGGTCTACGACGTCGAGGAACCTAGTTGTTTCGGAATAGGCTCCGTCGTTCTATGTCGGCCTAGGAACCGTCGGGGCACGTTTACGTCGGCCTAGGAAACTCGGTCTACGACGTCGAGGAACCTTGGTCATTTCGGAATAGGCTCCGTCGTTCTACGTCGGCCTAGGAACCGTCGGGGCACGTTTACGTCGGCCTAGGAAACTTGGTCTACGATGTCGAGGAACCTTGGTCGCTTCAGAATAGCCACATGAATTTTATGTTTGTGTGGCCTTTTCTAACATTTAGTCACACAAAGCTTGTTTCTTTTGGGTATTTAGTCACATTCAATTAAGCATAAAGTGGCCAAAAGTGTTAATAAGTGTGACCATATGATGTTTAAAGTGAAGAAATGTGTATTTTGTGTGACTATTGATCATCCAATGGCCACATGAACTTTATGTTTATGTGACCTTTTCTAACATTTAGTCACACAAACCATGTTTGTTTTGGGTATTTAGTCACATACAATTAATCATAAAGTGGCTAAAAGTTCACATAATTGTGACTATATAGTGTTTCCTTAATTAATAAAAGTTCACCTTTGCACCAAAAAAGGAATATTTTGTGTTGTGGTCTGCTTATAAGCAGAACAGTTTAGTGGTTAAGGCTGCCAGTACAAAGTTAAGTCTGGTAGGTTAGTTTTAGTGGTTAAGGCTGCCAATACAAAGTTAAGTCTGCCAGACCTAAGTTAAGTCTGTTTAGTATTCGTAGTTAGTTCTGTTTATGAAAAACATAATATTTTTTGTGTTACTATTGATCATCCAATGGCCACATGAATTTTATGTTTGTGTCGCCTTTTCTAACATTTAGTCACACAAAACATGTTTCTTTTGGGTATTTAGTCACATACAATTAATCATAAAGTGGCCAAAAGTGTTAATAAGTGTGACCATATGGTATTTAAAGTGAAGAAATGTGTATTTTGTGTGATTATTGATCATCCAATGGCCACATGAATTTTATGTTTGTGTGGCCATTTCTAACATTTAGTCACACAAAACATGTTTGTTTTGGGTATTTAGTCACATACAATTAATCATAAAGTGGCTAAAAGTGTGACCATATGGTGTTTAAAGTGAAGAAATGTGTATTTTGTGTGACTATTGATCATCCAATGGCCACATGAATTTTATGTTTATGTGGCCTTTTCTAACATTTAGTCACACAAAGCATGTTTGTTTTGGGTATTTAATCACACAATATTAACCATAAAGTGGCTAAAAGTGTTAATAAGTGTGACCATATGCTGTTTAAAGTGACGAAACGTGTATTTTGAGTGACTATTGATCATCCAATGGCCACATATTAAGTTACGTGACCATATGTAATGGATTTTGGCTACACTTAAATAATATGTGTGACAAAACGTTTAGCGTGACCATATATGGCATTTGGTCACGGTGTTAGTAGCAAATGTGACTTTATAGATTAGCTTTTGGCAAGCTAACACAAACTAAACTTTAAACACACATATTAACTTACATGAACATATGTACTGGATTTTGGCTACACTTAACGAATGTGTGACAAAACATTTAGTGTGACCATATATGGCTTTTGGTCACAGTGTTCAAGTGTGTGACATATATTTGTCACTGTTTATATGTATATCGTGACTAATGCTTCAACCTTACTTTTCATTTGTCACTTGTTCCAATTTCAGATGTGGCTAAAGAGTTGGCAAAACACATCAGTCACCCTTAAATAATGTGTGACAAAACTTGACTCTATGATTTAGACACACAAAAAATTACTTCATGTGACTAACGCATCAAGGTTACTTGTATTTGTCACGCGTTCCAAATTCATATGTGGCTAAATGATATGAAACAAAATCACCAGATACCTTTAGCCACACAATGTTCAATTGTGTGGCGATACAGTTGTAATGGTCACACATTCAAAATTTTCATGTGTGACTAATTAGTAAATGTTGTGAATTTTCGTACCTTCAGCCACACAAATATGTGAATGTGTGGCCGTTCCATTTCGACCATGCGTGACCAAATCCCATTTTTGTACTAGTGATATCAGTTCTAGCTTCTAAGCCAACATACTTCTTAAATCCTAAACCTATCCCAGAGTTTACAGATTGACTACCATAGAGAAATCTAGCTACTTTGTCACCTGACACTAACCATTCTTTATGTCTAGCTACTTCCTCATCTAGTTTCTTTCTAACACCCTTATCTTTTCATCATAAGCAAGTTGATTCTTTTGAAACCAAATTTTTTGTTTTTCTACAGTTTTTAAAGCCTTTTTGTAAGCCTCAACTTCGACATAATATTCATTATATTTAGGTTTCAATTCATCATAAGCTTCCTTAAGTTCATTATATCTTTCACTACAACCAAAAACACAATTATGTACCTGAGAGATGCCCATTAAGGCAACTTGATTATGCTGATCCTCTGTAGTACAGCTTGCCAGCAATCCACTCTGATCAGAACCAGAAACTTCATCATTATCAGGATCATGCACCTTCCAGTTGACATGGTCATCCAGTGTGACCAAAGCTGTGGAGGATCCAACTTTTGTAGTTCCAGCTTCCATTTGATTTTGCTGATAGGTAGAATACCTAACTTCATCACCAGCCTTCCTATCCTTGCATTCTCTTGAGAAGTGACCCATTTGACCACAAGTATAGCACTTGACTTTCCTTCTGTCAAATCTTGCTGAATCTCTTCCCTGGAAACCAAACTTTCTTCCAGACTTACTCTCAAACTTCTTGATGTTCATTGAGAGCATGGCCAGTTGCCACTTCAAGTTCATCTCTTCCATATCAAGTGGATCCACCTGTTCAAAATCCTCAAATGCTAGTTGTTGCTGATTGTCATAATCAGCAACAAAAGAGTGAATCACATCTTCCAGTACACCACTAGATTTAGGTTGAGAATTTGATGAGGTGGAGATGTAGGATGATGATGCTGAGGAAATTGGGCTAGGAGCATAGATCATCTTATGTGAGGAGGTGCTAACAAAAGCTGAGTGAGTGGGAGTGGATGAATGAAAGGGACTTCTGACATCAGGCTCAAGAGTTTAAAGTCTGTTGTAGAGATCATCCAAAGTGACCAGATCTAGCCCACCTTTTGCTTTGAGTGTAATGCTTACTTGCAACCAAGATGGAGGTAAAGATTGTAAGAACTTTGAATTCCAATCCTCATTTTCTGGCCTGGCCTTCATCTGATTCAATTGACTCAAAATCCTATGGAACCTGTCATATCCCTTGTGGATACCTTCTTCCTCAAAGATTTGGAATTCCTGAAACTGCTGTTTCAGCATTGATTTCCTCATCCTCTTTGACTCATCATTCCCACCAAACCTAGCCTTGATTGCCATTCAGATGTCCTTAGCATCCTCCATGTAGTGAAAGTCACCCATGTGATCATCTGGTATAGCCTGAAGGAAAATAGTTCTGACTTTATTCACTTTCTGAACAGCTAGAATCTCTTCAGCAGTTTTGGGACCAACGATGGTAATAACACCATCAGCATCTTTGACACACTTCTTCAAACTGTTACCTTTACGGACAACTTCCCAAAGATTCCAATCAATGTTGCTGATCCAATTTTGCATCTTCATAGCCCACAATTCATACTCCTCCTTCTTGAGGTATGGGAACTTTGCATTTCTGTATGTGAGATTGAGTTGTTACAAGGAAGTGGTGTTTTGATTGTGAGTAACTTCTGTTTCAACGTCTGACCCAGGCATTGTTATGGTTGTATAGGTTGTGAGGGTGTAAAGAAAAGAATGTTCTTAGTATCACAGAGGCTCTCTCGAGGCTCTGATACCACTTGGTGAACCTAAGACCTTGATAGATCTTTGAGCGCTCGTGAGTCGTTAGTAATGTTTATGTAATCACAAACACACTAATAGAAAGTCTCTATTACTTGTATTCTAAAGCGGAAATCAAACATAAGTAAGAACACAGATAACTAAGAATACTTTGATCCTCTATGGATCTTTTATAAAACTAAAACTTGTTTTTCAAACTCGTACATCATACATACTAATGTGTTCCTTTTATAGACAAGGAACCCTAAACTGTTTCACAAGAAACGTATAATCATAAAACTAAAAGAGATATACATTATCACTTCCTAATAAAGCTCATGCATATCCTAACTAACTATAAAATACGCGGAATATCTATATCTGCAGAAACAAACTACGCGGTTTTACTACTTCCGCAGAATCACTTCTTCAGCAGAATCCGTCAGCAGTATCTTCAGCAGAATTCTTATTTAGTAGAATTCCCAACAATACTTTTTTTTGTATTATTTCTTTTGTCCTTTGTCTGAGTAGAAGTCACGGGCATGTTTTCGCTTTGTGTTTTCTTTGCGAAACACGTTTTTAGTGTTTTCACTATGCACTTTTGAGGTTATATAGCAGTTTGAAAGCGACTGCCATTCACAAAGTTTCAAAACTAGAATTCACAAAACAAAAACAAGCAAATAGCTACAACTTCAGTTTCGATACGGGTTTTATAAAAGTTTCAAAACTATCATTCACAAAACAAAAACAAATAGCTAGAAGATCAAGTGCGGCTATTACGGGTTTATAAAAGTTTACGATGAATTTATCACCGTTTTACACGAACGAAAAAGAGGTATAATTTTACGCTATTACATATAAAAGTTTACGTTTATAAAAAAATGACACATCGAGACGGCTCAGATTGTTATTTTTAATCATATGGCTGCAAATTTGAAGGTTGCAAAATGTTTGCCGTCCATTCGGTTATGCCATGCCAATTGAATTTTTTTTTTAATCATCATCGCCGTCTCGGTTTTTTAAAACAAAAATCAATAGCTTATTTCATAATCAGCAGTTTCAAGAAAACATTTCAAAAAACCAAGTTTTTTTTATCAACAACAACCAAAAGCAGTTTTAGAGCTGCTGAAAACTGCTTCTCATAATAAGCAGTTTCAGTTTTTGAAACTGCTTTGAAGATCAAACCACATATCTAAACCAACCAAACTGCTTTCAATATAGCAGTTTTTGAAAGAGACTGCCATTCACAAAGTTTCAGATAAGCAATCATTACCAACTGCTTATTTCATAAGCAATTTCAGTAAGCAACAATTACAAATCACAGATCTAACACCACCATCACAGATCACCATCACAGATCTAACAAATCACAGATCACCATCACAGATCTAGGGAGGGTATTCTTTGTATAAATAGCGAGGGTGGGGATAACTCCTCCCCTTTTCAAAACTTTTCAATACAAACCACCACAATCAAAAAGATCACCACCACAGATCTAATCATCTTTTTATAAAAACCCATAATTTTTTCAAAAGTTTTCAATACAAACCACCACCATCAGAAAGATCACCACCACAGATCTAATCATCTTTTTATAAAAACCCACAATTTTTCAAAAGTTTTCAATACAAACCACCACCATCAGAAAGATCACCACCACAGATCTAACAAATCACAGATCTACAAAACTTTTCACAGATCTACAAAAGATCTAACAGAAACCATGCGAAAACATCACCATCAGAAAGATCACCACTACCATCAAAAGTTTTCAATAAAACATCATCACCATCACAATAAAACATCACCATCATCACAGATTTTTTTTAGATCTAAAAACATCACAAATTTTTTTTTAGATATAAAAACATCACATAAGCAGTTTCATAACTGATTTTTTAAGATCTAAAAAGTTTCATAACTTACTCGTTAGACTAGCAAGTCGTATAAAAAAACCACATAAGCAGTTTCACAACGAGTATTTCACAATGAGTATTTCACCAATTTGTAAAACTTTTATTTTTTTTATTTACAAAGTAAAAGTATCACTTGTTAAAAAGTTTGTAAAAAAATTTGTAAAAGTATCACTTGTAAAAAAAAATTTAAGTTTGTAAAAATGTTTGTAAAAGTAGGGCACACATTTTTAAAAAGTATCATACTTGCCACTATTTGCTTTTGTGGGTAGCGAACAATTGTTTTTGCTTTTATGGGTACTTTTCTTTCAAATCCATCATTTTTTAGGTATTTTGTGAAATTTTTGGACATTTTTGCCCCTCTTAGCTAATACTCCCTCCGTCCCATATTAAATGTTCAATTGAATTTTTTAAGTCTTTCTTTATTAACTTTGACCATAAATATTTTTGGTTTTGTTTTATAATATTTGATGCAAAATATATGAATAGATTGAGTTTTAAATGTATTTTCACAACGTATTATTTTTATCTAATACTATATAACACAAACAAAAATATTTAAGGTCAAAGTTGTAAAAAAAGACTTGAAAAGTCAAATCTGTTCATTTAATATGGGACGGAGGGAGAAGAATTTTTTTACCCGAAGGGTAAAAATATCACATAGTACCCTAAAAAGGATGAATTTGAAAGAAAAGTACCCACAAAAGCAAAAAAATTTGTTCGCTACCTACAAAAGTAAATGGTGACAAGTATGATATTTTTTAAAAACATTTGCCCGTAAAAGTATCACTTGTAAAAAAAATTAATTTTTTATTTACAAATAAAAGTTTGTAAAAAAATATCACTTGTAAAAAAAATATATAACTTGTAAAAGTTGTAATGTATTTTTTGTAAAAGTTGCTCGGGGGTGGTCACGGTTTGGTTCGGTTAATTTTTTGTAAAAGTTGTAATTTATTTTCAGGTGTTCAGTTCTGACAAGGAACTAACTGATTGGGTGCAAAATATAGCTCGGTGGCTCGGTTTTGTCATTGTTAAAACAAGAACCAAATCAGAAAAGGGGTATTTGTACGAAATCAATTATGGGTGTTCAAAGGGTGGGAAGTATGAACGTGAAGGTACTGAACAACGGCAAACCAGTACCTCTAAAACCGATTGTCAAGAAAAATATGTTAAAGAAGGTGAGAGGGATATACCAACCTGAATCTGTTAACATACTTGAACCTGTTGTTCACAAAATTACCCGTGGACGTCCGAGCGCAAAGGACAAAAAGCCCATGGCTACAAAAGTCCCAGACTTGAATGAAGTACCAACCGTAGATCACCGAAGAAGAACAAATTCAAGATCTACAAAAGTCCAGGACTTGAACAAAGAACCTACGAGACATAGTTCTTACATGGGTCCCAGAGGTGAACAAAGTATAAGACACAGGTTATACGTTGGAGACGAAGTTAGCGATTATTTGATGGAGCAGATTCCAGAGTTATTCCATCAATACATCATAAGTATTTATAATGTGCGAGGTGATGGAAATTGTGGGTTTCGGTGCGTTGCCCACGGTATTGGTCTCCACGAAGATATGTGGCGCAATATTCGAGCTTGGTTACAGAACGAGTTAGAGAATCGGAGTGGCTATTACATAAGTATGTGGTTGCAAAATGACTTTAACCAAATTCGGAGAATAACAGATTGGTTCGATGATGGATTTGCACCACAGGATAGGTGGATGACTATGCCAAACACGGGGTTGGTTATTGCTTCACTGATTAACCGGCCTTTGTATTTATATCCCAACGACAAAGTCATACGTGTTTTTCGCTCTTTTCTGGTCCAAACTTATCACAAGGAATTGACCCCCTTGTGATTGCCCGTGTGGGGGAAGACGCATGTGCTCACTTCATTTATCTGGCGCTACACAGAAATTCACCACTTCCGGATACTCACCCACAATGGGGGGCGTACAGAGTTGACAATGCAGCCGAATGGGCAACTTTATATTCTCATCGACAACTGATGTATACTAAGAATATACGAAGACAAACATAGTAAATGATTACTGATTTATGTTGTAAATAATTATACCGACAAAACATAGTGAATGATTACTGATTTATGTTGTAAATAACTGTTTGTATTATGACACCGACAAAACATAGTAACTGACTGAAAGTTTATTTAAATTAATAATAACATTACTGATTTATGTTGTAAATTATTATGCAAATTCTTTGGCTAGGTGGAACGAAAAAATTCTTTCTTGTGTCGTTGTCAGAGAGGATTAATTATAGAAAGGACATCCTGTACAGAATCTAATAATGGCAACTGTATTATGCATGTCCTTATTCAGTGGTAAATAATTATACGTTTGCTTAGTTATGTAAATATGTAAATAATTTGTTCGTTAATAATACATTTCTAATAATTTTCTTAACATGTAACAGGCACGAACAAATGACTATGGGTGTGGATATTTTATGTGGAAGACTGCTTTTCAAAACAAGTACTTTAGTCAAGCATCTTCTTCAACGCAGTGCTTAAACTGCGTTGCTAAAGATAATAAGATTGACCAGATTGAAACAAGAAACAAGATGTTATTGTCTCAAAACAAGATGTTGATGACAAGAATAAAGACGCTGGAGGCATCACTGGAATTAGCAAGGAATCCTGAGGATCACGCATGTCGATCGGGTGCAATGCTCCATGATCTTTTAGATGACATAAATAATCTCATATGTAGTAGGTGTTGTTGTTTTTAAATAATGTGTTAATGTTGTTGTTTAATTGAATAATAATAACAGTTGTTATTGTAGTTGTTTAATGTGTTAATGTTTAACGTGCTATTGTTGTTGTTATTTAATTAAGAAAACACATTAGACGAATACAAATAAACACAAAGAAAAACATTACACAAAAAACATTACACAAAAATAAAGGAAAAAAAAATACAAAAAGTATTCTCATAGTAAACTATGGAGGGTTGATAGATGTTGAATTATGTATGTCGGTGGTGGATGTTGATCTCCAACAAATCTTGAGAGATGGAAAGTGGAGTAATGAGTTTTGATGTAAATTTGGACTGTTGAAAATCTGGTATTAACAGACAGAGACGGACTCAGAATTTTTAAAAGGGTGTTGCACATTTTTTTTTATTTATGATTATGAGTACTAAAGTTGCCCTATAAAAAATTTATTAGGTAAAATCAAGGGTTGCACATGCCTAAAAAGACATATTTTACAAAAAATTTACACTTCGTGACCAAAGAGTGGGTGTAGCCCGTTCCACACCCGGCCCCCATGTGGGTCCGTCCATGTTAACAGATTCTAACAATGACTTTCATTTTCGTCTTTTTAATGTTTTTGAGCTTTGCTTGAGAAAACAAAAAATTTAATTGGAGATTCAAACGTGAAAGAAGGTAAGGGTATTTTAGTCATTTTAGTTTGACCAACGATGAAAATAAACCTATGGTTTTCTAACAAGGATGATCCCTGCACATTTTGAACATTTTGAACCATACAAACAAAACGTGCAATTTAACCGAACCGTAGACTATTTTCGCAGTATGCTCCTCATAATTTAATAAAATTGAAATTTAACCAACTCTAGTTGCGTGGCCCAAGTTCACTATGCTTAAGACAGCGATGCAACGTCATCACAACCACGTATTACCGACATCACGTATGCTTCTAGCAAGTCCATTCATCAATAATATTTTATAGTCCACACCTAAAAAACCTTTTATTACAAAGCGACTTGTCATTACACATGTAATACATGCCTTTTTTCTATGTGTGTGTGTATTCTTGCGTAAGTTACAAGGAAATTATGTGGGAGAATATATTAAACCAATAGTACAAATTCCATGTGATTCACATATGCTCATTCATGTTACAAGAAAGAAACTAGTGTTTGAAATAATATTTTTTGCTTAGATAGAATATTATTGGTTATTAACATTTTGCAAGAATATTATCAGGGTGCATGGAGAAAGATCAAAGGAAACGTAGCAGAGTGGTGGATGATGGTAATGGTAGCGGTGGTGGAGGTGATCGGAAGAAGGGGAAGGAGGTGGTGAGTGAACCAGTGGTGACGGTGGCTCCACCGACTGATGATGAGGTGGAGGAGTTTTTTGCTATCTTACGCCGTATGCGAGACGCGTTTAAGTCTTTAGAGAAAGGTGGTAGTGGTGGTGGTGTTAAGTTGCCGGAAGCGGCGCGTGAAGGTGTTGAAGGTGAAGTGCTTGTGAAAAAGAAGACTGATGTTGTGCTTTTGGATTTGAACACTGTTCCTGATGAAGGATAGTAGGTGTTTTTACGGTGGCGCGTGGGGTGCATGCTAATAGAAGTCTTTGATGTTTGGCTGTCTTACAATAATGTAACTAACCTTGTCCGGGTCATATGACTTTGACCCGAATTGTGGGTTTTTTAAGCAGAGACCCGAGATGAAATGAATTTAATATATCATTGCCTTTGTTAATTTTCTACGCATGGTCCACGTATGTTATAATTTGATTAAAGAAAGTCTGTTGGTACCTAATATTCGTGTCCTTTGAATCAAAACGGTTAAACGGGTATAATAGGTAGAGTACTATTTGGCTGCACATTTTATTTTTGAGAAATGATACGTAGACTTAAAAATTGGCTTAAAAGTGAACTTAAAAATATTTGAGAAAATCTTGACGGGTTGTAAAATAAGCGGATTCCTGTCTGCAGTCGTCAAAAATCTTGACAAATGTTTTTAGGCCCACTTTTAAGTTCAAGTTTTAAGACTATGTATCATTTATCTTTATTTTAAATTAAAGATTATGTTATTGGTATCTTTGGCTCATGAAAAGTATAAATATTTCGTGCTTTTTATCCTTTTGACTTTGTTTACAGTATAATATAATTTTTTATCAGTTATCCTTCTATACTTTTTATCAGTTTAATACTTTTGATTTGTTAAATTTTATATGTTTTATTTTGCACTTTTTGTTTCACAGTTTTATGATATAAATAAAATTATTAAAAAAATAATAATAACAATAGAAAATGAGGGTGCTACTTGTAAAAATGAGGGAGCCTTTATAACTTATCCCTTAACTTGATAACTTAATTACTAAGACCATCACCATAGTCATTTTACAAAAATAAACCAAATTTTGACGTATTAGGGCATCCACTATGGTGGTTTATAAAAAGGTTTATAAAAAGATGAAGAGGTCCATAGTATTGTTAACCATAGTGGACATCAATTTCATGCTTACATGGCATGAAGAGGTCCAATATCTTAGACCTTTTTACAATTAATGCATTGAGTTATCTTATATATTTATAAAGCTTTAACAAGTTTATCTATAGTAGAAATAGGTTTATAAATCTAAAAGGTTTATGAATTTGTGATGTGGCATAATTATAAACCTTTGTAAAAGTTTATCATAGTGGATGCTCTTACAAAAATGAACCGGCCCTTTAGTTAATGCGATGGTACACGCATTGTTCTTGGAGAGTGTGCCCCAATAGATCTAAAAACTCATCTTTATTACCTTTTCTCATACAAATTGACCAACTCAAACATTTAATTTCTCTCAACATCACCCTCTTTTCACTTTTATTTAAATTAAAACAACCACTTCATCTTCAATCTCCATTTTCAATATCCATCTTCACCACCATATTCAAACTTCGACCCAAAGTCAGTCGCCCCAAGGTCCCACAAGGTCGCCTACAATCATAAGTTTATTTTGAAGAAAAAAAATCGTTTAAAAATTTTACTCCTTTATTTTCCTTCCGAATAGTTGCAAATGCAAACAAGTAAACGATCTGATTTAATTGATATGGGTAGTAACCAAAAGTTAATAGATAAATTAAAATAAGCGTTTAGAAAAATGATTGAAAATCTATACTATATATTAAGGGTACTTTGTTTTAATTTGTACTCCCCCGTCCCTAAACAAGTGTTTATTATTGACTTTTAAAGTCTTACTTTTTAAACTTTGACCTTGAATTATTTTATTTGTGTTATGTAATACTTGATGCAAAATATATCAATAGATTGGGTCCTAAATGTATTTTCACTGGTATAATTTTTATCAAGTATTACATTACATAAATGAAATAATTTATGGTCAAAATCGAAAAAAAGACTTTAAGAGGCATTAAAAGAAATATTAGAAGAACAAAGAAGGGCTGAAAAAGAGTGGAATGAGAGAATTAAGGCTCAAAAAGCTGAGGATGAGTATTTCAGGTTGGAATTTGAGGAGTATCCTGATTATGATTCTGTATCCGGTGAGTATCCAGATTAATCTATGGTTAAAGAACTTATGTGTTTTATTTTCTGTATCGTAGTTTTTACTTACAAATTTCAATGTCGTATTCTGCTTTGCTTGTGTAATGAATAAAAGTTCGTATTCTACTTTGGTTCTTCGTACTCGAAACTAAATTTCCATTCATTTAAATAAAAATAAGCATTACAATACAAAATTTAAAATACAATACAAACACACAATACTCCTACTTATTTTTAACATGCATCCAAACAAATTTATAATTCGTTTGTATTTTTATTTTTCCCGCCTTTCTAAACAAAGCATTATGTATCTCGTAATCGAAATCAGATGGTTGATTCAAATAAGCGTCGATCAAAGAACGTTTCTCTTGTGGAATGTCACTGCATTCCTCGTATGTTTTCCTCAATTCATTTAGCTACAGATGCCTTTTCAAATTCTATGGCTAAGTTCATAAGGACTAGCTGACGAGCTTTATCCTCGTCGATTTATTTCTGAATCAAAGCTTTGATTTCATCGACGGTGTATAGAAGCGAACAAGCCATTTAAAAAGTTGATGAAAGTGTATAAATTGTGTATAAAAGGATAAGATAAATGGGGTTTGAATTTTGGTTTGAGTGAAGTATTTATAAGAGCAGTCACAAAGGTAACGGCATAACGCCGTTATTGCCTTAATAACGCCTTATTAGGCGTTATACCATTGGGAGCATCGCGTTATTGGGGCGTTGGTTGCATAGCGTTGGTTTACCAACGCACGTTAAAAAAAAATTCATTTCACCCCCCTAAACCATTTCAAATAGATTTTCACTTACACCCCCTCCACCTATTCAAATTCAAATTTAAATTATACTGGTCAATTCTGGGCGGGATAAATTCAAATTCAAATTTGAAATTTAAAAATCAAATATGAGCGGGATTTATTCAGTTTCAAAATTCAACTCTGCCTATATAAACAACTCTACCATAGTTGTTTAGAACACACAACACACACAAGTTACACACACAACTCACACACAAAAAATGTCTCGCAAAGATTTTTCTCAGCAATTCCCCAGCCCAGAAAAGTTGCCGAAAACCACCTTTCCAAATCACTTGCCGGAACCCGATGTTTACTCTACACCTCCAGAAAATGTCTTTCCGGTGGGTTTTGAAAACATCCCGTACCTCCCAATTGTTCCAAGTTCACCTGTGAACAATCCACAGGTGGATTTTCAAAACCACCCCAGCGGGTTAAGTGAGGCTTCCCTCCGGCAACTGGAACGAGATGAAGAAACCGTAAGGGAGATTATGGAAGAGCAGACACGTGAAGAGGCTGCTCGTCGTGAGCAAGAAGCACGAGAAGCTCAGTACCTCAATGACAACTTCTTCGACATCATGGAGAGTCGATACATGAATGGGGAGTTTTATTCTCCGCCAACCAGTTCTGATGGTTGGGACTCAAATGATTCGTTTTTTTAAGTTTTAGTAGTTTTATTTAATTCGTCTTTAACGTTTAATGTACGTTTTTTTAAGTTTTTAATGTAATCCGTGTTTAACGTTTTTTGTACTTGGTGTTTTAATGTTAAATGTGATATGTGTTTTAATAAATGGAGTGTTTGTTTTAGTTTAGGGGTTGAAAGTGAAAATATGAAATGTTATTGGTGTTATTGATGTTATTGGGATGTTATTGTTGTGGGTGTTTTTTGGGGATGTTAATGTTAAATGTTAAAGCTGATGTGGCGCTGACGTGGACGGTGTTATTGGTGTTATGGTGTTATTGTTGGGAGTGCTCTAATGTAAAATAAAGTGTTTAAATTTAAATTATTATTATTAGTATTTTAATAAATCATCAAACGGTTCATAAGGCTAGCCCCAATGAGGGCGATTCACACTCGATCTTAGCCTCAGGCGATCGATTTGAGTCGATCGGCCTTATTGTGGCTCAACTCGATCGCTTACAATTTTTAGCAAATGAATCGCATGCACGATCGAGACAAAAGGATGTTTATTACCGTGCAATGTGTTGTTGAGTTATTGGCTTCCATGCAATGTGTTGTTGAGTTATTTGAGCATATGGGGTACGTACTCCATTCTTATCCTTCATTGTTTTCAATTTATCCTTCATTGTTTTCTGTATATGTAAGTGGAAATATGAAAAAGGTGCAGGAAATGTATGATATCACCACAACTGGAAACATGCATGTATGCAACGTGTTGTATACATATGACTTGAAACCATGCATGTATACAACTGGAAACCATGCATATGACTTGAAAATCAAAGTGTAAGTATACATATGACTTGCATTTAAAAATATATATATATATATATATATATATATATATATATATATATATATATATATATATATATATATGAACTTGGTCGCCCTTACTGGGGCACCTAATCGCCTAAAGGTCGCTGGAGAGAGAAAGCTGACGTGGCAGGGAAAATGAAGGGGATTGGGGTTCCTTACTGGGGCTAGCCTAAAGTACAACTTTTTCTTTTGAAGGGTGTGTTTATATCGGTCGTGCAGTCGATGCAAATAAAAAGAAAACACTCAATCGGTCGGCGACCGACTAAGTGCAGCAAGGACGATCGACCGTCCAATCGGTCGACCATCGGTTGACTCATCCTTCTGCGCCCAACCTTAAGATCCCACAACCAAGAAAGATCTCGTGTTTCTCTGCTAAATTCTGGACGATTTCAGGATTAATAAACTGCTTGTTTTTGTCTCGAAGATTAAATGCCACTGAACCGCCCCTTTCAAGTGTTACTTTCGGCCCATAAATCAGTTGAATTACTTACGATTTGATTTCACAAATTAGTTGAATTAAGGTCGATTGTTGGCCATTTAAACCAAGCATTTTGAACATTAGCCCCTTTCTTTTTAGCACACTGAGCCATACAGTTAACATATTGGCTCTCATGATCGAACATTGTTAATAGTTTTTTATTGGTCTGGAAAGGGTACGACTCAGATAAAAGTTTCTACTCTACACAAAACAAAAATGATTAAATATATAGGTATGAAGACGACAGTGGTTTGGCGGGTGTGGGTGTCGATTAGGTGGAGGTGTTGGAGGATCTTGGCCGGATCTTGAGAGTGGTTGTTGGATCTTGAGAGTGGTGGTCATTGTGGTTGTGGTTATGGTCGGATGTTGGCCGGATCTTGTGTGGATTATGGAGTGAGAAAAGAAAGATATAACGAGCGTGTGTGGATAATGATATCAACGGAGCCATTTATTTCAGCTTATACAATATATATCCGATTAATAAAAAGGATCACAAAATATGTATATACCCGATTAATAAAAAAGAGATGAAAACAAAATAATGCTGACTTTGTAGTTTCTGAATAGGAGATGAAGAAAGAAAGAAAAAAATAGGTAAAAAAGGTATAAAAGTTGAAGATGAGGTTAATAAGAGTTAATAAGGGCTAACGGAGTGGGCATCGGCTTGGGCAGCGGGTTCGTGAACCCGAGCGGCAACACCGCTCCGCCCAGCTCGGGTTCGGCCTGCGGGTTGTTTTTGCGAGCTCGGAAGCCGCGTTGCTACCCGTGATTCATGTGTCTTGTTTTTGTATTTTTGTCCTTTTTTTTTGTTTTGTTTTTGCAGTTACAGGAAGAACAAGGAAGAAGAAGGGTACAAGGAAGAAGAAGGGTATCAAGGAAGAAGGGTGGTACATTGCAGGTACAAAATAAAAAAAAAAAAAAAAAAAAAAAAAATGAATTCGGGTACTAGGGTACCACTCCGTCTAGTTAGGGTAGTGTTAGGGTAGTATTGGGGTAGTTTTGAGTTGGAAGGTTTTTATTGGATAGAGATGACGTGGCACCCTTAGGGTATTAGGGTAAGAAATATCCACTCCCTCCCCCCTAATGATCTAGACTTAGATAACATGGCTCAGTTTTTGAAAAAAGTACAAAAACGACATTTGCTACAGCGGCTGGTACAATGCAAATCACAGTGGTAAAAGACAAAAAAAAGTGTTAGGACAAAAGTTCCCTCGTGTAATTTGCACGGGCGGATCTAGATAACGAGAAAAGCTAATGATTGTTAGTAAATTGGAATACCGGCGTAATATTTTCAAAATGATGAACTAACGATGCAAGATTTCGCGTGTTTAAATATCGCATGAAATCTGACACTTGTACAGGAACCAACGGTGTAATTTACTCTTATTTATAATATAAAAATTATCAACTTGGTTTAGTGTAAAACAGTATTCGGTTAAGACAAAAGTTTCATACGAAACAAGAATTATCTAAAGAACAAATAACAATATCTCAACCATCCATCTTTTTTCCATCCAACAGTTTAGATTAAAATGAACAAATATACTGAGGGGCTCTACCTAACCCCCAAACACACACACTATACACACACACACTCACACTCATCTCTCTCTCAGATCCCCAAACCACCGCGAAACCCTAATTGTGAAAATCTATCAATTAAAATCAGGCGGTTGTTACATTCCGGTTGTATTGATGACATCATTGATCTTTTACGAATATAAATGCCCGCTAATGGTTAATTATCTATTTAATTCAGGTATTTGTGCACCTCTTTATGATGTATCTGCTGCATCGGCTTCAGGTAGTGTTGATGGATTTTTAATGTTTAATACTGAACCAAAGTACTATAAGAGGAATGGAGCATGTTATACTAAAACAGTAATGACTACTTTTGTGTATTAAATAATTGAATAAACAGAACACAGATTGCAAGTGATATTTCTATAGGTAAAATGATAATATCAATTGCTTGAATGCATATATTATTACAAACTGACAAAAGTTACTCCTTTCATCAGAATAATGCTGGAGGTCGTGGTAATGCTGGAGGTATGCATCACCACAGGATCTTGTTCAAAATATATAACTTATAGTTGGGTGACTGCTTTTGTGATCATTTTTGTACATAATAGATTCACACAAAAGGTTTGAAATAGTAACCCTCACTTGTTCTAACGGTTTTCGAAAAGTGAAAACTGAATAGCTGAAAAGTTGTCACATGATTCTGACTGCGTATAGGCTGAACGCATATTTGTGAGACTAAAGCTAGTTGAATTTTATTCACTAGTCCTAAGATAATTTTAAAATTCAGTATTATAGGGCCAATTAAGGAGTTAATGAATGATTTGAAGAATAAGGTGGATGCTCCTTTCATACTTTTAGAATAATGGACTTGGTTATTAGGGACTTGATTGTATTGTTTATGTTGGATATACAACATTGTTGTAACATATAACTTGCTTCATGACTTGTAACATATAACTTGATCCATGTGATTAATGTTGAATCCCATGTGATTCATTCTGAATCCCATGAGATTCATACAGAATCTCATGTGATTCTTAATGCGTTTTTATTGTATAACTAATGCTTTATGTTTTTTTTATGTTAGGTGTTCTTAATGCTACTGCTAGTGTTTCACCTAGGAATAAGAAGTGGATTACCAAGGATATGCGTTAGTAAACGGACAAACCTGTCAATAAAGTTTCAAACCCGACGTCGTTGTTTCAGTTTAATCCTAATCATAAGTCTCCGACTGTTGTTACGGTAAAGGCGCCGGTTGTTGTGAAGGAGAAGGAGAAGGTGCCGGTTGTTGTTCAGGAGAAGGAACCGGGTGTTTGTTCAGGAGAAAGTGCCGGATGTTGTTACTGATACGGAAAATGAGAAGGCACCTGATGTTGTTATTTATATTATTGTTTTTGTTAGTTGTTTTTCTTCTTTACTTGAATATATAGATGATTTGGAAAGGAAATTCTTGTTTACTTTGAATATATCTTGTTTACTTTATGAATATATCATGTTTGTTACTTATATTCTCTTTCAATAACTTGATCACATGGGTAATCTGTATGAATCACATGGGATTCTCTATAAATCATATGGGATTCTATATGAATCACATGGGATAAAGGATGAATCACAAGTGATTCATCAAAGAATCCCATGGGATTCTGGATGAATCACATAATGAATCCTATGGGATTCATCAAAAAATCCCATGGGATTCATCAAAGAATCCCATGGGATTCTGTATGAATCACATAAAAGATACTCATCGAGAATATTTATGGATCACATGGAATTCTATATGAATCCCAAGGGATCAGAGAGAATCACATGGGATTATGTATAACAACATTCAACTTTTTAATAAAGAGATTCCATGAATTACATGGGATTAAGGATTAATCACTTGAGATTCAATTTTAGTTGTGTAATGTTATAAGATACTCTATTTGGGTTTAGTTTTAGTTGTGTAAAGCATACAACAATCACATGTGATTTTGTATGAATCACAAGGGATTCGTCAAAGAATCACATGAGATTTATACGAAATCCCATGGGATTCTTTGATGACTCCCATGTGATTATGTATAAATCCCATGTGATTCATATAGAATCTCATGCGATCCATACAAATTACCCATGTGATCAAGTTATTGAAACTGAATATAAGTAACAAACATGATCTATACAAGAATTTTCTTTGTCAATCATCTGAATATTCTAATTAAACAAAAAAATTTAAAATATGTAAATAACTTAAATTTGTTCAAACATCAAATCATTTAAATGTTCAAGTAAAGAAGAAAAGAATTAACAAAAAACAAGAATACAAGTAACTTAAATTTGTTCAAACATCAATTGGTTTCGCCTTTCGCTTTACCTTTGGGTTCATCGGACAAGTTGTTTTTGTATGCAAGTTGGTCTTCTCTCTATAATGGCCACAAGGCTTCATTTGTTTCTTTTTAACTTGAAGTGTTTTTTCTCTTTCACTCTTTTGGCCATTCATTGCATTCTCTTTCTGTATCGGATAAAATATCTACAAGTACATACCACCGACCCATCTTCTATAGTATGTAGTACCTTTTTAAAACACAAGAATTAAAAAAATTAGAATTCATAATGAATCACATGTGATTCAACATGAATCTCAAGTGATTCATTAGTCAATCCCATGGGATTCATAATGAATCCCATGGGATTGGGATTCATGCTAAATAACATGTAAAACACAAGAATTAAACAATTAAATTTCATCCCGAATCCCAAGTGATTCATTAGTCAATCCCAAGTGATTCATTAGTCAATCCCATGGGATTTATAATGAATCCCATGGGATTCATGCTGAATAACATGTAAAACACAAGAATTAAAGAACTAAATTTCATCGTGAATCCCAAGTGATTCATATAGAATCTCATGCGATCCATACAAATTACCCATGTGATCAAGTTATTGAAACTGAATATAAGTAACAAACATGATCCATACATGAATCTTCTTTGTCAATCATCTGAATATTCTAATTAAACAAAAAAACAAATTCAAATATGTAAATAACTTAAATTTGTTCAAACATCAAATCATTTAAATATTCAAGTAAAGAAGAAAAGAATTAATAAAAAACAAGAATATAAGTAACTTAAATTTATTCAAACATCAATTGGTTTCGTCTTTCGCTTTGCCTTTGGGTTCATCGGACAAGTTGTTTTTGTATGCAAGTTGGTCTTCTCTCCATAATGGCCACAAGGCTTCATTTGTTTCTTTTTAACTTGAAGTGTTTTTTCTCTTTCACTCTTTTCGCCTTTCATTGCGTTCTCCTTCTGTATCGGACAAAATGTCTACAAGTACATACCACCGACCCATCTTCTATAGTATGCATTACCTTTTTAAAACACAAGAATTAAAGAATTAAAATTTATAATGAATCACATGTGATTCAACATGAATCTCAAGTGATTCATTAGTCAATCCCATGGGATTCATAATATATCCCATGGGATTGGAATTCATGCTGAATAACATGTAAAACACAAAAATTAAAGAATTAAATTTCATCCTGAATCCCAAGTGATTCATTAGTCAATCCCATGGGATTCATGCTGAATAACATGTAAAATACAAGAATTAAAGAACTAAATTTCATCGTGAATCCCAAGTGATTCATTAGTCAATCCTATGGGATTCATAATGAATATGAATCACATAGGATTCATGCTGAATCACATGTAAAACACAAGAATTAAAGAATTAAAATTCATCCTGAACCCCATGGGATTCATAATGAATCACATGTTATTCAACATGAATCCCAAGTGATTCATTAGTAAATCCTAAACACAAGAATTAAAGAATTAAAATTCATCCTGAACCCCATGGGATTCATAATGAATCACATGTGATTCAACATGAATCCCAAGTGATTCATTAGTAAATCCTATGGGATTCATAATGAATCACATGGGATTCATGCTAAATCCCATGGGATTCTTGCTGAATAACATGTGACTATTTGATGAATCCCATAGGATTTTCACTTTTCTCATAACATTACACAATTAAAACAGAATCTCAAGGGATTTACACTTTTCTAATAACAAATCTCATTTACTTACAAAGAACCAACATGTTTACATTCCTAAATCTACCAGGCTCACAACTTATGTATATGTTATGAGTTTTAATAGTTTGGACATCCATTAAAAACTTAATTCAAATTTAATAAAAAATAAAATAATGAAATAAAATCAATACAACTAAACAAGCATTTTATCAAACAGTTGGAGGGTGACTAACTAGTATAACCAATCTGAATTCAAATCTCACAACACATACTCTAATTCAATAAGTACATATTAAAAATGGATAGTGTGAATTGCTTACAACAGATCTAATTCAATAATTCAATGATGGAGGCGGATCGACGGAGGACGACGGATCGACGGCGGAACAACAGATCGGCGGCGCAAATCGTCGTCAGATCGATGACGCAACAAATCGGATCGTCGACAGAAGCGTGATCGATGAAAACGACGGTTGATTGTGATTCCGATGATTTTTTCCGGTGGTGTTATGGTGATTCCGGTGAGAGATGAGAGAGAAAGTAAATATATGTGTTTTTATGAGAGAGAAAGTAGTTTGATAAAATGAGATGAAGATTTTTTTTTTTTTTTTTTTTTTTTTTTTTTTTTTTTTTATGTAGAGAAAGGAAATTACTTATTTGCCCTTATTTTTTATATTCAGATTTCATCTAGGCCGTTGGATGAAATGAGTTTGGATGGTTGAGATAATGTGGTTTGTTCTTTAGATACTAGGTGTTTTGCATAGATCTCACCTCATTCGGTTAATAATTGTCAAAAACAACCATAAATTCGATAAAATACCACATTGGCCCATTAAACACCCCTAAATATACGTATATGCTATATTAGTCAATTAACATATTACATTTTGTTTTTATTATTACACATGACCCTTTTTAGTTTACTAAATTAATGAACTTATGATGCTTTGTATTTTAATATCCTATTAAGTTTAATAATATACTCGTTATGTCCCAATTTATTTATCTTGTTTTGATTTTTCAAAGTCTTTTTCTTTTCAACTTTGACTTTAATTATTGTTTTTTCGTATTATATAATACTTGATGCAAAATATATGAATATAGTGAGTTTTAAATGTATTGTCATTGTATTATTTTCATCAAGTATTATATAACATAAAAAAAAATATTTAAGATTAAAGTTGAAAAATAAAGATTTTAAAAATTCAAAACAAGACAAATAAGTTAGGACGGAGGGAGTAACAAATTAATCTTTTTACATTATAAAGTCTATATTTCCTGACATCATTTATTATTATTATTATTATTATTATTATTATTATTATTATTATTATTATTATTATTTTTTTTTTTTTATAAAAACATCACTTCATTAGAAAATCATAGGAAATTACAAGAAATTAGTGGGGAGCCGAGAGACTAACTGGGCCCCCACTCCTCTAGCAATAGCAAAACAAACCCTACTAAAAATATAGTTAGCACCACGCGCGCCAATATCTTGAGTGACCGAGAACTTTCGGATTCGCTTTAGCAGGGTCACCGCCTCCTTCTCGAGCTCACCAAAGGAAGAGAAAGAGAAGGGGATAAACCTATATCCAATATCAGCGCATTTGTTTTCGTACTTGACACGTTTGCGCTGTGCAGCTTCAATCACGGCACGCCCTGCCACAAAGTCAGTCATACTAGTTTGCGTCAAGGGCGAAGACCCAGTAAGATCAACACACACATCAAGGCCTCTCTCCCACGAGTAAAGTAACAAGTCAGCTGGGCGTAGGTGTTTGTCCCTCTCTCCGCAGAGCCCGATATCAACTTCTTTGCGAGCCGAAACCCCTACCCGGGAGCAGATATCAGCGAGAGTGTCACGCACCACATTGTGTCGATGTTTAATACCAATAATACCTGCGCATGATACAACATGATCTCCATATATATCACTCGTAAAAACCTTGGAACAAGCAGAGCACGACACCAGAGTGGAGAAAAGGGGGACACATAGACGATAGCATAAAACACACCGGTAGGTTTTAGCATTCATAGTCTGCCCCATCCAACTATCGGGACTACTTTGAGCCAGTCTGAAGTATGATCTTCCATTTGCGATCTCCATAGGGCCATCTATCTAGCAGATAAGCGGAAGTTGGATTCAGCCTCTTTAGTGACACATGTGAAATATAAATCTGCCAATTTCTTCATAAGTTTGGGGGCAGCAATCTCACAAGAGCTACCCAAAAGGTCGGTCTCCATTTTCTCGTTAAAAACATGCAGAGCATCATCAAAGGAAGATCCAGAAGCACCAATACCAGACTGCCAGAGAAGTTCAGTCTGCAAGCTGGTCGATTGGAGTCTAGAAGCAACGAAGGCATAATTCAGAACATCACCAGCAGCGTATACACCAAGCCCCCCAAATTCAAAAGGAAGAGTGACCAGTCTCCATTGCCAATTTCCAAACCTGGATCCAGAGGCAGTGACAATTCGCTCCAAAGAAGAGCGAAGTGCTTCATCGAATGAAATCTGAGCACGTTCAAAGACACGGGGGGAACATGTGCGCATAGAGAAATACAACTTGGAAATGCCAGCACATGCACGGAGAAGCATCAGCTCACATTAGGGATCATTAAGCTTGGCAACCGCGTCCATAAGTTCAATGGTTTTAGAAACTCGTTTCAAAACGAGCTTACTGCTAAACTCGAGGTCTACACCAACAGGCCCACCCAACAATTTTACACCATGCAGTGGCCGTGCAATATTAGGAGGGAACACACCTGCGAGTCTGCTTCTAGGATCTTCCCTTGGCCAAAAAACCTCAGTTTTATCGACGTTGAGGTGCAAGCCATAACGAGGTCCATCTATCATAATGAGCTCCAGGGCCTTCCCAACAAACAGAGTGTCTCCAATGATCGTACCATCATCTAGGTACCAAGCTTGAAAGGGGAGAGAAAAGGAGTCTTTGATCTTGCGAGCCAAAGGATGTAGCACCAACGCAAAAAGGAGAGGTCCAAGAGGGTCACCTTGCTGCACGCCTTGGTGTGACCATAAAGTGTGTTCCCCATAATATAATCTGGCTGGGCTGGAGTAGCAAAATTCAACCCAACGTGATATGGCAGGGCAATGGAGGCGAACCTCTTGTAACATAACCTCACGGTCCACTAGATTGAAGGCGTTTTTGAAGTCCACCAACAACATCGAAAGACCCACATCATCTCCACTGTCTTCAACAAACCGATTCACGGCATGAAGACTGGCCTCTCCTCCTCCAGAAACCCCCACTCCGAACTGAAGATCATTCAAGTATCCATCTAAAGAGTGGCCAATCATAGAAGCTCCCACCTTGGAGACTAAACGCCTCCAGACAGTTCCCACCGCAATAGGACGGATACCACCACCTGGTTTGATCAGCGGTGTGAGAGGAGCACTGGCAATATACTCGGCTAAAGCCTTAGGACACTTACCATCAAGAAAAAGATTTACCACCTGGGTGATGGAGTTGATTAACTCATCAGATATAGCCACAGCAGCACCGCTAAAACAATCCAATAGGTGTACCACGGGGGAAACTCTTAATCATGTCAAGAACCACAGCAGGAGATGCAATGAGTTTATGATGATCAATAGGTATATCGGGCAGTGAAGGAGCAGACTTGAAGGGGTGCTTAGCCTTTAGGTCCTCAAGGGTAGTATCATTGTAAGGAGCAACGCCTGAAGAAGAAAGAACTCTGACAGCAGCAGTATAATGACCATCACAAATCTTCCTCCTACATTGCTTGACATTACGCTCACCCAATACCAGGTTTCCCTCCTCAATATTAGACCAAGTAGGGGAGGGTTCAACTAAAACCTCTCTAACAAGCTGCAAACTACCACCGGACGTACCCCAAGACCGAATGGCATTAGCGATATATTCTTCTTGACGCTGGCGCCTAGTAGTAGACCTACACTCCATGTTACTCCTCGGGCAAAAGGTTTTAAGGAGACAAAGAGGCAAGGTTAACATGCTAACCCAACACGAAATGTCTTCAGGTGTGCATATCACCTTATCAAGAGCTCCTTTCAAAACACGAGAGAATCCCAAACGGCACTTTGGAGGGATGGATTTGACAGTGTGCAACCCTTTAGCAAGCAAGGTGTCAAGTAAGTGTAAATCAAAACTAGAGTGCTCTTCCAAAACCAAATCTTCAACGCAAGCGAGCTGAACAGAAGAGGGAACTTGGGGCTTAGCGAGATCAAATAACACAAATCTAACAACACCATCACCACAATCGGGGGGTAGCACAAAATTAGATCCATGCCGACATTTAGAGCGAAGAGTAGGCGTCTTAAAACAAACCCCACACAACCAAAGACCCATACGTTTCAACGTAACCTTAGCAGCCTCAAAAACGACCAAATTAGTGGCCAAAGAAATTTTAGTGGTGGCTAGCGCATCCTCATTGAAATGACGGTCACGAAGATGAGAAATCAACGAGGTTTTGGTAAGCCCATTCCCACTACCGTCTTGGCAACCACTTAAACCCGCAAAGGGACAATGAAACCGAATAATAGCCATAGAGATATTTTATATATATATATATATATATATATATATATATATATATATATATATATATATATATATATATATATATATATATATATATATATATATATATATATATATATATTCCTATCTTTCGTTTTCTTTTTTTTTTCTCCTTTTTTTTTCCTCACACAAACCTTAAGAAAACAAACAAAAACTAAATAAAAATAAAGGCATCACATGCATGGTCCTACAAAAGAGGAGAACACAAACAAAGACCAAATGGATAAAAGCAAAATAAAAGCAAATGGATAAAACAAAAGCATCACCAGCGTGGACCCCACCTAAAAAGCAAAATGAAAAACCTGCTAAAACAAAGCGCTAGCAGAAAATGAAAAGCAACTCGCTAAAAAGCGAATCACTGCCAAAGTTGATAACTCAACTCGCTGCCAGAAAAGTACAAGCCAACAAAAACGTTTCCAGAAAGTGCAAGCAACTCGCTACCAGAAATGTATAACCAACTCGCTTCCGCAAGATGACCCAAAACACTTCCAGAAACCGGTGAGAATCAGCAGCATAAAAGAGAGAAAACGGGTGATGAAATCAGCAACAACCAACACCTCCTATCCCAAGGAGGTAGACGACGAGGACACCGACGATGATCTCTAACACCCACTCACACAAATGAGGAAAACCCACCCAAACGATGGTTTGGAGATCAACACCCACACACCCACGAGACACACAAACACCGGTGAGATCAAGACAATCTAGTGGGAGAGAACACACCGGGGAGATGATCGAGAAGATCAAACGGGGGGGAGGAGCACCCAAATCGCCCACAAGCATTTGTTCTATAGCATATTTATAGGTAATTGTTTATTAAGCTTTATGCTTTTGGTGGTAAAAACATGAGACAACAAAGTCGTAAACTCTTAGCTCATTATTATTATTATTATTATTATTATTATTATTATTATTATTAAACATATTATCGTTATATCATAGTTGTTAAGATCTGGATCTTTATCTAAAGATCTCACGATTTTACAGTATTACAAAACAAAAACGATCCAGATCTTAGCAAACTTAAGATCTTATAAGATCCCGATCTTAACCATAAGATCTTAAGATTTAATCCAGTCTGATCTTACTTTTCTCGAATCGCAAACTAAAAAACTACAAGGTTATGTGTTATGTTTTATAGAATCTAAAAAATGACGTGTTAATATTTTTAAACATTACATATGCATATTTTAAGACAACATTTCAATGAAACATTCATAAAATTTTGTGTTTATGACATATATTAATTTGTCGGCTTGAATAATATTACAAAGACTATTATGAAAATGGCATAATAATAGAATCTTAAGATATCGATCCGATTTTACAATTTTAATTTTGCAAACATAAAAACGATCCTTAGTAGGATCCCGATCTTGAAAACCTTGCTTATACTTTTATTTTGTAAATACAAAATAAATACTTTTAATCCCGTTGTAATGCACGAACCTATAAATCTAATCTCGTTTGCCCTAAATTTCATTAACCAATTATATTTCTAAGGTGTTGTTTGGTTCTCGGTTTGGTATGGGTTTACCGAAAGAGAATACAAATATTTTGTTTGGTTGTTAAAGTGAGCCCAAATTGGGAATGATGTAATGAATAGTTAATAGATCTCATACCACACCACTATGCCTGGTATCAAAATAAATCATCTTTTTTTTCGTCTTTTTTCAACATAAGTGAGCCCTACAACTTTTCTTGTCTCTTATCTCTCATCACTAGGGATGGCAACGGGACATGAAATGTCAGGGATTGTATTTCCCATCCCCATCCCCCTTTTCAATCTCCATCCCCATCCCCGTCCCCATCCCTATCGGGGAATTGCTTTTTACCCCCATACCCGTCCCCAATAGGGATCGGGGATCTCCGTGGGGATTCGGAGATTTTCCACCCGTATGAAATAACATAAAAATTCCACCAACCTGTCGAAAATATGAAGAATTTTGAATCATAACATGTCTCAACAAACGTACGTACGTCGCACATAGTTTGATTAATTTCAATTTCAATTCAACTTTAAAGTATCCTAAGCATTATAACATCACATATAATATAAAAAACAATATGCATTATATGTGTGTATTCGGATAAAATAGTTAAGTAATTCTAAAGGTGCTTGATTCTATAAATATCACATATGTATATAAATATACATTTCGATACTCATAAACATATATACACATTGTAACACCCCCAATTTCGTGATACACAGCGGAATTCAAACTATGTGTTACTTCATGGCACAACAGTTATAACAATAGAAAACGAACTCTAATTAAGTCATTTAAAAATATTTATCATTCGAATTATATAAATATCAAAGTTTACAAAATGAGGTCTCAGTAGTTTTGTATTTTATAAAATAAGTTTTCGAATGATAAAATATATTATAGCCTTCTTGAGTATCCATGCTCTTCCGTGCCATCCTCGTAAATTACGAACCTGAGATAAACATACTAAAAATGTCAACAGAAAGGTTGGTGAGTTCATATAGTTTATAAGTAAAATAGTTGAGTTTAATAGTTTCAAGTTTGGGTGAATATTTGTAATAAATACCAATATTGATAAAATAAGCAGTGAGTTACGTTGTTATACACCCATAGTTCGTTTGTTTGCCCTAACCGAGTCAAAGGTTGAGTGAGTCCATAGGGTTCGTATGCAAATTAATTGAACACAAGTTTCAAGATTGGGCCACGTTGTTGCACCCATAAATCCAGTAGTTGCGGTACAATATCAGTGTAGTACCGTATTATTTCCCTAAGTCTCATGAACGCAACCCTTAACAGGTGTGATATCATAAAAATGATATAAGTAACAGACATCATAAAAATGATGTAAGTCACAATACCCTCGTGCTGGGAGTTTGCCAACTTCATAGTTGTTCTTCAAATAAAGTGCATTGGTTACCTATCCGGTTAACACAAATGGGGCATCAACTGCCAATAGATCTATCCACGATATTCACATTCACTCGCAAGTGATTAAGGCTTATGATATGAGGGACTTTTAGTGGCAAAAGTGTGCCTTAGGCAATAACGATCAGGATAGCATACAGAAAAATACTTGTGTTTATGTTTGTAGCATGTATCTCCCCATGAGATAGAAAAAACGTATAAAAGCGGATTTATGAACTCACGGTAATTCGAAAAAGTTTAAAGTACTTTTGTAAGTAAAAGAAAGTATTATGTTTCAATAAACGAATAGAGTGTGTCATCAATCAAGTACAATGTTTAAGGTAAACGAGTAAAATTTGTAAGTAAAATGAGCATGTATCTCCCCCAAAAGTAATTCAAAACGTATAAAAGTAGGAGCTATGAAACTTACCTTGGTGATATAGTAGTGTGAATAAGTCAAGTAGTGTAAATAAATATTCCGATACACGACCTGGGTTGGTATGTCAAGTTTAGTATGTTTGCTGTCATAGTGTTTTTAGTAATAGTACAACATGTGTATTGTTCATTTATATGTGAATTCTTTGGGTGTATTTAGTATATCGATTATGGTTGAATGAGAAAGATACAAATGATAAGATTTATAGTTTTGAAGTTTCTTCAAAAGTTGATCGATTGATAAATTATGTTAAACGTTGTTTATTTATAAAGTTTGATCGATTCGATGCGAATATGGATATGCTTCGTATGTTGCTTTTTGTCAAAAACGAGCCAAAACGAGTTAGAAATATAGTTCCGAGAAAATATGAAAATGTTACTGTGGAAAACTAGAAGGGGGTTTGAATAGTTTACCAATTAAAATCTTTGTTTTGAAACTTATTGTAAGATCAATTGATATTGATCAAAGATATGTTAGTGAATAATAAATAATATGCAAGCAATATATAAAGAGTAAATAAGGAAAGAAACAATCAAACCACGACAAGTTGTTTATAGTGGTTCGGTCTACAAAGACTCTTTTTCCTTGCCCTACTCCACTCCCCGAGTCTCCAACTCGAGAGTTTAACTTCACTAGTCAACAAGCTCCTTTCACCGGCGGAGAAACCTTTACACTTCGCTTACACACTATTTTTGACACAAAGCTAGATGTCGAGTTCTTTTACAAGGGTACAACCACTCCCACACACTATGTATTTGATAAGGATTTAAAACGTACACTTTTAAGGGGTCATTTAAGCCCTCAATCGCCCACTTTTATATCTGTTACTGCTTAATTTCGTTGCTTTTTACTTTTTAGGTCTCTTGGAAGCAAAATGCTGGAATGATGCATTTTTGGACGAAAAGGAGTGAATATATGAAGAAAATGGCTAAGTCAAGATCAAGACACTCAAACTGCTGGAATAACACCTAACGGCGTCCCAAACAGAGGGCGACGCCGTCCCTATTTTGTGACGACTCAGGAGCGAATTTGCTATTTTGCACCTGACGGAGTCAGGCTTTGAAGAGTAAGGGCGTCAGGAAGAGTTTTCTTCTGAGACGGCCTAGATCCAGATTCAGACAACGTCACAGCTGAAGACTGACGGTGTCACAACCACAACGTGATGCCATCCCAATGTTGACTTGGCCAAGACGAAACCCTAATGGCGGTGATCTGACGGCGTCCCAACTATAAGGTGACACCGTCCCAGTTGTAAAATTATATATAGAAATCGAATTTTCAGACTTTTGAGAGGTAGACTTGTGGAGTAAAAACCTAAAACGATTTTGGTCCGGTTTTGACAGTATTTTAGGGTTCTCATACCCTATTTTACATCAAGATAAGAAATTTACTTCATTGATTTCATTATGTCTTCAATTGTATGTGTGTATGCTTGCATGTTTAACATGTCCAACTAAATTTCTTGTGTGTTTGCTTAGATCTATGAAACATAGTTATTAATTATTGATTGGTTGTCTCTTATCTTCATTGTAATTGGCTTAGGATTGCACTAGGCCATCGTTTGAGTAATCTTTGTGATCTTTAGTTTATAACTACCTAGCGTAATTGTAGGCTAAACATCCAAAGATAACCTTAGTGTTAGTTTATGAATCCTAGAGATCTCGTAGGCAATAACCTTAAGGTATACTTAAAGAGTTAGGGATAAAAGAATACCCTACGACCTTAGAAGACACAACGCGTTAAGAATAAGGACGTGACAATTCAACCACCAATAAAAGATAACTAGGGAGTAAATAGTATCTAGGTAAACACATTTTTAATCATCATACGATCACACATCAATAGACATAGACTACCCCTTAGTTTAGATAATTAGATAAGTAGAGTAATCGGTAGAAGTACCAACCCCCAAATCCAAACCCCGAGATTTTACCCTTAGCTTTATAAAAAATTATAAAAAGATAAAAATATAATCTTCCTCAACCTCAAACCTTAGCGTAGTACACTTCTCACTAGCATTCCTATTCCCCTAGAGAACGATATCAATACCCGAGGCTTACCCAATACTACACTACAACGATTAGGTTCACTGCCTAGGGTGTTGAAAAACTTGCTCGACGAAAAGGAAGTTCCTTTGACCCTGAACGCGTTATACGCGCATCAAGTTTTTGCGCCGCTGCCGGGGAATAGAATAGCTAGTTAGATTTCCATCTCGTTTAGGTTTCCTTGCTTGATTCCTATCAAGTAAGCTTTTTTCTCATTTTTTAGCTTCCTCGTAGTCTATCCCCCTTCTTCATGACCTTTGTTAGTAATCCCATCACTTTTCATCATGGAAGGTGATAACCCGCCACCACTCGTCGATCCACCAATCACTGTCCCGCCAAGAGGCCTTACTCTTGGTGAATACTCTAGACCAAGCCACCAAGGCTATAAGAACACTATTGAGCTCCCCGATCAAGCTCAAAATACGGCCCTGCGATCCGACACCATCCGGTTGGTGCAAAACGGATGTGCATTCCATGGACTTCGTTCCGAATATCCTAATCAGCATCTTAAGGATTTCCTTAAAATAGTCGATTCCATCGACCTTGATGCTACTACTCGGGAGACCACGCACTTGCGTCTCTTCCAATTCTCTCTACGGGACCAAGCTAGTAATTGGCTTGAGCGACTTCCCGCTGGATCCATCTCAAGTTGGGATGATATCACTACTCGTTTCCTTGCCCAATTTTTCCCACCGGGAGAACTACTAAACTCAGGAAGGACATCTTAACGTTCCAACAACATCAAGGCGAATCTCTCTACGAGGCATGGACTAGATTCAAGGACTTGCTCCATAAAGTCCCTCATCACGGCATCGATCTTTGGCTTCAAGTCCAAATCTTTTACGATCATACCAATTTCCTCACCAAGCGATCCATCGATCGAGCGGCCGGAGGAAGGCTGAGTGATTTCAACACAGAAGAATCATGGGATATAATAGAAGAGCTTGCCAATCAAAGCTACGGAGATTGGAGTGAATCCCATGAAACCCCCGTGAGAATGGTTAATGCCATATCAATTCCTCATGAGCCTTCCAACATTACTGAAGAGCAAATGAGTGCTCTTGAAAGGATGATCGGCTATCTCATTGAGAGGCAAAAGAGAGTACTTGGACCAATCCCTCACACATTGGTTAACTACGTTAACTCCGCCAACCACCCAACACCTCTCTCTGAATCACAAAGCCGAGAGCGAAATCCCAATTTCGTATGACGCTTCCGTTCTACCTCTCCAATTCCACTCTCACCAAACTTCAAGGAACGAATGAGAGAGTACATGGCGGTCCATTCGAAAAGATTAGCCAAATTTGAAGAAGAGGTTTATAGGAAAAGGGAGGAAATGCAGGCAAAAATGACGGAGATGATGAACTTGGTGAAAGAATATACTAAGACGAAGGTTCCCGAGAAGGTGCTAGTGAGAAGCGATGATCACCCTCCCCCCACTTCGTTTGTTAACGCCATTTCTATTGTTTCCGATGAAGGTGGAGTAGTTGAGAGGAACGAGACTGAGAGAAGCAAGGATAGTAAGGAAAAGAAGGAGGCTGAAACTAATAATGAACCTGAAATCATTGAATACTACCTTAAGCATGAGATTAATAAGAAAACAATTGTTAACCAAGTAAACAACTTTAGGTACAATGAAGTTCTTAGGAAAGCCCTCGAAAGAGAAATAAAGGAAGAAGAATATGACACCATGCCTATGGGACCTATGTACGAGTTGGTTCTAAAAAATCCAGTGACAAAAAAAGAGAAACCTAGGGGAACTTCGTAATACCATGTAGCATAGGCGACATCGAGAATATAAATGCCTTAGCCGATCAAGGATCCGATGTAAACCTAATGCCGCTATCAGTATATAGTAAGTTGACTAAGGAGGGGCCAACCAAGACCAATCTTAGACTTTCCTTAGCTAATCACACATATGTTTATCCCGTAGGAATAGTGGAGGATGTCTTAAGTGAGGTGGCCAATATTGTCTATCCGGTGGACTTCATGATCATAGACATTGAGGAAGATAGAAATATGCCACTCATTCTTGGAACACCTTTTCTTGCCACCGCCAAGGCAACCATCAAATGCGGTGAGGGTATCATGATACTCAAAAGCGGCAAAGGGTATATTAGGATACCTATTGTTCCGAGATACCCGTTAAAAATTATGGAGAAGATCAATGATGAGAATCCGCAGGTCTCCAATAATAATGTTAAGAAGAAGATTAATGAATGGGAAAAAGGACTTAGAGAATTCATGGGTCAAGGGTTAAACGCGACATTGTGGAAACGTGATAAAAAATTAGGAAAAATAAACATGACAAAGCCACAACCTCAAAAGAACCCTAGAGAATTTTTGAATGGAGAAAAGGTGCTTTTGTATAGATCAAGAATAAAAGCATTAAGAGGAAGGAATAAGCTAAGATGGTTTGAACCTTATACGGTGAAATAAACTAATCTTAAAAAAACCGTTATCATAATGGACAACGTTGGAGGAGAATTCACGGTGAGCATACAACGTCTACAACCTTATGATAAGGGCTTAGTGGAAGAAAAGAAGGACGGAAATAAAGTCACGTAGGAGCACGACTTCGAGTCTAGCTACAAGACTCACCAATAAAGAAAAGCGCTTCGTGTGAGGCAACCCATGCTTAATTGTTTGCTTGTTTGTGTATCATATATCTTTTCATTATTGTTTGTTCTCATGTTTAAATTTGTGAAAATGCTTTCTTTTGTCTTTAACCTCGTCTTAATTACATATAAAAGTATTTTACAAAAGGGATAAGTGTAGGGAGGATTCCACACATTTTCATAAGAACGTGAACATGAGAACTACGATTATTGAAAAAGATATATATGTGTGTTTGTTAGAGTCAAATGCTTGTATCGAGTCATAATGGATGTTTTGCAGGAATTTTTCCAGATTTTAAAGGTGTAATTTTTCCAAAAAAACGCGGCAGACCAGTTTCTGTCAGGATAACTTGACGGCGTCAGGATTGCAACCTGACGAAATCAGGAGGAGTAGAAACAGCTTATCTAACTTTCTCTCGTTTTCTATGCTACTTATAATTTTTTGGAATTTCTCAGGTCTTAATTTTACAGAAAATCTGCAAACATCCATTCCACAAGAATTATATCCTAGTTTAGTAGAGTCATATATAATTTTACCGCTGATTTTACGCGAAGGTTTCGTCTATTTTCTTAAAGTGTGTAGGTTTTATTTATCAAGAAGAAGAAACATAAGATTGGATGGAGCTTTTCACGCATATATTCTTCTTGGAAAGAATTTAACCACTACTTCACACGGATCCTACCGAGCTAATCAGGGGAGTATTAGTTTCTTTCTCTTTTAATTATCTTCCATTATCATAACTTTGATACTTTCGGGGAACATTGGGGACAATGTTCAGTTTAAGTGTAGGGAGGGAGAATAAAACGGGAACTTTGAAACTATGCTTATCCTTGATCAGTTGTCTTGTCCTATTTCATGACTTGTATGGGGTGGGTCTTTAGTCTTAATAAAGCGTCTCATGGATAGGAGTTATATGACTAGCACAAAAACCCTTTACCACTCAAATTTCACCCCAAAAATGTGAGGTTCGCCCCTAGATCTATAGGAATTAAAACATTCACCTTTAATGCTTCGAGAGTGTACCAGTAGTATAATAGATTCTAGAACTTGTTTTGTGATGCATTCCGAGATCGCTAGTGAGACTACACTTGTGTAGTTAGGAATAACTAAATGATAAGAGGAATTAGGATAACCCTTGTTTGATACCTGTATTATAATTACTTCTTCCACATCGGTTGGGTAATTCCCCCACACCCTTACGATGTACTCATCTTTAGTACACGATACCCCTAGTTAACCCCTCAGAGCCTATCCTTTTCGCGGTTCTCGTGATGTTTCGGTTTTCCGGAATATCAATGAAGAGCATTGTTTACAATCCACCCCCAAATGTACACCCAAATCGCCTTAGCCTACCTTGTATGCACTCACTTTTAGTGCATTATTGTTATCATACTAAACCCTTAGTTCAATTATCTAGTTACTTGCATGGTTGCTAAGTCGAGTCATATCTTTTGTACACAGTTTTGGGACGATTGGGACTCATGGGTAAAGTTAAATTTTATAGAGTGACGGGAAAGAACGTTAAATTCAAATTCCCTTTATTTACGTAATAATGTACTCCAAGTGTTTTGATCTTTTCAATTCGGGTCAAATTAGTGTTAGAATAATAAAAACTCAAGTGTAGGGATGTACCTATAAATCCCTTATATTTTGATGTTATCGTAGCGGATGGTAGAGTAAAAGTGTATGCAAAAAAAAACATACGGGCTACTATCCTACATCTATCTTTATATTTATGTTTGTTTGTTTCTAAGTTATCTAGAGTTTAGAGAGTCGAATCTTGGCTTAGCAACGCCATTCTTCTCATGCTTGTAACATAAAGATTTTTGACTTGCCACCACTAAATCGCCTATCCAACCAAACCCTTTGTTTCCCTAACTGTAAGCCTAACGTTACAACCCTTTAAAAGACCTCTTAGATAGTTGTTCCTAGGTGCTTACGCCAAAGCGGTGGAGGTTTGATGTAGTCTCAAGCCTATGGTAATCTATGTACTATGACCGGTTAATGAGTGTTTATCTTCTATTTCCATTTGATATATTTCATATACACCCGAGAGATGATAGAATCCAAACACCCCTTGTGAGGTGCTAGTATATAATTTTCGTGCTTGTTATGACTATTGCGGTGCTTTTACTTGTTGTGAATTATGTTAAACCAATGCTTTATGCCCCCTAACTTATAAATTAATTGGCCAAAAGCACATTTGCTTGAGGACAAGCAAATACCAAGTGTAGGGATATTTGATAAGGATTTAAAACGTACACTTTTAAGGGGTCATTTAACCCCTTAATCGCCCACTTTTATATCCGTTACTGCTTAATTTCGTTCCTTTTCACTTGTTAGGTCTCTTGGAAGCAAAATGCTGGAATGATGCGTTTTTGGACGAAAAGGAGTGAATATATGAAGAAAATGCTAAGTCAAGATCAAGACACTCAAACTGCTGGAATAACACCTGACGGCGTCCCAAACAGAGGGCGACGCCGTCCCTATTTTGTGACGACTCAAGAGCGAATTTGCTATTTTGCACCTGACGGCGTCAGGCTTTGAAGAGTAAGGGCGTCACGAATAGTTTTCTTCTCCTACGGCCTAGATCCAGATTCAGACGACGTCACAGCTGAAAACTGACGGCGTCACAACCACAACGTGACGCCGTCCCAATGTTGACTTGGCCAAGACGAAACCCTAATGGCGGCGATCTGACGGCGTCCCAACTATAAGGTGACATCGTCGCAGTTGTAAAATTATATATATTTCAGACTTTTGAGAGGTAGACTTGTGGAGTAAAAACCTAAAACGATTTTGGTCCGGTTTTGACAGTATTTTAGGGTTCTCATACCCTATTTTACATCAAGATAAGTAATTTACTTCATTGATTTCATTATGTCTTCGTTTGTATGTGTGTATGCTTGCATGTTTAACATGTCCGGCTAAATTTCTTGTGTGTTTGCTTAGATCTATGAAACCTAGTTATTAATTATTGATTGGTTGTCTCTTATCTTAATTGTAATTGGCTTAGGATTGCACTAGGCCATCGTTGTGTTTTTAATGCTTGAGTAATCTTTGTGATCCTTAGTTTATAACCACCTAGCGTAATTGTAGGCTAAACATCCAAAGATAACCTTCGTGTTAGTTTATGAATACTAGAGATCTCGTAGGCAATAACCTTAAGGTATACTTAAAGAGTAAGGGATAAAAGCATACCCTACGACCTTAGAAGACACAATGCGTTAAGAATAAGGACGTGACAATTCAACCACCAATAAAAGATAACTAGGGAGTAATAGTATCTAGGTAAACACATTTTTAATCATCATACGAACACACATCAATAGACATAGACTACCCCTTAGTTTAGATAATTAGATAATTAGAGTAATCGGTAGAAGTACCAACCCCCAAATCCAAACCCCGAGATTTTACCCTTAGCTTTATAAAAAAATATAAAAAGATAAAAAAACAATCTTCCTCAACCTCAAACCTTAGCGTAGTACACTTCTCACTAGCATTCCTATTCCCATAGAGAACGATATCAATACCCGAGGCTTACCCAATACTACACTACAATGATTAGGTTCACTGCCTAGGGTGTTGAAAAACTTGCTCGACGAAAAGGAAGTTCCTTTGACCTCGAACGCGTTATACGCACATCAGTATTTTAAGGACTAAAATAATAACCACTCACACTCAGAAGTTTAAGATGGTTTGGTACAACAATGATGTATGAACAAGACTAGATCATACAACAACAAAACAAACAAGACTTCCAACTATTTGTTGAAGCTTGATTATTCCTTGATCTTCTTTGCTACAAAAGAGGATCACTATAATGATATGAAACTGAGTTAGAAATAATAAAGAGAAGGAATGTATGTGATTATGCTAGAAAAGGATGAGAAAATAACTTGGGTTGGCTTGCTATTTATAGCCAAACAATCTGCTGTCACGACGGACCACAGAACCAAAATAATGGTTCCGCCCGTGTAACATTTTGGTGCCGCCGGGTATGACAACAAGATTACAAAAATTTTACCAAAGTCAAATAAATCTAACCAAGATCATGTAAGATATGTAGAGTCCAAATCTACACAAAATATCTTATGAAATCCCCTAGAGATTTCAATGATGCACCACATGATGTCATATGTTGTTTTCTATTTTTAGAAATAATATGTTAAATGTAAATACATATGTAATGTTTTGTTTTAAGAAACTAAAACATACTTTCTCTAAAAATGTTGACATACATTATGGTTTAGAAGGATATTAAAGTTAATTGATATATGACTAATCAAAATGTAAATGCTTGAGTGATGAAGATTTTATTTAAGGAAAGCTTGATTTAATATATATTAATCTTGACAAGCTTTATACTTTACAAAAATTAAATTTACTTTTGTCGTTAACAAAACTTAGGTAAAGATCATAAAATATAAATAACGTTTAATGACGATATTTGTATTAACAATCTCCCCCTTTTTGTTGAGGACAAAACATAAATTTTATTTTTATAAAAGATGTAAAGTTGTACAAGAGTTATAAAAATATGAGATTAATTTAGAACTTGAAAGAACTAGTGAGTTAGATAAAGTTGATAATAAAAACTTTATTTTATCTTATGACTAGTTTGTCCAATTATTTGGTCTTTAACAATTTTGACTTTTCATAAGTCAAAGTATGATGTTGAGTTTTTTTAAAAAGTCAAAGCCCAAGTTCTATAATATTCTTCCCCTTTTTGTCAAAACAAAAAGAAGAGGCGAGGCGAAAAATGTAATGAGCCCGAGCCATTATCTCCCCCTTGGCCAATGCTCCCTCTAAATTGGGTGCCAAGAAAAAGATAGATGAATTGTGAAAAAGCTACAAAAAATATGTTAGTAATAAACATCATCACAAGTATATAAACATTTCCAATCACCAAGTAACAATCAACAACTATATAAGCAACAACATTCATTTGTTAAAATTTTCATGATTTGAAAATCATGAAATGAAACACAATGTATGTGTTAGTACATAGAAAAAATCCTAAAAGATTAGAAAAATAAAAATAAAAAAAACAAAAAAAATCCTAAAAAATAATAAAAATAAAAAAATAACTTAGAATTTTAAAAGAAAAACTAGAACAATCCTATTGAGGTGGTGGATGAGCAAGAGCGTTGATTCGCTCTAGGATGTGGTTGAGGATGAACCTCATTTCATCTTGGAGCTCATGGACCATCACCCGGGTCCGTTCTCTAATGTGGGCGGTCCGCTCATAATTTGAGCAACCGTGTCTAGGTGAGAAATAGGGTTCATGATTTTGTGGTGGTGGAATGGTGGAGTTGTTGGTGGTGGTGGTTAGAGTGATTAGGGAGGAGAGCACAACATTTTAAATTTGCATTGCTTCACTGATGCGCGTACGAAGCGCGTTCAGGTAAAAGGAACTTCCTTTTCTTCGAGCAAGTTTTTCAACCACCTAGGCAGTGAACCTAATCGTTGTGGTATAGTATTGGGTAAGCCTCGGGGATTGATATCGTTCTCTAGGGGAATAGGAATGCTAGTAAGAAATATATTACGAGAAGGTGGGGTTGAGGATGATTCTTTTTTTTTATCTTTTTATTGGTTTTTGTTAGGTCACAAATTTTACAAACACAAGTTATAGAGAAAGAGATAAGGCGATTGAACAAGTAAACAAGCACACACACACGAAATACTAGAACAGTTAGGCGTAGAGAGTATGTGAAAGAGTAACTTGAACAACCAACCCTCAAATGAGGGTTTACAAGATTATTTATAGGAGGGAACCTAGGGCAACACTCCTAGTTCCCATCCTTTCTTATGTGGGCTTGGGCCTAAGCTTATGGGCCTTCTACATAAGCTTGACCTTAAACAAACATAAAGGCCATAATAAAGCTACCTATTACATATGAGATATAAATACTTGAAATACTGTTTAGGAGTGATTCCAACAATCTCCCCCTCAAGTATATATGAATGTAAACGGTGAAGGCGTTGATGTAATAGTAGCTGTGACGTCTTCTGATATTCTTCTTTCTTGTGAGAGGAATTGCCTTGATTCGAACAATCTCCCCAGTGTAGAGAGATAGTTATCTTTGAACAGTTATGCTTCGACGTCATCTTTAACTTTGTTCTTTGATCATTGTTCTTTGTGGTGAAAGTGATAGTATGTTGTTGTCTGCATCAGTCTGCCTCAGGTCTGCTTCGCTGCTCCAGTGTCTCCACGTCATTCTTCAACATGCTCACACGCTCTTTGACGTTGGAAATCAATACTGATGAAGTTCTGTAAGTCTTTGACTTTGTAGATTCTTTGATTGATGAAGAATCATTCTGACTGTTGTGTTGCATTCGAATAGAACTTCCATTAGTGATGATGTTGGCGTGAGCATGAGAAGAGTCAGCACAATCATCCCGCTCCGGAGCTTCCATAAGAAGAAAACATTTCAAACAGTTAGTAATAAGCGGTTTCCGGAACTTACAAGTTTGAACTTCGAGAGTGTTAACAGCATAGTGTGAAAACACAGCTCTAATTCTTACAAAGGCCGTTCCTGAACTGGAGTCCCACAAGTGAGATAACGCGATGTACCGAAGTACATCTACAGTTCAGATGAGTCGCTGAGGTACACCGAAGCATCACCTCACGACTGTAGACCGTTTGAGACACACTCCGCGTAATCCACGGGGAGTTACCGAAGTGACCTGCTGTCAGGGCTGTTTGATGTTGACCCTGGCAGGAGTTTCCATTCAATCACTGAGGATCACAGATGTGAACCTCTCATAAATGTTCTCGACAGATTGCTAAGATCTGTGAAGGACTCGATATGAACCACTGATGATCTTATTTGTTGATCATCAAGTGACTAAATGTCAAGTGTTCCTAAGAGATCTTTTGATGAATCTCATGGCTCTAGACTCAATAGTGCGTTTTGGTTTTCCTGAGCGGAGACTAGGGAGAGGGTCTCCTTTTTCAATACCAGCGATCTCTAAGAGAAAGCCAATAGTTTATGTAGGGTTCCCTGTGAGAATGAAACAAGCTTCTGTTGAGAGAAACTTGAGTGGCTAAGAAGGTTTAGTGCATGCGTCACTGGGTCCATGACGACTTTTAATCTTCAATACCGGTGTCACTAAGTGACAACCAGTAGCATATGAATTGAACCCGGTGTCTGCCCTAAGTTGAATAATCTGGAGGGCTATTTCTTTTCACCCTTTACTTTACATTTCTTTTTTATTCTTCAACTCCTTCTTTCTCCGATTCTCATTTTCTCCTTTTTATAATCATTCCTAAGGACTTCTAACACTAACTAATGGTAGTGTCCTTGGGTAGATCCCTCCGGCTCTGGCGGATCATAGGACGGTTATTCCTAACCTTAGTCACCTTATAACTCCATGACTAACCTATGTTTGCCATTTAAACCACTGTATGTGAAAAATATCTCTCAAAGGGTTTGTAAATGAAAAACATATTTGAACCACTGTGAGAGATAAGTTTTTGCATAAATACTCCCCCTCCACATGTGCTAAAGAGTTTTAATGGTTTAAATGCACAGTGAGGAAAGAGTGCGCACTTTTTGAATTGATCTACTAAAGATAGACAATCTCCCGCGAGACACGATTACGTTGCATAGTTAAAGAGTTGCATTGTCAGCTTTTAGGTGACAACTAGCTCTAATAACTACCTTGAAGGTGTAGACAAACCTCGAAAGGTTGTCATACCCGTCAGAGTTCACGTCTATCAAAAGTTTCTCGAATGGTACTTTCTACTTGGACAAGTCCTTTGCGAGACACGTTTACATTACTAGCGAACTAGCTTGAAATTATTACCCGTCCAAGACAAGTCTTTTCGAGTTACAAACAGTTTAGTATCGTCAATTCGTTGGTTAAGTCTGAGGTACACAGATTCATTTGCATGTTTGCACAACATATTTCTTATCACACAATTTTCTCCCCCTCAAAAATGGCATATGAAAATGTTATTTTTGAAACGTTTGAGAATAAATATGACCATTTCGAGTGTTGCGGGAAGATGACCACTATGAACAATTTGTGAACAAAGTTTTTATCAAATACTCCCCCTCAACTAGTGATATAAACGGTTGAGGTTTTAAAATCATATGGGGAAGTACTTGTCTTTTTGAGCAAAACCTTGAAAAATGAAAGGTTTGATAGGTTTTACTCAAAAATAAGAAGCTTTCGCTCCTTTTATAAGGATTGTGGCACTGAGGCGTACCACAGGGTCCTTTCTTGACAAGAACGGGTTGTACACTGATATGTGTGCACAAGCCATTGATATATATAATCACACATCCAAAATTATATGACGGAAACAATTCAAGGGGTACCAGGAAGTGATGTGATGTTCCCAGGAGTGCGCACAGGGCGTTGAAAGCCGGTGATGTTTCTCCTGGGTCGTCCACCAACATAGCTCTCCAATCGTCTGATCTGATCCCTTCTGAACAACTGTTCATCAATCATGGTGATGATACGTCTCACATCCCTCCTTTCCTGAGAATTCCAGCGCTTAGGATTCCCAACTTTTTTAGGCGTATATCCTTCAACCTGTACGCCAATCCATCCCTAACCAGCTTCAAGGTATGATCCCCGAATTTGTGGAGCTCACTACACGCCATTAAGCAGTTTCTTTGAAGTTCACTGCGGTAAACAACGCCGAAAGGTTTGCTGATGAGCGTAAGTTGTGTAAGCTGGTTGATGTCGGGAAGATCAAGCTGTGGTGGAGTGAAGTTTACACGTTTCTGATATGATTCATTAGCCATCTGGATATCTTCGACACGTTCTTTGATCACGATGCGTCTAATGAAGATGAGAACTGACTTGATAAATTCACGTTGAACTTCAGTCGAGAATTGTCTCATACGACCTTGTACTTTGGCAAGGTACATGTCTTCGATGTCGTTGAGGGACAAGTTCTCAAAGTCAGCCTCGGAGAATCCATAGTCCTGTTCATCTTGTTGTTTGACTATGATATTCTTCAAGAATGTGTAGTCCCACTTAGACTTGAGATCAATATGTTTGATGGCCACGATGTCCTTGGAACTATACACTGCATGTTGAGACTTCTGAACCAGGCAGCTTCTGTAGTAGATTCTTCGGCGTTCAGGCCAATGATGAATCCCATACAATGCATCTTGGTCGTATGCTTGCACGTTGTCAGAAAACAAGTGATTTGCACGTTCCTCGATAGCTATGCAGTTTGAGTAAATAGCCGCTGGGAATGGAAGAGTCAATGATGTAGCGTATTTTCGCGAACCATCGCTACCGTGTAAGAGAAAATCCAGGTCTCTGTTAAAAAAGTATCGGAAGGGAATCCTTGGTTCGTCTGCTTGGCCAATGGTCGGTAGAGGTTTGGTCCAGTCGGTGTAGTATGGAGGGTTGTCCCTTTGTGTGAAGTCAATGTTTGCTTCCGGATTGAGCCAATCCATGTTGTTAGACCTAGCTCGAGCGATGTTCTCAAGATGATATTCGACCTCGAGGGCGCTTTCAGAGCTGTCTTGTAGAAGTTGAAACGCTTCATTCTTGATTCGCTTCAACTCAGATTTCGTCATTTTCTTCACATGGAACTTTTCTTGCAAAAGTTTTGCGTGCTCCAATGTAGAACCGTCTACCAATTCTTGACCTTCATCAGGGTAGGGAGTTTGATTGACAAGTGTGGAGAACCATTCAAACTCTTCGGTTTTATCGTCATCTAGCCATGATACGACTCCAGGCTGAGTCGTCTTCTTCTTCTTTTTGGAAGGCCTTGATGATGATACTGGTTTCTGCACTTGTTTGGGTGAGGTGGGTTGTTGTCGGGGCTCAAGGACCTCTTCATCATCACCACCCGTATACTCAAAGTAATCACCTGTTTTATGAGTCAGGGGTGGTAACTCGGAATCGTCCCGAGGTTTATCAGTAGAAGACCGAGGTGGAGGAGACTTTTGTTGAGAAGAAGTCCGTGGTGGAGGAGGTGGCATAGAGGTAGATTTACCAGACTGCTTCTGACGTTTAGGTGCAGAGTCCTTATCCTTATCATCGTCATCTCTTGGTCGTTTGGGTTGATCGGCTGACTCCTTGCATGATGATCTGAGTTGAAAATCAAGTAGATTTTTGAAAAATTTAGCTTCATCCGAAGTAAACGTTCCAGATCGCTTTGACATTTGCATCACAAGTTTAGGGATTAACTCAGATTCAGAGAGATCAGCTTCTTTGGCCATTGTATGTTTAACCAATGCTACGATGTTAGGGGTGAGTTGTCTGGAAAATACTTCTCTAGTCACACCGGGGACAGTGTCGAGAAGAAACTTGTGGGTATGATCTCTTGCTGTCTTCTCCAGTTCCTTTTGGACTTTAGGAACGATATCCTGAAGGTACTTGTTAGTGTAACCTTCAATCATTTCGTTCAGTTCCTCCTTTTGATGACTCTTCATGAACTTCTGAACAAATTCCCTTTCTTTCTCCATCTTGTCTTTCTCATCAGTTAAGTACTGAATTTGGTCAGCAAACCAATTCATTTTTCTGTAAAGTATGTCCTTCTTTCTGACTTGTTGGACAGCTTTCACAATCTTTTTATGAGTCTGAGAAATCCAAGATTTAGGTGGTTTCTTCACGGATTTGGATGATGATCTGGTTGTCTTTGTTGATGGTGGTTGTGATGAATGAGACGAAGAATCCGATGATGAGGAGACATGAGGAGACTTCATGTCCTTAGGAGTTTCTGAGGTTTTCTCCTTTGAGTGTGTTGGACTGTCTAGAAGAAACTTTGTATAATCATCCTCGTCATCCTTAGACTTTTCTTTCTCAGTTACCTGTTTCTCAAAATCATACACAATAGTGTCCTCCACAGGCTGTTGTTTTTGCAGAAGAGTGGTGGCACCAGATCCCTTATCGGGTCGATTAACCGCATCAGGATCTGGAGAGGAGTGGGCAGCTCCACTTGATCCTCCGGGGCCACCCATTTGATCTTTAGCAAATTCGTCGGCCTTATGAATGTGTCTGACTTTGTGAAACTTCTTTCTGTATGATTGATCCAGTTGCTCTTCATCATCTTCAGAGCTTTCATCCTGAGGCACAAGTGCAGGAGTCTTCCCTTTTCCTTTAATAGTTTGAGGACTTGGAGGTTTTGGTACTGAGGGATTTTCATCCTTTGCAGTTTCAGAGTATGTAATCTCTTTATCTGTGTCAGTAGCCTCAGAGTCCTCGTCCCTGAGCTGTCTTTGCGGTTCAAGTGAAAGGATCGGAGTGGCTTCCTGAGAAGGAACTTTCTTCTTAGGGGTGGGTTTCCTCTTTGGAATAGGTTTCTTCTTTGGAACATTCCTTTGACTATCTGTACTTGTGACGCTTCCAGTACTTCCTTTTCTGGTTCTCCTTACAGGTGTTCCAGAAGATTTTTCGTCGAGATGACCAACTTTGCCTTGTCTGACTGCTTCCAGATACCTTTTGTACGATTCGAGCTTTCTGACATCTTTATTTATAAGGAAATCTGGCAGCACAGCACCTTGTTTCTTTGTAGACGTTTCCTTGATTCTGACAGATAGAATAGGTTCCGTCAACATGTCGTGATTGTCGGGGTCATTGAGCCTCTTGGGAATGTCAGGATGAAGTCCAAGTGCTCTCTGGATCAACAATTTAGTATATCTGATGTAGGGAATCTTTGAGCCAAGTTTGTTGAGAAATGACATCATGTCATCCCAAATCAGAGCTTCGATAGCGATGTGTTTCTTGTTGACCAATGCCCAGAATATTTGCAGTTCCATGAGTTTAGGGTGCTCATAGCCGCTGTCACGACCAGAAACAGACTTGGTGATGATCATGTAGAGTGTTCTCCAGGGTTGAGGAATACTCTTAAGCTCTACGTGAGAATGCTTGGTGATTATTCCTGTAGCCTCGTTATAACCGATATTAATTAAGAATTGGAGAGTGAGCTCTTCAGCAGGTGTGGCATATAGTTTGGTCGGATTGACATCAGGAATTAGGAGAACATCCCTTAAGTCTGCAGGTGTAATGGTGACTTGTTTGTGATTCAGAGTCACCGTCACAGCAGTTTGTCCTTTGACCCTTTCCATAGTGTTCCAGAACTGTTGGATGTAGATCTCAGGAACAGTTGCAGAGTGAGTAAGCATGTTCTGATAAGGATGAGTCCTCAGAATGTCAATAGCAATTAAACACGAAGATTCAGAGCAAGTGAGGGTGTCCAAGTCAACACGGAGATTGTTCTTTCCTATCTTCATTGGATAGCCATGAGGATAGATATCAGCAATGGAGAGAACTTCAGGTGCATCCACATTCATTTGTTCAGCCATGTCGTGATCTGAAATAACATTAGCCAAAAGAACCAACATATCGAAAGACATAATGTTAGTCAACAGAAGGTCTTATTGTCTAGTTATTGAATGTACAGTGATAATGATTGTTACGAGTCATAAGTCACTTGTATGTTCAATAGTTCAATGATGTCGTGAAATGTTTCGTGAGTTAGTTAACTTTAAGTTTTAAAGTTTATTTTATCACTTATTGTTCACAACATATCAGACGATTTAAGTTTATTAGTGACATTTTTGGATTCGTGATGATATGATTAGTTTATTTACAAGTTTGTACAAGTAACAATTCATCATGAAGGTCAATCCTGGGTTAAGCGTAGTTTTGGCAAAGTTATGCGTAGACAGGAATGATATATTCTTAGGCGTAAACTTACGCGTAGAATCCTAACTTACGCGTAAGAAATGTTACGCGTAGGAAAAGGAGACCTTATGCGTAGGCATATATTAACCTTACGCGTAAGGCTACTCGTAAGAGTTGACCTTATGCGTAGAGGTCACTGTTTACGCATATCCTTCACAGGATACGCGTAGTCCATTGTAGAACCTTACGCGTAGATGTTATGCGTAGGATTATTCTTACGCGTAACATGACTACGCGTAGGGTAATCCTTATGCGTAGAATTGCAAATGACCTTGATTCTGAATTTTAAGCGTAGCAAAGCCTGAAATAAGTTTATCAAATCAACAAAGTTAACACAGAACATCATTTTATCACAGATCAAAACATACTAGCTCATTTTAACAGTTACGCGTAGAACACATACGCGTAGTCTAAAACCCTAAATCTACGCGTATGAGTTTTAGCCATAGATTATGCACTAAACTTTTTCTGGTATGTTAAAGACATGTTGTGAGTATGTAAGCCAAGTTGTAACACTTAATTTGTTGAGAATCAAAAATACCCAAAGTTTATGAGCTTTAAACCCTAGTTTCGAATTGATGACCAATTCGTGTTTCTGGGTGGCTATAAACTTTGGAAATTATCAATTTAACAACGCAAGAGCATAACCCAACTATCTTTTTAACCAAAACACTTCACATTCAAAAATACCCAATTTGACCTAAGAACCCTAATGTTTGAAAGTTATCAATTCGTGTATCTGGGCATGTTTGGGTAATGAACATGTGTTTATAGATGTAAAAGGAACATTTTGACATAATCTTATTAACCACAAACGTCCATTCTTGATTTAGTGTTCATATACTTACGCGTAGGACACTAAATCAAGCATTGATCAAGATTTGACCGTTGGATTTGTATCAAAATCAAAACCTATGTTTAAAAACATGTTGAGATCATAAAACCACTTACAAATCGTTGATCCAATGCACGGATTTGTTAAACAATTTCTACGCGTAGGATCTTTTTAGGTGTTGGTAATAAATGTGAGGTGAAAGTGTTAGGTGGGGTGTTTTATCAAAAATAACTTTGTGGTTTTTGCAGTTTTAGTCCCTCCACCTTTTCCTTTTTCAACCAAAGCCTTTTAACTTCCATTTTGGTTACCAAACAAAGGTTTTTAAGAAAGAGACTTGACGACACTCCCCCTTGACTTGAGAAAATAATGAACGATTATAAATTTTAAGTCCGAGGAGTGTCTTTGAACCAGAAAGTGTACCATCATATGTAAAAGAATCAACCGAGTTATGATAACATGCAAGTACAAAGATGTTTGAAACAGTTAAGAGTTAATTTTCTCCCCCTCAACACTTGATCGGAGAAATACTGAATTTTGAAAGATAAAAGTGTTGACGGAAGAAATGTACTTGCCATGTTGAAAGAAATATAGATTAGGAGAATATTTTTGTTGTTTTATCGGATTTTATATTTTTGTATTTTGTTTTTGAAAAATTTATTTACAAAAGATGTTTTGGTGTTTGACAGGTTTTTAAGACTGTTTTAAGAGGTCATCCAATTCCTTTTGAGTCAAACACCTCATACCAATTCGGTGGACCAACTCATTAAAGCTAGCGGGAGGCAAGGCTTTGGTGAGAAGATCTGCCAATTGGTATTCAGTACCCACAAAGTATAATTCAACGGTACCCTGTTCCACGTGATCCTTGATGAAATAATAGCGTAGATCGATGTGCTTTGATTTCGAGTGCTGAACTGAGTTGCACGAGATTGCAATGGCACTCCGATAGTCGCAGTACATCGGGATTCTGTCAAATACGTAACCATAGTCTTTGAGTTGTGTTCTCATCCAAATGACTTGAGCACAACACGCGGACATGGCTACATATTCTGCTTCAGTTGATGACAGCGATGTACAATCCTGCTTCTTTGATTGCCAAGATACCAGTTTATCACCGAGAAATTGTAGAGCTCCTGAAGTACTTTTTCTTGAGTCTAAGCATCCTGCGTGATCAGCGTCTGAAAAAGCGATTAGTTCAAAACCAGAATCCTTCGGATACCAGATCCCCAAGTTAATGGTTCCCTTGATGTATCGGAGGATTCGTTTAGCCTCAGAGAGGTGGGTTTCAGTTGGTCGCGACTGATAACGGGAGCATAGATAAACGGCAAAGACAATATCAGGTCTGCTAGCTGTTAGATACATGAGGGACCCAATAATACTTCGGTATTTGGTGGGGTCAACTAATTTCCCATGTAAATCAGCATCTAGCTTCTTGGTATGAGTCATTGGTGTGGCATAAGTATCACAGGTTTTCATTCCAAATTTGTTTAACAATTCAAGGGCATATTTGGACTGACTCAGGAAAATACCACGGGGTGATTGATGAACTTGCAGTCCTAGAAAGAACGTAAGTTCACCCATCATGGACATTTCAAAATTTTTCTTCATTAGTTTTGCAAAAGCGATTGAAAACTTTTTATGTGTAGACCCAAAAATGATGTCATCCACGTAAATTTGAACAATTAAGATATGTGCCCCGTGATATTGTATAAAAAGAGTTGGGTCAACCGAGCCTTTGGTGAAATTATTGGCAATGAGGAAAGATGATAGCTTATCGTACCATGCCCGAGGGGCTTGTTTGAGACCATAAAGAGCTTTGTTCAGTTTATAGACATGGTTCGGGAACTCAGGATCAACGAATCCATCTGGTTGGCTGACATAGACCGTTTCTTTAAGTTGTCCATTGAGAAACGCTGTTTTGACATCCATCTGATAGACCGTCATATTCATATGAGCTGCGAACGCGAGGAATATCCGAACAGCCTCAAGACGAGCAACCGAAGCAAAAGATTCTTCAAAGTCTATTCCCTCTTCCTGACGATAACCCTTAGCAACTAGACATGACTTGTTTCGGATGACGTTCCCTTCAGCATCCAATTTGTTTTTCCAAATCCATTTTAGACCAATGACGTAGATTCCTGTTGGTCTTTCAACCAGTTCCCATACTTCAAGACGTTTGAATTGGTTGAGTTCTTCTTGCATGGATTCAATCCAGTTGTCTTTTGTCATTGTGTCTTTAATGTTTTTAGGTTCAGATTGGCAGACAGTGAGTGCATAAATGCAATGTTCACCGTCTGAGTGAAGACGTTGTCTCGTAACGACTGGTTGATTCGGGTTGCCAATAATGTTAGCCAGAGGATGGTCTTTTGTCCATCTATGTGTAGAGGGTTGATGTTGGTATACATTGTGCAGATTCTGAGGATTCAAATGGTTTGTTGAAGATTCCGCGACATCTGGTGCAGCAGTCTCATTGGCAAATGGGTTGAAGAACGCATTTGGATCAAAGTCTGCAGGTGGGGGTACTTCATTCAGAATATCATCAGCTGGTTCATCATTGTTGGAGGCGGTGTGTTCAACTGTTGTGTTGGAGTCAACTGGTGTAGGTGCATCTTCAACAGTAGTTGTTGTAGCAGGTGTATCAGGTATAGGAATATTATCAGGTTGTGCAGCGGAAACAGCGGATACACCAGGAGCACGTTCATCAATAACATCACAGAACAGAGGAGCAAATAACCTTTCCATTTGTTGACGAGTTAGCTGAGGGCTTTCTTCAGCTGATGATGGGGGTTGAGGGAAGTTTAAACGGTTGTGACCGGGTTCTAAGCTGTTATACTCAGAAGCCATTTTCGTGAGTTCATCGAAATGAGCATGAATCGTTTCCATTACCTCCTTAGTTCGACGATTCCAGATTCGGAAACCTGTAGAATTGTCACAGTATCCAATAAAGACTCCAATATCAGCTTTGGCTTTGAGCTTTCCAAAATCATCACGATCATTATTCGGATAGCAAAGGGATCCAAATACATGAAAGTGTTTGAGGTTCGGTTTATGGTTGTGGACAAGCTCGAAAGGTGTTTTGTTGTGGCGTTTTGTGATCATAGAACGGTTTTGAGTATAGCATGCAGTAGATACAGCTTCTGCCCATAAGTAATCTGGAAGTTTAGCATTGATTAACATTATTCTTGCAGCTTCCAATAACGTTCGGTTTCGTCTTTCAACAACTCCGTTTTGTTCAGGTGTACGTGCAATAGATGTTTGATGCTGAATTCCCACTTTCTCATAAAAGCCACGAAGGGTTTTGTTAACAAATTCAGTTCCTTTGTCTGTTCTGATTATTCTGACGGTGTTGCGGAGCTGAACCTGTATTTTTGTGAGAAAGTTGATGATCATTTGTGGAGCTTGGTCTTTGCTACGAAGAAAGTAGACCCAAGTCCATCGTGAGTAGTCATCAACAATTACTAAGATGTAGCGTTTGCCGTTGATTGTTTGCACACGCATCGGGCCACACAAATCCATGTGAAGAAGATGAAGCACATGCTGAGAGTTGTGTTCCACATTTGAAGGAAAATGAGCACGAGTGCTTTTCCCTTGTTCACAGGCTGAGCAAAGGTGATCTTTTGAATACCGGAATCGTGGGAGTCCTTCAACTAGTTTGTGTCGAGCAAGGTTGGTGATGGTTTGAAAGTTTAGATGTGAGAGACGACGGTGCCATAGCCAGGATTTTGTAGATGTTGCTTTTGAAAGTAAGCAAATGGGAGAGGAAGCAACCATGTCTTGCATAGAGATAGTGTAGAGACTAGAATTACGCGAGCCAGACATAAGGTCATTTCCTTGTAGATCACGAATGAAACAAGTTTTCTCCCTGAAAGCAACCTCCAAATCTCCATCACAAAATTGACCTACTGAAAACAGATTGTGACCGAGGCCTTCCACATAGTAAACCCTGCTGATTTCGATGTTCCCATTAACATAATCTCCGTAGCCCATGATGGCTGCGAAGTGATCGTTCCCGAATCTGACAGTGCCAATGAACTTTGCAATAAAGTTTGATAACAGTTTAAGGTTGCCTGTCATGTGTCGGGAACATCCGCTATCAACAATCCAGAGAATGATCTGTATCACCTGCATTACACACAGACGACACAGATGGAATAGAAGTAGATGTGGAACCCGAAATGTTAGAGGGTTCCGAAGCAGGTATGTAAGACATACACACATTGATAATTTTAGGCATCCATTTAAATCCTAGTGTGTTATATATCCATTTCTGCCATCTATAACTACTCTATGCTTTTGTCTTAGTGAAAACACTAGGTGGTACTACATTCTTAGGAGGTGAAGCAGGAGCTACTGTGATAGCAATGGTTGCCTTAGCATCTAAAGAAGGGGGTTTACTAAGCACAGACTTAGAATGATTAGTGGGCCTAGAGGTATTCCGATTCTTAGGATCCCGTAATCGAGAGATTATAGCTTTAGCAACACATTTGTCATGACAATCAGAATTCATACTCTTTCGACAAATAACACAAGGTGCATCAGACTGAATATCAAAAGTACTTAACGGTTTAGCATTCGTTACATCACTATTTCTATTACATTTGCCAGACGTAACATCTATAGTGGAAGCAACATGATTTTTATTCAGAGTCCTAGGGTGTTCTTCTACTTTAGCATTCTTTATTGATCTTTTCTTAGGTCGCAACTTCCTATTCTTCGATTGAGTGCTCCTAGGCTGTGAAGTGCTGACGTTTGGAAAAGATGCAACTATTCCTGTTTCAGTAGAGGGAAACACATTAGCAACTTGTGATTTGGCAGTGGGAATTCGAGGTTCACGATTACTAAGTGTGACTGGTGCTAATCTCTTAATCACAGTAGGCGGAAGTTGTTCATACTGTCCTAACTTTTCCCGTAACTTAGAGATGGTGTGAATCAGATCTTGATTTTCAGAACGAATATTTCCAGCAAAATTCATGACATCTCTAGTGTGAGCAAGATAGTGATCAAGTTAGTTTGATGCTTCAAGTCGAGTCTTTTTGAGTAAATCAAATATGACACCATATTCCTGTTTAACTTTTAAAAGTTCTTGTTCATATTTTGAGATTTGACTTTTCAAAGACACGTGTTGATCATCCAGTTGATCAAGTTTAGGATCAGAAGATTTTGCACTCAACTGAGCGATTTTCTTTTGAAAACTAAGTTGATGATTGTGAATATCTTTTTCACACCAATGAAGACGACGTTTTGCATTGTAAATTTCCGTGTGTAATCGTTTATTTTCAGCTTTTAAAGACTCGATCTGAAGCACATTATCGGTGTTCTCAACAGTTACAACAGTTTCAACAATATCAGCAGAGATGTAATCAGATGCAAATGGCAAAGCATGAAGTAACACAACATTATGGATATCAGCACATATAACATCTTCCAAGAGTCGATCAACATCTTTTCTCAATAGTTTCTTTTTGCGTTTTGTGTTCGAAATAGATGTTTCTGTTTTCTCGAAAACGTTTTTCATTACCCCAAGTTCCTTATGAAAATCCTTTTCCCAGGCAATTGCACAACTTTTCAAGTTTTTAACATTAGGTAAAAGATTTTTCTGAAAAATGTCTCTTTGTTCTCGCGCCAGAGGCGATTGAAAATGTTCAACTTTGATTTCAGATCGATATACTATCTCATGTTGTAAAATTTTGAGGTCAGCCATGAAAATGTCAAAATATCGAAGGATTTTTCGATTTTCAGGTTTTGAGTTTACTTCACTAATGGAAGGTAAAGGACCATAAGTTTGTGCAAATTCTGTTTTGGGATTAACATTAGAAGACTCAGGTGTTTTGATGATAACCCTTGGTGTGTTAGAAGAGTCCGTTGGTGTGACGAAAGTGACCGCGTTTTTATAATTAAAAGGTTTGTTGTAAACAACATTTTTTAATTTTGATCGACTCTCGTCTTCTGCATCTAATTCCTCTTGACGATGATATTCAACAACACTCATGACAGTATTATCAATTTTGTATTCTGCACTGGAAACTTCAGGAGTTGGTTTGAATGTTTTTAGTGAAAGCTTTGGTTTGTAATCAGCTAGATTTTTTCCATATCCTTTTGGATTGGGTTTTAAGGTAAACTTTTCAATAGCTGTTACGGATTCACCATGTTTGTAAACAACAGTTTTAAACTCTTTAAGTTTGTTTTGCAAGCCGAGAATTTCGTCAAGAAGGTCATCTACCCGATTCGTTGAATGCTTTTTGTATGCGGAGAACTGTTTTTGACAATTTAACAACTCAGCCTTAGCTTTTTGATTTTCCAAGGTGAGAGCGTTAATTTGCTTTTTATGTTCGTGTTTCAGTTGTTCTAATTCAGACAACAAAGCATTCTTCGAGGCGGCTAGATCACGCATCTGTCTCTCTAAGTATTTTTCATTTTGATGAGATTTTGCAAAAGCGGCTTCAAAACCTTTTTCACGGTTTTCTTGAGTTTTGAAAAAGTTGAGTTGCATTTGTAAGCATTCAAAATCCTTGGTTAACAGTGCATTTTTACTTTTTAATGACTGATTTAATGCATAACATTCCTCCATTTTGATTTTATGGTCTTGAATTAACCGAGCAAAATCCGGATGAGGCAACAGATCATCTTGTTCAACGTGAGTCTCAACATGATCATTCTTTAGATCCTCAAGTACGACCACGGAGTCAATTTGATTATCAAAGGAAACCATAAGGTCATCTTGATCGTCAAATGTAACTACAGGGTTAACTTGAAAATCATCAGAAAGAGATGTAGAAGACTCATTTTGAACAGTCTGATCCGTGCCGGATTCAGATATTGGCGGAGATATTAGTTCAGATATGATGATGGTTTGTTCGGGTACCTGAGACAAGCCATCAGTGTCATACACTGGGCCTGTATCACTCATGTGCATCTCATGCATATTAGCCATCAACATAACAGCTGCATTAGCCTGCAAGTCCTCCATATCATCATCTGAGTCTGCACCTGCCATAAAGCTCTGTTCTTTGTCTGTAAGAGATCCACCAGCTTCATCCTTAAGAGCCAAAAGTAAGGCCTCTTTGAAATAAGCACTGCCCCTAGTCCTTGGCTTTGGGCATGCATTAGCCAGGTGTCCCTTCTCATTGCAGTTGTAGCATCTAAGACCATTTAACCGATTCTGAGCATTTCCCTGTTCCACCACTTGAGCTCTGTTGTTATTCCTACCCACACCATTAAACCCTTGACCACCGCCCATCTGATGACCATAATCACGATTCTGAACTTCAACACGTCCATTGTTCACAACAGCTTGAGTCCGTGTGTTAGATGAGGAACGAATGCGATTGTTGGATTTGTTGGTGTAACGGCCAAAAGCATTAGCAATCATCACAAATCCTTGTTGCAATGCTTCGAATGGATCGATTTCCTCAGTAGCTTCACTGACATATGCTTGAGCATTGTTGCTGTATGGAACCAGTTGATTTTGTTGAGGTTGAGGTTGTTGCTGTGAAGGTGTGTTTGAAGCAGTTGGTTGAGTTGCTGGTTGAGAGGGATAATTCTGTTGAGCATACAAGGCAAGTTGTTGATTGTCCGGTTGTGACTGTTTAGCAATTTGAGCACGGAGAATCCTTTCCCGATCAACTTCCTTTTCATGAGGCTTCAAGTAATCGTACAACAATCCATAGGTAGAATGATGCATATTCTTCGCTTGACGAAGAAAAATGACATACTTCTCCCATTCTGGACCAAGACTACTCAGGAACTTAGTATTCACTGCAATTTGTGGCATGATGATGTTGTGTTTATCCAAATCATTGATGATGTCTGAAAATCGATGATGATAGGACTCTAGTGTCTCTCCAGGTTCAATCATGAAGTGTTCATAAGCCAAGTAAATTTTGGATTCCAAATCCTCCTGATTGAGTACAGATCCTTCCATAAGAAGACGAATATGATCCCACATTTTTTGTGCAGTCTTTTGAGCATCAACACTACGAAGAATTGGGTTTGGTAATCCTAAGAGGATGTATTCCATTGCAAGTTCATCAGCTTCATAGTGTAGAAGTTCTGTGGGATTTAAATCTGCAACAGTAGCAATGTTGGTTTGTTCATCTCTTGGTGGAACAGCAGTTGGATCTCCGGGTACAATGACAGTAGGCATCTCAAAAGGACCTTCCAAGATAACCTTCTTTAAGAACTTTCCATGTGGCTTCTTTAGATCACAAAACCTAAAGAACCTTATCACCCATTGATCGTAGTTTCCTGGAGTGAGCATTGGAGGTCTATCAAGTGATCCAGCTTCATGAATTGATTGTTGGCTGCTTAAAGCTTCACACATCTTTGCAAACCAAGTGGGTTCCTTCATAGTGCTTCGTGATGGATGTTGATTGAAATCGTTTGTGTAGGGTAGAGCTTGAAGACTTGGTGATGGTTGAACCATTTGTGGTTGTGGAATTGCACCAAGTTGTGGAGTATGTTGCTGATTAAATTGTTGTTGATAAATAGCTTGTTGTTGATTCCATTGTTGATGTTGTGGAGTTAATTGTTGTTGTTGTTGATGATTATAAGTGTGAGGGAAATAGTTAGAGTATGGTGGTTGAGACATGATGATAAACTTGTGTGGTAAAAATGGATCTTTGTAGTCGAATGAACCTTTGTTGATGAAGTGTTCTTAGGCGTAGAAAAAACAAGAACCAAGTAGTACTTATGCGTAAAAACACCAAAAGTTACGCGTAACAAAGGAGTTACGCGTAGGTTTTAGCTTACGCGTAAGTAGGTAAAACACTAAAGTTATGCGTAGACAAAAGTTAGGCGTAGAAACGTAGGCGTAGGATTACCTTATGCGTAGACCTTAGTTTACGCGTAAAGTGAATCTTATGCGTAGAATTTCTACACGTAAGCTTATGCTTATGCGTAATTTTAGGGTTTTTGCCCAAATGATCTTTTACACTTCACAGTGCAAAAGTTATCCAAAGTCGACGTATTTTCAGACTTATCCAAGTAAGAAAACACGGAATAAACCAGAAAATTGAAGATCAAACCAAGGAAAATCTTACGCGTAATATTAGGGTTTTGATACGCGTAGGATTACTCGTAATTTTGATTTTGCCCAAATGTGTTTCTAAACCAGATTTTTGTTATGGAATAGCTTCAATAGTACCAAAAGAACACAAAAGTGTGAATTTTGATGTACCAAAACTGCTAAACGGGTTACGCGTAGAACGACACCCACGAACAAAAACAAGCTTAAAAACGTAAATCCACGCGTAAAGTTTGAAACTTTTTGCCAAAAACAAGTATTTTAACACCTCAAAACATTGAAAGTACAAGAATCTTGGATTAAAAAGTGTAAAAAACGAGTTTTTAAGATAACCAAAGATTGCGTTATCTTTACGCGTAAGACCCAAAACCAAAACTTCAAAAACAAACGAGTACACCCAACTATTTGCGCTCTGATACCACTGTTAGGTCACAAGTTTTACAAACACAAGTTATAGAGAAAGAGATAAGGCGATTGAACAAGTAAACAAGCACACACACACGAAATACTAGAACAGTTAGGCGTAGAGAGTATGTGAAAGAGTAACTTGAACAACCAACCCTCAAATGAGGGTTTACAAGATTATTTATAGGAGGGAACCTAGGGCAACACTCCTAGTTCCCATCCTTTCTTATGTGGGCTTGGGCCTAAGCTTATGGGCCTTCTACATAAGCTTGACCTTAAACAAACATAAAGGCCATAATAAAGCTACCTATTACATATGAGATATAAATACTTGAAATACTGTTTAGGAGTGATTCCAACAGTTTTTTAGAAAGCTAAGGTAAATATCTCGGGGCAATTGGTTTGGGGGTGGTATTTTCTACCGATTACTTCTACTTATCTAATTATCTAATTATCTAGTTACTACGGGTAGCTATGTCTATTTGATGTGTGCTCGTATGATGATTAAAAATGTGTTTACCTAGATACTATTACTCCCTAGTTATCTTTTATTGGTCGGTTGAACTGTCACACCTTATCTTAATGCGTTGTATTCCTAAAGGTCGTAGGGTATGCGTAGTCCCTAGTTATTTGAGGTTATCTCTCGAGTTTAGCATAAGAAATCGGCTAGCCCTTAAGCTATTTCATTCATAAGCCTCACTTTCATAAAGCATACTCAAGCATTAAACACAACGAATGATGCCTAGTTGCACTCCTAAGCCAATTTACAATTAAGATAAGAAACAACCTAACAATAATCAATAACTAGGTTTCATAGATCTAAGCAAACACACAAGAAATTTAGCTAGACATGGTAAACAAGCAAGCATACACACAATCAATTGAAGACATAATGATACTTTGGATTAAAATACTTATCTCGAGTGTAAAATAGGGTTTGGGACCCTAAGATACTGTCTAAATCAGACTACAAACGAATTAGGGTTTTTACTCCAAAAGTCTACCTCCCTAAATGCAGAAAAATCAAATTCTATATATAGTTTTACACTTGCGACGGCGTCACCTTTTGGATGGGACGTCGTCAGCTCTCTGTCATTAGGGTTTCGTCTTGGCCAACTCATCGATGGGACGACGTCACCTTAGAGTTGTGACGCCGTCATTCTTCAGTTGGGACATCGTCTTGATTCTGGATCTGGGCCGTCTGAGATGAAAAGTCTGAGTGACACCCTCCTTCTTTACAACGTGACGCCGTCAGGTTATACGAACAAAAATTCCACTGATCCGTCTGGTGCATGTTTTGATCAAGTCTTTATAGAGGGACGGCGTCGTCCTTTGATTGGGACGCCGTCAGGTTCTGTTTGAGCAGCTTGAGTGGCTTCGATCTTGACTTTCCATTTTTTTTTCATGTATTTGCTCTTTTTCGTCCAAATGTGCTTCATTCCAGCATTTTGCTTCCAAGAGACCTAAAAAATGAAAAGGAACGAATAATTCATAACAAGTAAAAGCACCGCAATAGTCATACACGAAAATTATATACTATCACCTCACAAGGGGTGTTTGGATTCTCTCATCTCTCGGGTTTATATGAAATATAATAAATGGAAATGGAAGATAAACACTCATTACCTGGCATAGTACATAGATTACCATAAGCTTGAGACAAGATCAAACCTCCACCGCTTTGGAGTAAGCACCTAGGAATAACTATCTAAGAGGTCTTTGCAAGGGTTGTAATGTTAGACTTACGGTAGGGAAACAAAGGGTTTTGTTGGATAGGCGATATTTAGTGGTGGCAAGTCAAAAATACTATGTTACAAGCATGAAAAGCGTGGCGTTGCTAAGCCAAGACTCGACTCACTAACTCTAGATAACTTCAAACAAACATAAATTTAAATACATAAACATAAAGATAGATGTAAGATGGTAGCCCATATGTTTTTTCTTCATTTTTTTAACACTCACTTTTTCGATTTTTTTTAACACTCACTTTTTCGATTTTTTTCCCATACATTTTTACTCTACCATCCTCTACAATAACATCAAAATATAGGGGATTTATAGGAGCATCCCTACACTTGAGTTTTTATTTCTCTAACACTAATTGACCCGAATTGAAAAGATCAAAACACTTGGAATATTTAAGTACGTAGACAAAGGGAATTTGAATTTATCGTTCTTTCCCGTTACTCCATAAAATATTATTTTTACCCATGAGTCCCAATCATCCCAAAACTGTGTACAAAAGATGAGACTCGACTTAGCAACCATGCAAGTAACTAGATATTTGAACTAATGGTTTAGTACTGATAACAATAATGTACTAAAGGTGAGTGCATACAAGGTAGGCTAAGGCGATTTGGGTGTACATTTAGGGGTGGATTGTAAACAATGCTCTTCATTGATATTCCGGAAAACCGAAACATCACGAGAACCGCGAAAAGGATAGGCTCTGAGGGGTTTACTAGGGGTATGGTGTACTAAAGATGAGTACATCGCAAGGGTGTGGGGTAATTACTCGACCGATGTGGAAGAAGTAATTATAATACAGGTTTCAAACAAGGGTTATCCTAATGCCTCTCATCACTTAGTTATTCCTAACTACACAAGTGTAGTCTTACTAGCGATCTCGGAATGCATCACAAAACAAGTTCTAGAATCTATTATACTACCGGTACACTCTCTAAGCATTAAAGGTGAATGCTTTTATTCCTAAAGATCTAGGGGTGAACCTCACATTTTTGGGGTGGAATTTTAGTGGTAAACGGTTTTTGTGCTAGTAATATAATTCCTATCCATGAGACGCTTTATTAAGACCCTAAGGAATATTTCTCATAGTTTATTACACAAATTACCAAGGACAAGACAAATAATCAATGATAAGAATAGTTTCTAAGTTCCCGTTTTATTCTCCCTCCCTACACTTAAACTGAATATTGTCCCCAATGTTCCCCGAAAGTATTAAAGTTATGATAAAGGAAGGTATGAAAGGAAAGAAACTAGTACTCCCATAATTAGCTCGGTAGGATCCGTGTGAGGTTGCGGTTAAATTCTTTTCCAAGAAGAATGTATAAATATTAAGCTCCATCCAAGTTTGTATTTCTTCTTTTTGCCAAATATAACCTGCACACTTAAGAAAACAAACGAAACCTTCACGTAAAATCGGCGGTAAAACTATATATGACACAACTACACTATGATATAATGCTTGTGGAATGGATGTTTGCAGTTTTTCTGAAAAATTAAGACCTGAGAATTTCCAAAAATTTATAAGTAGCACAGAAAACGAAAAAAATGATAAGTTGTTTCTTCCTGACGCCATCAGGTTGTCATTACTGAAACTGGTCTGCAGCGTTTTTCTGGAAAAAATCTGGGAAAACTACATCTTTAAAACCTGGAAAAATTCCTGCAAAACATCCATTATGACTCGATACAAGCATTTGACTCTAACAAACACACATATATATCAATTTCACTAATTGTAATTCTCATGTTTATGTTCTTTAAAAACGTATGTGATCTTCCCTACACTTATCTTTTTGTAAAATACCTTTATATGTAATTAAGACGAGGTTAAAGACAAAATAAAACATTTTCACAAAGTCTAACATGAGAATAAACAACAAGGAAAAAGATATACGACACACAAACAAGCAAACAATTAAGCATGGGTTGCCTCCCACGAAGCGCTTTTCTTTATTTATGAGTCTTGTAACTAGACTCAAAGTCGTGCTCCTACGTACCTACGTAAGTAAGTTTATCCTCAAGAATATCATAGGGATCAAACCTATCTTTTATCTTTCTATTGGTACGCTTAGTCCGGTATGCCTTTTCAAACTTTTCTCCATCGGGATCATAGATTGTCATCCTAATGTGCCATTCTCCATTTACATTACTAGGTGGTCTATCCCAACTCCAATTATGCTTAGGCTTCTCACTCTCAACTTTCCACTTATTCATGTTAAGATTAATGGGAAAGGTTCCTAGGAACTCGGTCATCTTCCTAAACACTAAGGTATCCTCGAACGGGTTCACTTCAATGTCCCTAGCTAAGTGTTGTTCATGGAGAGTTGCGTTACTTACGAAGGTATCTTCTAGATAGGACGGTCGTTGACGACCTACAAAATCTCCATTAATCCAAGGTCCATATCTAGATGATTTTCTCCATTACAAAGGTCTCTTCTAGATAGGACGGTCGTTGAGGACTACAAACGAATTAGGGTTTTTACTCCAAAAGTCTACCTCCCTAAATGCAGAAAAATCGAATTATATATATAGTTTTACACTTGCGACGGCGTCACCTTTTGGATGGACGCCGTCAGCTCGCCTTCATTAGGGTTTCGTCTTGGCCAAGTCATCGATGGGACGGCGTCACCTTAGAGTTGTGACGCCGTCATTCTTCAGTTGGGACGTCGTCTTGATTCTGGATCTGAGCCGTCTGAGATGAAAAGTCTGAGTGACGCCCTCCTTCTTTACAACGTGACGCCGTCAGGTTATACGAACAAAAATTCCACTGAGCAGCTTGAGTGGCTTCGATCTTGACTTTGCCATTTTCTTCATGTATTTGCTCCTTTTCGTCCAAATGTGGTTCATTCCAGCATTTTGCTTCCAAGAGACCTAAAAAGTGAAAAGGAATGAAATTAAGCAGTAACGGATATAAAAGTGGTCGATTAAGGGCTTAAATGACCCCATAAAAGCGTACATTTTAAATCCTTATCATTCACTAAGGTGAGAATCCACCATATTGGAGAAGTTGTAGAGGTGGTTTAGTTCGGCTTCTATCTCCGCTTTGGAATGTGGGTGATTTTCCCACATGGATTCATCAATGTCCTCGATATGAGGAGACAACGATGTTGGAGGTAGGGCATGGTCCCCATACAAAGGTCCATGAATGTCATTGTGAATGGGATGGAAAATACGAGGTTGAGGCCCTAACGGGGCGTTTGGGTCAAAAGATAGGCTTGGTGACTCATGAGCAATTTGCTAAATTGTACCAAACGATGGTAGTGGAGGTGGATTATTTGGCTGAGGAGGTAAGTCCTCCAAGTCCTCCAAAAATGGGTTTGGAGATGTAGGTGGTGTGGAGAATAGTTCTAATGGTATGACATTTGGAGATTTAGGAGGTGATGGTGATTGGATGTTTGGATGGGAGCCGGTGGCGGAGAGGTAGCAATGGGAGTTTTTGTTGGTGGTAGGGTGGTGATTACAATAGGTGATTTTGGTGGTGGTGTAGGAGTGGTCAAAGTAAGAAAGTTCTCATCTCTTATGGGAGATGAGATGATTAGGGGGAAGAATCAGAAGATGAGCTAATGTTGACAAAGCAACATGGTCTAACACTCATTCTAGCCATTTTCTTGCAAGGTTTGTTTGATGGAGAAGAGGTGGATGACTTAGTCATTTTTGCTTAAGCTTGTTCTAGTAGAAGATGAGAGAAATTGGAAAGGTGTGAGGATGATCATCTTAGAAGCTCTTAATATAAAGGATTATGAAATTATGGAGAAATGTGTTCGATTTGATGTTAAACCATAGAAGAAAGGAGGTTTCTAATGATTTGGAAGGGTTTTAAATGCTAGTCATATCATCTAAGTCAAGCCATACAAGAAGGTTTGAGTGAAGAGACAAAGATATGCAATAAATGTGTTCTAATGATTGTAGGATCTTGAGAATCAGATCACCCACGGATTATAAGGAACCAAAATTTTTGGTTCCTTCTTTTATGAAAAAGGGTTCCTTGGGTGAATTTTTGAGATTTTTGAATTTTGGTGGGAAATGGATATCCTATATGTCTAACTGTGTTAAACTAGTTCTAATATGGATAAAAATCAGTAAAAACTATCCTAGAAGCAAATTTTGGTAATTTAGAATGTGGAAATGAGCGAAATTCAGTAATTTACCTGGGGAAGCCACGGCACCAAAAATTTGCACAGACGGTACCTAAATTTTGGGTCCGTCTGGTCCGCCTGTACAGGTATGGTGGCACCAAAACACATAACAGACGGAAGCAAAAAATTGGTGCCGTCGGATCCGTGGAGTGCAGAAAAGTTCACAGACCACTATTTTGACCCCCAAGGACTTTTCCGAAACCTGAAATTTTTCTTAAAACATATGGCAATAACTATTTCTAGTTTGGAACAAGCAATAACACATATACAAACATAGTGGAGCATCAATTTTCAACAAGGGCTAATGATTTTCACTTAAAAGTGAAAATGGGTAAAATTTGATAACACCCGTGTGCTATCCCCCTGCATGAACCGGTTAGCATACATCAATGTTTTAAGTTAGTTTATCATCCTACGAAGCGAAAACACATAAATAATATCATACAACATTGTTTCATGTCTTGTTCCAAACACCCTCTTAAACCTCACTTATCCAACTTTTTGTAAATCTTGGTCATCATCCTTCTAAGGCATTTGAACATCCCCTTGGTTTGCTTGAACTCCGCTGTTTCATTCTCAATCTCAGGAAGAGAAGCATAGTACTCATGAGGTTGTAGCCTAGAGTTAGGGAGACCGTCTTCGGAGCTATTTGATGATGATGATGAAAGAGTTGGAGGTTTTGGCCTTTTACCTTTTGCCTTAGTCTTGGACACTCGTTCATCACTCAAGGGCACAAATATGTGAGGGATGAGAGAATAATCTAATTTCAACCCTTTTGGACTTGGTGGAATGGGTGCAAAAGCTTTATAAAAATGGGTGAATAGCATCCCGTATGGAAGAGCAACGGAGCCTTGAGAAGGGATATCTACCATTCTCCTAGAAATGTAGTAATCCAAGTTGAATGGTTGACGAGTGGACAAGTTGTAGAGCATGTGACAAAGGCAAGCATTGATGTGGTCTCTATTTCCTATGGTGCTAATGAAATTGGCTCTAAGGAGTTCCTCCCACTTTTTGAATTGAGGCTTGAGCTCATTAAGTTCCATACTGTATGGATCTCGGTTGACTTCCTTTCCCGCTCGAGTGAGACGGGTTGGGGCTACCCTTTCATTAAAGAGGTGCTCACGAATGACGTCCTTGTCTACCAAAGGAGTTTGGTAGGGAAGAGAGCGGTCATGGATAGCATCAAGGATAGTGAGTGACTACTTATCCGAGTAAAGACACGTACCATGGCAAGGAATTCCTAACACTTAAACAAATTGGTTGAGAGAAATGGTGTAGTCATTTTGATTGATCCTAAACCTAAGAGCCATTTGATCATCCTCATTTGTGAAAGAGACAACACTAGCATAGAATTCTAGGACAAACCTAGGGCAAATTGGTTCATCGATGTCAAGGAGACAATCGAAGTTGATAGTGGCTAGTTATTGACGGAGATTAGTTCCGTCGACAAAAGATGAATGAATGGTCCTACCCTCATGGAAATACCTTTTCTCTAGACTCTTAAATATTTCAACTTGTTCTTTGGTAAGGTCCTTGGTTTTGTGATGTTGAGGGATGTAGTTAAGAGTGTCCTTGTGATCGTAAAATTTTGCGGCTACCATGTTTGTTCCTATGAGCAAGAATTTATAAGTTTTAGTAAAAACCAAAAAAACTTAGCGTTTTTGTTCTAGTGTGCGCCTATATGAAAACAATTTAGAGTTGCGGTTATCTCGACTCATTTTATGCATAAAATGGTTTTTATTGGTAGTGTTTGGCAAAAGGCAAGAGATAACCCAAACGCTCCTAATTCAATGTGGCTTCATTTGAATATACCCGGGAATGCATATCAGTTATGCATTACCTTTAGTATTCAAGAAACATTATGCAAGTGATGAAAATAACCTTTCTATTTGTATTAACAATGAAAAATTGTTTTCCTATAAGTGAGAAGCTTTTCAAAATTTTGGCATGGGGGGTTTTTGTTTAATTAGGATAATGCCTTATAATAATTAGCTTTTAAATAGTAGAAAATATGATTAGTTTATGCAATTTGACAATGTAGTTCATAATTTCAGTAACTAGTTATGCAATTTAACAATTGAGTTCATGTTTTGTATAAGAATATACATAATCCCCATGTATTGGTTTTGTGCATAAATTAGAACCCTAGACTCAGAATTAAGAGAAGTAATGTAGTTATGATACTTACAATGATGTTTTCTTCAGTGATTAGTAGGAGAAGAAACCTTAATAATGAGTTAGGTATGTTGGTGGTTCGTTTTGGTAAAGTGAGTTGTGGAGAAGAAGGTGTTTTGTATTTAAAATTTTTGCTACTGTTGTCACCACGGACCAGACGGACCCAAATTTTTGGTTCCGTCCGTTTGGTCGTTTGGTGCCGTGGGAACTGTAGCAGACCTAAGCTAAATTGTTTTGTTTTGGTTATTCTAAGGTTTAGGCTATGTTTTAACTACATGTTTGGTTCCATTAATCCTAACCCAAGTCTAAGATGATTAAATGGTTCTCGTTTAAGAGGTTTAGTTAGGATGTCGGCAATGTTATCTTCGGAGGATACTTTCTCAATTGAGATGTTTCCTTTTTGAACATTGTCGCGAAGGAAGTGATGGCGAATTTCAATATGTTTCGTTCGATCATGTTGGACGGGATTTTTGCTGAGATCAATAGCTCCTTTGTTGTCACAAAGTATAGAGATGTCGTTGAGATGAATTCCATAATCCACGAGAGCTTGCTTCATCCAAAGAGCTTGTTGACATGCTTTTCCGGCTGAGACGTATTTGGCTTCAGTAGTTGAGATAGCGAGAGCCGTTTGTTTCTTTGCGAACCATGAGGTGAGACAATGTCCAACAAAATTACAAATACCACTTGTACTCTTTCTATCGACATAGTCACCGGCATGGTCCGAATCGGCATACACTATAGTTTCTACACCCGTTCCTTTGGGATACCATAATCCTAAACATGTCGTTCCCTTAATGTATCTAAATATTCGTTTCAAGGCTACTAAGTGTGATGCTTTGGGATCTTCTTGAAAGCGAGCACATAGACAAACACTAAACATAATTTCGGGTCTACTAGCCGTGAAATAAAGTAGGCTACCGATCATTCCTCTATATTTAGTGTTATCTACCGATTCACCTTCCTCATCCTTGGTGAATTTTGTGTCCGAGGACATGGGTGTTTTAGTTGGTTTTGAGTCTTCAAGACCAAATTTTTTAAGCATATATTTTATGTATTTAGATTGGTTAAAGAATATGCCATCTTCTAGTTGTTTAATTTGAAGTCCTAGAAAGAACTTTAACTCACCTATCATACTCATCTCAAACTCGTCGTGCATGATTTTATAAAAATCATCACATAGCTCTTGACAAGTTGATCCAAATATGATGTCATCAACGTATATTTGAACTATGATAATGTGTGATTCCCTTTTCTTGGTTGATAACGCTACACGCGTCGTTCGGGGTCAAAGGAACTTCCTTTTCGTCGAGCAAGTTTTTCAACACCCTAGGCAGTGAACCTAATTGTTGTAGTGTAGTATTAGGGTAAGCCACGGGAATTGATATCGTTCTCTAGGGGAATAGGAATGCTAGTGAGAAGTTACTACGCTAAGGTTGGGGTTGAGGAAGATTATTTTTTATCTTTTTATGTTTTTAGGAAATGGAAAGGTACAAATCTCGGGGTTTGGATTTGGGGGTTTGGTATTTCTACCGATTACTTCTACTTATCTAATTATCTAAACTAAGGTGTATGTAGTCTATGTCTATTGTTGTGTGCTCGTATGATAGTTAAAAATGTATTTGCTTATGCTTTATTACTCCCTAGTTATCTCCTATTGGTGGTTGAATTGCCACGTCCTTATTCTTAATTGCGTTGTGTCTCTAAGGTCGTAGGGTATGCGTTTATCCCTAACTCTTTGAAGCTACCAAAGGTTAATGACTACAAAATCTCTAGGATTCATAAACTTTAACTCTAAGGTATTCTTTGAATGACTTGTCTACAATTACTCTAGGCGATTATAAGCTAAGGTTCATCAAAGATCAATCAAGCATTACAAACACAACGAATGACCTATCACAATACTAGGTCAATCACAATTAAGATAAGAGACAACCAATCAATATTCAATAACTAAGTTTCATATTACCTAAGCAAACACACAAGTAAATTAGCCGGACATGGGGAACATGCAAGCATACACACAATCAAAGGAAGACATAAATAAATTAATGAAGTAAAATACTTATCTTGATGTAAGATAGGGTATGGAACCCTAAAATACTATACAAGACAGCCTTGGTTCGGTTTAGGTTTTTACTCCAAAGACTACACACAGAAAACTAAAAAATTCGGATTCTATATATAAGATTACACATGCGACGACGTCACCCTTTGATTTGTGACGCCGTCGGGTCGCCGTTATTAGGGTTTCGTCTTGGCCACGTTAGTCTTGCGACGGCGTCACCTTATGCTTGTGACGCCGTCCCCTTCAGTCTCTGACATCGTCTGGATCAAATCTAGACCGTCTGAGTTGCGACGCCCTACTCTTTTAAAACCTAAACCCGTCACTAGTAAATGGGCAATTTGGCTACTGAGTCGTCACAAAAGTTGTCTGACGGCGTCGCTAGTTGTGCCTGACGCCGTCCCCTTCAGTTCCAGCAGCCTGAGTGTCTCGATTCTTGACTTTGGCCATTTTCTTCGTATATTCGCGCCTTTTCGTCCGAATAAGTGTCATTCCAGCATTTTGCCTTCAAGATACCTAAAAAGTGAAAAGGAACGATATTAAGTAATAACGGATACAAAAGTGATCAAATAAGGGCTTAAACGACCCCTCAAAAAGGTACATTTTAAAACCTTATCAAATATCCCTACACTTGGTATTTGCTTGTCCTCAAGCAAATGTGCTTTTAGCCAATCAATTTATAAGTTAGAGGTCATGAAGCATTAGTTTAGAACGATTCAAAACACATATAAGCCCCGCAAAAGTCATAACAAGCACGGAATTTACATACTAGCACCTCACATGGGGTGTTTGGGTACTCACATCTTTCGGGTGTATATGAAATATAACAAGTTGGAAATGGAAGATAAAACACTCATTAACCGGTCCTAGTACATAGATTACCATAAGCTTGAGACTAGATCAAACCTCCACCGCTTTGGCATAAGCACCTAGGAAAGACTATCCAAGAGGTCTTTTAAAGGGTTGTAATGATAGGCTTACGGTAGGGAAACAAAGGGTTTGGTGGGATAGGTTATTTAGTGGTGGCAAGTCAAAAATCTTTATGTTACAAGCATGCGAAGAATGGCGTTGCTAAGCCAAGACTCGACACTCTAGACTCTAGATAACTGAAACAAACAAACATAAATTAAAGATAGATGTAGGATGGTAGCCCGTATTTTTTTTTCAACACTCTATTTTTTTCTTTTTCTCTCTTTTTCTGTTTTTTCGATTTTTTTTTTCATACACTTTTACTCTACCATCCTCTACGATAACATCAAAATGATAGGGATTTATAGGCACATCCCTACACTTGAGTTTTTATTACTCTAACACTAATATGACCCGAATTGAAAAGATCAAAACACTTGGAGTAAATTATTATGCAAATAAAGGGAATTTGAATTTAATGTTCCCTTCCCGTCATCTCATAAAATTTAACTCTTCCCATGAGTCCCAATCGTCCCAAAACTGTGTACAAAGGATATGACTCGACTTAGCAACTTATGCAAGCAACTAGATAATTGAACTAAGGGTTTAGTGTGATAACAATAATGCACTAAAAGTGAGTGCATACAAGGTAGGCTAAGGCGATTTGGGTGTACATTTGTGGGTGGATTGTAAACAATGCTCTTCATTGATATTCCGGAAAACCGAAATATCACGAGAACCGCGAAAAGGATAGCCTCTGAGGGGTTAACTAGGGGTATCGTGTACTAAAGATGAGTACAATGCAAAGGTGTGGGGGAATTACTTAACCGACGTGGAAGAAGTAATTATATTACGGGTATCAAACAAGGGTTATCCGAATGCCTCTTATCATTTAGTTAAATCTTTTTGTTAAATCTTTTAAATTTAGAGTTATGTTCAATGAGAACTTCTTGTGTGAGTTTTAGCTTTTCAATTTCAAGACTAAGCTTTTGACATGATTTGCAACCATCGTCATTTGCTTTACCCTTTTCTAATCGTTTTGTCTTTTCTTTTAACTCATAAATTCCGTTTTCTAAAAATTCCTTTTTAGTCTTTAAAAAGTTGTTTTTAGTTATGATTTTTAAGCTAAGCTCACACAATTGATTATATTGTTTTTGCAAAGTGTCATCATCAATAGAAGATTAAGATGAGTCGGAATGTACCTCGTTTGATTCATGTGCCATTAGAGCGATCTCATCCTTGCTTGATTCTTCATCATCCTCACTATCACTCCAAGCACCACTTACAAAAGCTCGTTGAGTTTTGATTTTAGGTGGCTTGGGGCAATCTCCTATTAGATGACTTGTATCACCGCATCTAAAGCACTTCCTTTCACCCTTTCCCTTTTTGTCATCTCGGTCTTTTCAGAATGGCTTCTTTTCATCTCGGGGTTGCCTTACGAACTTTCCTCTTCTTCTAAAGAACTTTTTGAAATCTCTAACTTCCATAGCATACTCCTCATCTTCACTACCCGAGCAAGATTCTTCATCATCACTAGATTCCGTTCTTGCCTTTAGAGCAACGCATTTGACTTTCTCTCTTTTTCCTTTGATGATCTCCGAATCTTTCTCCATCACCATTTGGTGTACTTTGAGATTTTCAATTAGCTCGTCAAGTGACATTATTGAGAGATCTTTTAATTCCCCAATAGCTGTTACTTTTGCTCTCCACTTCGGATGGAGTGCTTTAAGAAATTTCCTGACAAAGTTCTTACTACGAAAAGTTTCATCAAGTGCTTTAAGAGAAGTAATAATAGTATTAAAGCGAGCAAATCCACAATCAATGGTTTCATCTTCAGGGATAACAAATTGTTCATATTATTGAACAAGAAGATCAATTTTATTATCCTTGACTTGTGAATTTCCTTGATGTGTAATAATTAAAGATTCCCAAATCTCTTTTGCGTTTTCACACATAAAAATTCTCTCATATTCTTTTCTAGGCAAAGCATTAAAAAGAATCATTTTAGCTTCATTATTTTTAGCTATTAGTTACTTTTGATCATCACTTGAAATATTTTTTGTTGTAGGATTAAAATCTCCTTTAATAATAATAAACCAAAGATCTATATCTTTTGACTTTACATATGTTTTAAAACGGTTTTTTCAATAGATAAATCAATTGGTTTCAAAGAGTGGTGGTCTTTACATAGATTGCCCTTCTTTAAAGTTTTCGGAATCCATAGATCGTTTCAAGTTTATAAAATACAATATATTTTAGAAATTCTTGAGCAACGAGGCTCTGATACCAATTGAGGAAAACTAGAAAGGGGGTTGAATAGTTTACCAATTAAAATCTTTGTTTTGAAACTTATTGTAAGATCAATTGATATTGATTAAAGATATTGTTGATCCCAGTTGAGCAAACGATCCTTATAGAAACTGACTTGATAATAACTTGTTAAATATTACGCGGAATTTAATATTCAACCTTAAGAAGAAGAACAATAACAATAACTCTTAAACACCTCAATTATATTAATAACGAATACTTTAACCAGTATTAGAGTTTACAACCTTGAAGTGTATCGACCTTAGATATAAAACATTCGTATATCTAATCTAACCTAGGACCTCCTTTTATAGGCTAAGGAGTCCTTTACATAATACAATACGTAACCTACAAGATAAATATCTTTTCCATATTTATCTAATACAAAATATTAAACCGACTATACACAACTAGCAGTGTTTACAATACAATAGCAGTGGTTCTACTTTACTACTAGCCGCGGTTTAACTTCAGCAGTGGATTAATTCTTCTGGCAGTGGTTTCATCAACTCTAGCCGTGGTTCCAATACTTAGAATAATTCATGATCTGAGGAACCTAAAACCCAACAGATATTTAGTGAATAATAAACAATATGCAAGCAATATATAAAGAGTAAATAAGGAAAGAAGCAATCAAACCACGACAAGTTGTTTATAGTGGTTCGGTCTACAAGGACTATTTTTCCTTGCCCTACTCCACTCCCAGAGTCTCCAACTCGAGAGTTTAACTTCACTAGTCAACAAACTCCTTTCACCGGCGTAAAAACCTTTACACTTCGCTTACACACTAATTCCGACACAAAGCTAGATGTCGAGTTCTTTTACAAGGGTACAACTACTCCCACACACTATGTATTTTAAGGACTAAAATACTAACCACTCACACTCAGAAGTTTAAGATGGTTTGGTACAACAATGATGTATGAACAAGACTAGATCATACAACAACAAAACAAACAAGACTTCCAACTATTTTTTGAAGCTTGATTATGCCTTGATCTTCTTTGCTACAAAAGAGAATCACTATAATGATATAAAACTGAGTTAGAAATAATAGAGAGAAGGAATGTATGTGATTATGCTAGAAAGGGATGAGAAAACAACTTGGGTTGGCCTGTTATTTATAGCCAAACAATCTGTTGTCACGACGGACCACGAAACCAAAATAATGGTTCCGCCCGTGTAACATTTTGGTGCCGCCAGGTCTGACAACAAGATTACAAAAATCTTACCAAAGTCAACCAAATCTTACCAAGATCATGTAAGATATGTAGAGTCCAAATCTACACAAAATATCTTATGAAATCCCCTAGAGATTTAAATGATGCACCACATGATGTCATATGTTGTTTTATATTTTTAGAAATAATATGTTAAATGTAAATACATATGTAATGTTTTGTTTTAAGAAACTAAAACATACTTGATCTAAAAATGTTGACATACATTATGGTTTAGAAGGATATTAAAGTTAATTGATATATGATTAATCAAAATGTAAATGCTTGAGTGATGAAGATTTTATTTAAGAAAAGCTTGTTTTAATATCTATTAATCTTGACAAGCTTTATACTTTACAAAAATTAAATTTACTTTTGTCGTTAACAAAACTTAGGTAAAGATCATAAATTATAAATAACGTTTAATGACGATATTTGTATTAACAGTTACACTTTATACCCTTATAGTTTCAAGTATTGACAGCTTATACCCTTGAACTTTCATAAAATGATAATTTATATCCCTCAACTTTAGTGAAATGACAATTTCTACCCTCAAGTTTTGAAATATGACACCTTATACCCCCTCGGGTTAAGTCGTGTGCAAAACAGGTCCTTTTATATAATTAGATTTTGTTTACGCTTTACACCCCTAAAGTTTTAAATCACTTTTAATCCCTTATAAGTTTAGAGTTTTGACCAAACAACCCTCAAAGCATTTTTGGTCGTTACGTACGTAGTCCTTATTTTATTTAAGTGCGTTTTTTATTTCGAAAACGGTATGGCTTGTTATGGCTTGATGTAATAAGTTATATTAAGTTGGAAATAAGCTTTTTAGAACTTATTAGCTTATTAAAATAGCTTATTGCTTAGAAGTGTACTTTAGATGCTTTTGGTTTTCTTCGTCGCGACCAAGAAACAAGGCCAAATATAGGCGAGGTCGTGAGGGATTTGACAGACGTTTTGGTGGTTTTAGAAACTTAGCTGTGAGCTTATTAATATGGCATAATAGTTTTATTTATAGATGTTACCATTTGGTCTAAACAATTCAAGGAAAAGTGGTGTTTGGGTGGTTTTCATGTTGCGACCGAAGGAAAAAGAACCAAAATAAAGGCGAGGCATTAAGAGTTTTGGCAAACACTCTTGTTGTTTTATAAACTCCAGTATGAGATCTTTAAGACGGATAAACCGTTTATTTTATAGGTCTTTGGTTCTGGTGAAATAAATCACGGAAATGGGTGGTTTGGATGGTTTAGCGATAGGAAATAAAAAGAAAAGAAATAGAATTTAATCCTTAAAAACTTATGGGCTTATGCTTAGTGATTGTTAATGTATATATTAGATTATTTAGAGGACCAAAGGGTGTAGCTTATAGCTTATAGTTCTTAAAAAAAATAAATAATAATAATAATAATAATATATTAAGGGTGTTTGTTTTAGGCTCGGTAAAAACAAAAAGGAAAAAAATGGTTTTTGATCTTTATTACCAATTGGAACTTATTTGCTATCATGTATAAGTGTTATTAAAAGTATAGAATGAAATTAAAAAGGCTTGGGACTTACTATTCTCTTTAGAACTCGATTAGGAAAGAAAAATGCCAAAGGAACTTCTAATATGGAACCGAGCCTTCCAAGACTTCAAGGCTTTGCAAAAACCTTTCTACCTCCTTTTCTTGGGCTTGAATCTCAGTAGGGAGGAGTGTGAGTGTGTGTTGTAAGTTAGAAAGTAAGGGATGAAGTTGAATGGTATGATATGGATCGATATTTATAGGCAAAGAAAGTTGGGACTCATTGAATGAGATTTGCCACTTGTAAGGTGTTGTCAAGAGCTTAAGGGACATGGTGAGGTGTTCCTAAAATTTTGCAAGGTTAAAATACATGGTGAATACTTGTTCTATTTCCAGCCTTTTGGTTCGAATGGTTAAAAAGAATAACACCTATGTGTATACTTGTTCGATTTTATAGCCACAAAGGTGGAAGATCTAGGAGACAAGATGATGTGTCTACATTGTGTTATCATATGCTTAAGTTAGGGTTTAGTGGTTAAGAATTAGGTTTAAGTTTAATTTGGTTTAGTTTAAGTAAAATACATATATAACCTTTAGGCATTAGATACTTGTACCATAAGCTTTAGAGACTTGTACATTAGGTTTGCAAATCATAATAAAATTCATTAGGTTTGTGTATTAAGGACTTGTATTAGGTGTTTTATAGTAGGTACACTAAGGTTTATAATAAGATTTATATTAAAAATAAGTTTCTATGCATTAAGGACTTGTACATGGGCTTGAAAGACTTGTACATTAGTATTTTATAAAAATATCATGCACGTTTTTAATTAGGGTTTGTGATTTTATTTATATAAAATAATAGATTTGTTAAAATTTAGGGCTTGTAACAGGAAATAACGTAAAGTTAGGTTTTCGTGTTTTAAAAAGCTTGTACATTAGCTTTAAAGTGTCGTACTTTAGAGTTTATGATTTATTTACGTAAAGTCATAGTTATAATAAATTTGGGTTTTGTAAAAACTCTAATAAATGGATAACGTTTAGTTTGAAAGCTTGATAATTGTATGTTAACGAAATAACGTAAAGTGGTAAATAAAAGTTAAAAACTTTTATAGTTAGCATATAAGAATGTTTATGTGAAATGAACATAAGGTATGTTGGTATTGGTCCGTGTGAGAACACGTTTATTAAGAGTGTGAGTTACGTCACATTAGTTGGTTGTTGTGATAGAATAATTTGATAACGTTTAAAAAAAATTAGACGTAGAAAATGGATAAGTATTCTTTATGTAGAATAGTGTATTAGTTTAATAATATGTGAAATTTACCGGTGGTTACACACATATACATATACAAGCTAATTGAGTATAGATATACAAATTCTAAATACTTATACATTAGAAAGATCGGGGTCGGGATCAGGGTCAGATTCAGGGATTTATGTTATCCTCATATCCGCCCCATCCCCGGTTCCATATTTCGGGGATTCCCCATCCCCGTCCCTATCTCCGGTCAACTTGAAGATTCTCCAGTCAAATCGGGTTTAGGGATCGGGTCCTCATCAGATACGGATTTTTTTGCCATCCCTACTGTCATCACTATATTTATAAAAAAAAATAATAATAATAAATTTGTTTTTAATTTTTCACTATCTAAAACGTTACTATAATTTATTAAATTAACATATTTTCTCTTATCTTATTTATTTCACATCTATATTAAATTCAAATCCAAATCCAAATCCAAATCCAAAACCCAATTACAAACCATACAGGCCCTAGCAAATTCTTGGTGTCACCTACTGTTGCTACTTGAATGACATTGAATGACATCATGTCCACTTGTATGATCGACATCACCATGTGTTTTAAAAGACCATAGTCCAATTATTTTATATATAGTCCACGCCATAAACCTAGTCATAAAGAGTTGTTACGGAACAAACATGTAGATGCGTTTTAAACTTTCTTTTTAGCGTATATTTATGTGTATGTGAGAAAGCAAAAAACTTTTAGTTTGATAGACTATATCAACCCAATAATACAAATATCCATGTAATTTGTATATGCTCATTTATTCACTATAGCAACTTGTTGGTAGAAAATTATTTGAGCATGGATAAAGATCAAAGGAAGCAGAGCAGGGCAGTGGACGGTGGCGGCAGCGATGGTGACCGGAAAAACGAGAAAGAAGCCAAGGGAAAGGAGGTGGTGGTGGTGGCTCCTCCAACTGACGATGAGGTGGAGGAGTTTTTTGCTATTTTAGGCCGCATGCGTGACGCGCTAAAGTATTTAGAGAAAGGTGATGTTGGTGGTGTAAAGGTGCCGGTAGCAGCGCGTGAAGGTGTTGAAGGTGAAGTGTGTGAGAAGAAGAGAGCTGATGTTGTGCTTTTGGATTTGAATAGTGTTCCTGATGATGACGAGTAGGTGTTTTTACGGCGGCGCGTGGGATTCGTGTGTTTAACTGCGCGTGGGTGTATTTTAGTTAATTAAGTGTTTTAATAATGTTTTGTGCTAATGTTACCTGGACCGGGTTACCCGGCTGGGGTTTGACCCGAAATATGGGTTTTTGTTAGCAAAGACCTGAAATGTTAAATTATGACTTTTATTTTTGTTAATGCTCCACATGGGCCACATGCATTTTAGCATGATTAAAGAAAGACTGTTCGACACATAATAATTATTATTTTTTTATTTTTTTTAAATGATAAAAATAATCAATTTAACAAACGTATTTTACCAAATACTCAATTTTTATTCAAAAATTCTTTAGAGTAGTGATTGACATACCTAATTGATATGCCTAATTATAAGCCTAACAATAATCTTAATACATGTGGCAAAATCAATGGTATATGTGATATGAAAGAAATAGTGGAATCCATGTGTCCAATAATGAATGAAGTAGTCATATAATTAGTCATGTGAAGTAGGCATCCCAATCATTTTCCAATTCTTTATACCCTTGAAACTAGCAAAGTCTTGCTAGTTTTTTTAGACAAATCGCAAGGTCAATCTTGTTGGTTTTTTGAAAACTAGCAAAATTTAGCAAGGTTCAACCTTACTAGTTTTCTAAAAACTAGCAATGTTTGACCACCAAGGTTAATTTAATTTTTTTTTTTTTTTTTTTTTTTTTTTTTTTTTTAACAAAGTGAACCTTGCGACTTTTAAAAATATTTCACAAAATAACGATGGTATAGATGGCATGCCAAGTTTTATTAACTAATTTTAAATCTTCCTTTGCCTGTCTACCAAGTCAAAGAAATCGTATTAGCTCAACTCACACTTTCCTTTCTTGGTTTCGTTCACTTCTCTTATCTGCCAAACACGCAAAGTCCGAGTATCATCCTTTATCTTGCGTCTTTTTAAAAAAAATAAAATAATCACAAGATTTACCTTGCTAAATTTTTAAAAAAATCGCAAAATTGACCTTGCTAGTTTTCAGAATACCAGCAAGGTTAACCTTGCTAGTAAACTTTACGTTTTTTTAGAAAAACTAGCAAAACTTTGCTAGTTTTATTAGTATATGGGTTTTTTAATTAAAATCGAGTATTTGATGATGCATGTTTGTAAATTAGTTATTGTTGTCGTTTTCCGTTGTTTTTTCTTTCTTGGTATCAATGATTAAAATATTTATTGATTGCAACTTTTTAGGAAAAAAGATATGTTTTTCGAGATCGTATGTGCATATATTATCGATGTTTATTTAACAAATCTTTCATGTGATTGGAATCAATGATAAAAACAAATGTACAATAGTTGTTGGTTTAATTATTAGTAAGGGGAGAATTTTCATGTGTTAGGAATCAATGATTTAAATTTATAATAATTGTGCATGATTTGATTTTTGAGAAGCAAATTATGAGATATCTTTAAATCAATGATTAAAATGTGTAATAATTGAATTTCATTTATTTTTATAAGAAGAAGAAGATATTTCTTTCACGTTTTGGATTTTGGAATGAATGATTAAAAGATATTGACACTCCGATATTCAGAAAATCAACTATTTCCATATATTGTTATTGCTACATGACGAAGTGATTGGGATAATATATGATCAGGAATCAAGTAATATTACTACAAATGAAATGAAATACTTTATCGATGGCATAATAATGGTTAACTCACATTTTTGGTCTGTGGAATGACATTTGAGGAATATACGTCCATGTCACTTTGTTATTGTTAATGACAAAGTGATTAATAAAAGATGGAGTACCAATTATTTGTAAAGTAACATTAGTATGAATGAAAAGAAACAAAAAAAAAAAAAAAAATGACAAAATATTCTCTTGCTAGTTTAACCTTTCTTGGATACTCTCGTCATCAAAAGGCTTTTCAAAGTCGGTGAGTTTTCTTTGTATCATATTGCGCATTAACTAAAGTATTGAATAAACCCTACTAAGAGGTCGCAGAAATGATTTGCACACATTATGTTTTGATTTGCACACTCATGTGTACAACCGGTTAAAACAGTGTATATTCACAATACAACAGTTTAATGCTCATAATTGAATGTCTTAATTAAAATATAGAGTATGCAAATCATTTCACATTAGTCTATTATCACCATTTCATAATATTTGAGTACTATTGATCGAGATTCATAGGGTGCGTTTAGTTAAGTGATTGGATACTTTTTGAGGACTTTTTTTCCTTCTGATATTGAAAAACTCATATTCATTACGTATGCTTGTGTACAAAGTGTAAAAATTCTTTATTCATTATGTTCTCGTCCTATTTGTTGGTGGCTAATAAAGCAGGCCGGGCAGCAGCCGCTTGATGACAAATTCCACGATAACAAGAAATATAAATTAATTGTTCGATGTGTGCTCGTTCTCCCCTATTCAAATCCCAATTTTGCTTGTTGATACAAAAGTTGGACGTTCCTGATTTGGAGCTCCGGTTCTCGTACCAATTGAGAATTGCTGCTTGAGACCTGCGCACTAAGAGACAAGAAACACCGTTAGGCTTATCGTGGGATTGTCTCCCACGATTATCCTCCGGCGTGAGAGTAAGTAATCGGTTTAGGGTTTAAGGAGTTTTAGGGTTCTGAGATCGTACCTTAAACGAGGGGTATGATCCCCTTTATATACGCACGGAATCCTTGTTGGTTCCGTGTTCCCCAACCTTCGGCGTATCCCGCCAAAGTCGGTTGGGGATGATTATCTTCTTATTTTAGAAGATATCATATATCTAATCCATAAATAGATTTGGGCTTGGGCTTTCGTGAGCCCAAACCGTTATTGAAAATGGCCCAGGTCGTACCGGGCTTGTTAGTATTGGGTTGTGGTCGGGTTTATGACCCAACACCAGACTATACGTCATCATGTCCCCCCAGTCTAGTATGCGCAGTGCGTAACTGCGGATGCTAGACTAAGGATCGTAGTCCAAAAACAAATAATGTACGAAACGTATCCAAGAAGCCATACACCTACCCGTAGGTGCAATGTATCGAGACATCCATGTGAATAGTCAAGGCCTCGTTAATCGGGGGAAAGTTACTGCCCCGTTGTCACATCAAGTCATCTCGACCACACAATGAAGACTAGTGGAAACCACGTGGCGCCAATCGTGTGGAAGAAGAGAAGTATATAACTTTGGGATTCATTTTCACCGGATTCCTCACAGTAAAAACACCTTCCTCCGTTTCTAAAGCAAATCAAGAGTCGTTATCCCCAAAAGCAACCAACCACAAAGGTAACCGCGCGTGCGTGATAGCAGAAAACATATCACCATGGTTAAACAGTTGTCTGACTTCACCTCCGACCTTAATTTGATCGATCTGATGGAATTTACCTCAGATTACTTTATACCCCGGGACGTGCATCCAGTGGTTCCGGATGCGCGTGCCACGATTGCGGATTTCCCCGAAGGGAAAGTAGGTGTATACACACGGTTATTCGAATTTGCGAATCAACGTGTGCCCCTGTCCCGCTTTCTATGCGATGTGTTAAATTATTATACACTACACATATCGCAGTTACACTGCATCGGCGCGGCCAAAATTACTAATTTCGAAGTAAATTGCCGTTTACTGGGGATTAATCCCACCATCAACTTATTCCGCGCCTTTTACCACACTACGTGGGCGCATGGGTGGGTAACTTTTTCAAAACGCGCCGGTAGGCTACAGTGCTATACAGATAAATTAGACGCCCTTAGGAATTGGAGGGAATATTTCTTCTGGGTAGATGATACATGTTTCCCGTGGAATTATGAGTTCTATACGCGAGGAAATCTACAGAGGGATGAGTGCCCATTGCCTGGGTCTTATAACGTTGAGGATGCGAATTTGATAAATGCGAACCGCATCCCTATTAGTGCATATCCTGAGGGATTTTTGGTGCACATGGGGATCAGCCGCAATTATTTTGGCCCCGAAGATGAGATTCCTATCTTTTTAGACGCCAATGGCCAGGGTGGGTACTTATTCCTCCGTACCTCTGCATATAAATAATGTAAGAGTAATCTTCCGTCTTTTTTGCGCATTATATAACCTGTTTGTATATGTGTTTTGCCTTGCGCAGAGATGGATCTATTCACTGTCGTACAGTTGGCGAAGCCCGTAGCCGTAAAGACAGGAGTAAGACCGTTGAGGGATGACGAGGAGCCGATCTTAGCGGCAACTGAAGGGCGTGTCATGGAACTGACTGCAGGGGATACAGGGACTAGTTCCTCCGTTGCAGTGGAGGCAACGCCGCTACAGAGCCGTCCCAATCCTGAGGTGACATCGCTGGTAGCGCAGTCAGCGCCCATAGCTGGAGCACATCCTGAAGAGGAAGAAGAGGAAGTGGCGCTTAGTCGCAAAAGGACCCGAGGAGATCATGGTGCGGGCCCGTCAAGGAAGAAGCGGCCAGTGACTCAAACTGTGGAGTTGTCCTCCACTGATGAAGCATCGTCGCACCCATCTGCCGATGACGCGGAGCCAAAGTAAGTAAAACCATACATGTATAACCTCCTGTTAATTGGTGAATGTGCTAATTGTGATTCTAACATTGCGCTGGTGATAATTCGCAGGATGGAGCAGGTCATAGAGTCACCTCCTAAGGCTAGTCCGACACGCTCAGCGCATTCTGAGCCGCAGAGCCAGGATAAGGAAGACCAGTCCGATGCAAATGTGCCTCTGGGGCAATTAGTTGAAGAATTGGTTCAAGTTTCCGCTCATCAGGCTTCATTAATTGTGAAGCTGAAAGATCAAGTATCTGGTGGGGAGGACCAAAGCTTAAAGAAGGATCAAACCATAGCTCTGTTGGAGGCGCAGCTGGCAAGCGCCCAAGCGCAACTGGATAGCGCTCGTGTAGAGGCTAGTGAGCTCAGCGCATATGTTCAAAAACAGGCCGAGGGTAAAATGGCGCTGATGTGCCAAATGTATCAAGAGCGTGCCGATGCTGCCAGGTATAAGTCTGCGTGCTGCTGGGCACTAAAACATTTGGAACAGGGCAAAGAAAGTTTGTTTGCGCAGTTGGGAGAGCTGGGGAATACTGTGAGCTGGTCCTTGGAGGTACAGGAGGCAAAGCTGCGTAAGCTGAGCATCGAGTACGATGAAGAATTGTATCCGCAGCTTATGTCAGTGATAGCTGAACGCAGGTGGCTTATAGGCCACGGTCTCCGATTGGCTGCGCTTAGTACCCTAGAGTCAACAGAGGTAGTGAATGCCTTTGGGGAGGTTGTGCAATGCGCTTTAGAGCGTGGTAAATCAGAGGCAGTGGAACAACTCCATGAAGCAAAACTGTTGAAAGAACCTGTTGAGAAGGTACCGGGTTATAATGCTGAATCCTATGACCATTTGATCGCTGCCATGCAAAAGATGAAAGACCTAGAGCTCCCCATGATTTCGGAGCTTGAGCGCGACCAAGATTATCCGATAAGTGTTATGATGGCCGGGTTGACATTGGCACGTCATCGTGCTGAGGATGCCGACACACAGCCGGATTATTTTTTGAAACCTCAAGAGTCGCAGCTCCAAGTACCCGTCTTTGCGCGTCCTAGGGATAGTCAGAATCCCTTTGCATTGGAGAAAGAGGTACCTCTAAAGGAGGTCTTGGAAGCGCATGCCACCCGTCTTGCCAAGAAAAAAGGTATTGCAGGTAAGGCCATTTTGTGTGGACTTGGTGCGGCTCACTTGCCGAGGTCTGATGGAGTGCCAGTCAGTGTGGCCACCGTGTCGCCTAATGATGCAGATGTGTTGAAGAGCATCAGCGAAGTTAAAGAAGCGACAAGTCATGTTAGCACTTCGTCACTTAGGCGTTGTAGTAGCTTGTAGCGGATATGTTTGATATCGTTTGTAATAACTCGTAGCTATAAATAAAAATTTCGTTTTTGCTTGTTGCTTGTAGGCGTTTTGTAATGTATACATATCTGTCTGCCAATGTAGGAAATTCATAGTCGTGTATGAAAATTATAGTATACTTCGGAAAATAATTCTAAGTATTTAATCATAACCGTGTATGTAATGATATTCAGCGTGCTGTAAATATCTTATTAAGGAAGCAAGTATTTTGGTTCCCCAGTTGTTAAACGTGCACGTGTGCATTACTGCGCAACCGTCGTGGGATGCGCACATATCTTATTCCAACGTCTTGAGAACAAGGTGTTTAACAAGGATGCGTGATCCAGTATTGATGGGTTTGCAACCCTCTTACTCAATAAGTTAGTTAGTAGGTCAACTTATCCTTTTACCATCGTGGGTTTATTCGTAGTGCATGCACGCCATCGTTCGTGGGCAAAATAAAAAATTGTTAAAGCATACAGTATATGGAGATAACAACTTAAAATGTGTCGCGGAGTTAGCTAGAAACCGCGACGTTTTTATTAATACTTGCAAGTTGATCAGGAAATAACAAAGAAAACAGTAAATATGAAAAATAAAAACTGAGTACATGAATGTTTATTGAGCACTGAAAGTGCGGAGCGTCTGCGCGCTATGCCGTAGCAATTCTTATAGGTAGCACCTCTTGAGGTTGCTGATATTCCATGTGCGCGGTAGGTTACGACCATCCAAACCTCGTAGCCGGTACGCGCCTGTGCCCGTTGCTTCAGTAACCTCATAAGGTCCTTCCCACTTTGGTCCGAGCTTACCTGTATCTTCAGCGCGGCTTGCCTCATTGTCGCGGTAGACAAAGTCACCTGGTCTGAATGAAACACTGCGTACCTTGGCATCATAGTATCCTTTCATTTTCGACTTCGACCTTGCCTCCCGTATAGCCGCGCGTTCGCGTCTTTCTTCCAGTAGGTCCAAGTCGACACGTCTTTCGTCGTCGTTTGTAGTCACATTAATCTCCGCAGTGCGGATAGTTGGCATGCCGATCTCAGTTGGTATAACGGCTTCTGTCCCGTATACAAGAGAGAAGGGGGTATCCCCCGTGCTGGTTTTAACTGAGGTGCGGTGCGCCCATAGTACATGTGAAAGTTCTTCGACCCACCTTCCTTTGTGCTTGTCCAAGCGTGCTTTGATTCCTTCACCCAGGCTTCGGTTTGCGCGCTCAACTAAACCATTGGTTTGTGGGTGCGTAACCGACGCAAAGTGTTGGGTGATGTTTAACTTTTCGCACCAATCTTTAAAGGGGTTGTCGCAGAATTGTTTCCCGTTGTCCGAGATGATTTCACCAGGTAATCCGAAGCGACATACAATGTTGTCCCAGACAAAGCGTTTTACCTGGTTGCCAGTAATTGTCGCCACTGCTTTTGCCTCGACCCACTTGGTGAAGTAGTCTATAGCGACTATGAGAAACTTGAGACCGCCTGCTGCTATTGGAAAAGGATCGGCGATATCAATGCCCCATTTGTAGAATGGCCATGGCGCCGTGATTGGTGTTAACTCATGCTGTGGTTTGCGCGGTACGGGTCTGTGGACTTGGCAATCATTGCACTTCCTTATCAAATCCCGCGCATCTTTATGCATGGTTGGCCAGTAGTATCCCGATCGCATGGCGCGTGCTACAACAGACCGTGGTCCTGCGTGCATGCTACATGAACCCTCATGGATTTCTCGCAGCACATAATTTGCTTGTACGGGGCCGACGCATCGAAGCCATGGTTGGAGGAAAGAACGTCGATACAGTATGTTGTCGCGCAATTCGAATTTCTGCGCTGTGCGCCGTATTCTGCGAGCTTCTGTCTGTTCTTGGGGTAATGTCCCTTTGCTTAAGAAATCTGCAATTGGTGTCATCCATGTAGGACCATCCTCCTCTATGATTGCGGAAACTTCCATCTCCGCTATTGACTTGCTTTTCAGTGTTTCCACCAGCACTTGCTTTGATAAGTGTGCGAAGCTTGTCGAGGCTATCTTGCTCAGTGCATCTGCTTTGCGATTTTCTCCTCTAGGGACTTGCTTGATAGTAAATCTGTCAAAGCCTTTGATCAGTGCTTTAGTCTTCTCAAGATACTGAATCATATTTTCTTCTTTGGCCACGTATTCACCCAACACATGGTTGGCCACTAGTCGGGAGTCCACATTTGCTTCCAAGTTACGTACACCCATTCGAGCTGCAATGCGTAGTCCAGCGATCAGGGCTTCATATTCTGCCTCGTTGTTTGTCGAGGTAAATTCAAAACGCAGTGCGTAAGTGAATTCCATTCCCTCTGGGTTTGTGAGAATAAGGCCAGCCCCTGAGCCATCCACGCATGAGGACCCATCTGTAAACAAAATCCATGGATCTTGTAGTGCTTTCTCGCTTGGTGTAGGTACCTCGTCGGTATCTGGCTTCTCGATGATGAAGTCCGCCAGAACTTGTCCTTTTATTGCGGTACGTGGTCTGTAAGAGATGTTATGTTCGCCTAGCAACACACTCCACTTCTGGAGTCGTCCTGACGCATCGGGTTTGGAGATGATCTGCTTGATGGCTTGATCTGTGATTACCGCTATCGGGTGCGCTTGGAAGTACCGGCGCAGTCGCTTGGCGGCAAACACTAATGCCAAGACCAATTTTTCCATGGCACTATAGTTCATCTCCGTCTTCTTGAGAGCTTTGCTGACAAAATAGATAGGGGTTTGCACCGAGTCCCTATCTGTTAGTAGCACTGCGCTGACTGCCCCATGAGTTGCTGATAGATACATGATCAGCTCTTCCCCTGGTCGGGGTGCCACGAGTGTTGGGAGCGTTGCTAGATGCTGTTTGAGTGTGGTGAAAGCTTCTTCCGCCTCCGTTGTCCACCGAAAGTCACCCTTTTTTATACACTTCTTGAGTGTTTTGAAAAGAGGCAGTGACTTTTCTGCTGATTTAGATAGGAACCTGTTGAGGCCGGCTAGTTTTCCATTGAGGGATTGGACTTCCTTCAGCGTGCGTGGTGAGGGAAGTTCTATTACCGCCTTTGTCTTTTCTGGACACGGTTTTATGCCATCAGGTTCTATCAGGTACCCTAAGAACATGCCTTCGGTAGCGCCGAAGGTGCATTTCTTAGGATTTAGCTTCATGTTAATCTCGCGTAGAGTTTTGAATGTTTCTTCTATGTCGCGCACCAGTTCCATTTCAGTATGGCTTTTAATGACCAGGTCATCCACATAGACTTCCAGGTTGCGGCCTACCTGTTTTTCGAAGGCATTGTCTACCAACCGCTGATAGGTGGCACCCGCATTCTTCAAGCCAAACGGCATTTTTGTGTAACAGTAAACGCCTTGGCTTGTGTGGAACGCTGTCTTTTCCTCGTCTTCTTGGGCCATTTGTATCTGGTGATATCCCTTGTACGCGTCGAGAAAACACTTCAACGGGTATCCACACAAGGACTCTATTTTCCAATCTATCTCTGGTAACGGATAGCAGTCCTGTGGGCATGCTTTATTAAGGTCGGTGAAGTCTACACACATCCGCCAGCTACCGTCGCTTTTTTTGACCATTACTGGATTAGAAAGCCAGTCGTGGTAATAGACTTCACGCATAATTCCCGCTTTAACTAATTTATGTACCTCTGCGAGAATTGCCTGCGCCCTCTCTGGAGCTTGGCCACGCTTCTTCTGACGTATCGGTAAGTATCCTTGTCGGATTCTAAGTTTATGCTCTGTGATCGAGCGTGGTACGCCAGTCATGTGTTTGGGCTCCCATGCGAAAATATCTACGTTCTTTTGTAGGAGCGCGCACACAGCCGCTTTGCCGTTGTCCGACAATGACCCTCCAATGGTTATCTCCCGGTATGGATATTCTGGGTGGATTGCGACCTTAAAGTTGGGAATTTTGGCCGCGCACTGCTTCGGGATTGGTTCCATTTCGCATGTAACTGTGTTACATTCTCTGTTTGGCACCGTGGCATTGTAAAGAGTGACAATGCCCCCTTCAACTGGGAATTTAAGCATCCCGTGTGCTGTTGACGGCACCGCGCGCATGGCTGATATCCCGGGTCTCCCAATAATGCCATTATATGATGAAGGGGATTTGATCACCATGAAATCCATCCAGGTTGTTGTAGAGTGCTCTGCGTTGCCAACGCTGACTAGCAATCGCAGTTGGCCCATAGGCCATATCTTCTCACCCGTGAAACCGGTGAGTGCGGTGTTGACCAGATTTAACTGACTACGTATTTCAGGACGTAGTCTTTTAAAGCAATGCTCATACATAATATTTGCCGATGCCCCACCATCGATGTACATGCGGTGTATGTCGTGACCACCCGCACTAATTTCAATGGTGAGGGGCTCTGATGCTGCGTTGTCCGCAGTCAAAGTAGGGAAAGAGATTTCACCTCTTCGGGAAAACTCTTGGCTGACCTTCTGTCTGTTGGTTCGCTGCCACGTCTGTATCATATAGATTGTGTCGGCCTTATCCTTGGGTGTCTCCTTCTTGCTTTCATTCTTTTGCTTATCTCTTCCCTCTTTAATGTTTTTAACTAAGTGGTCCAGCCTGCCCCCTTTGACCATCTTGTCGATGAGTTGGCGCAGCTGGACACACTCGTTAGTGGTGTGACCCTTTTGCGCATGGTAGTCACAGTATCCATTCCCAGTGCGCTTATCTTCTGGTGTGCGCATCTGCGGCGGTCTTGGGAAATTCGCTCCTTCTGCTGCGAGTATTTCCTTTGGGGTTTTGATCAGGGGAGTATACCTGTCATTATCCCTGTCTCTGCCGCTCCTCTGGCTGCGATAGCTCCTATTACGGTTATTACCTCGGTCATTGGATTGTCTCCCAGGTTGTTCCTGTGACCGGTAACTGGAATGGTTCTTTTTGCTATCCGCCGCGGCGGCTTCTCCCTGGACAAAAGACCGAGAGCGCTTCATGAGTTCATCGAAGGTCTCAGGGATCTTGTCGTTCAATCTCTTGATGAGTTCTGGGTTATTAATCCCATTCATGAAGCCCGAGATCTTTAAGACTTCAGGGCATGCTTTAACCTGCATGCATTCATCTTTGAAGCGTTCCATGAATGCGCTCGTGGATTCTCCCTGGTGCTGTTTTACCCTGGCGAGTTCGACAGGGTTTTTAGCACACTTTTTGCGTTGAGTAAAATTTAGGCGGAACGCCTTTCTCAACTCTTCAAAACCATTCACGCTCCTTCGTGGGAGTTTGTTGAACCAGTTCCGCGCGCTTCCCACCAGTGTGGAATTAAACATGTGGCACCAAACTGGTTGTGGCCAGTTTTCGATGGTCGCGGCTGATTCAAAAATTTTTAGGTGGTCGTCAGGATCACCTGTCCCATCATAGGTTTTAACATTTGCAGGCATGCGCCTTTTCTTGTTCTCAGAGAAATCACTAATGCGTCTGGTGAACGCATCCACTTTCTGACGTCGCCATGGGAGAGACATGTCTTCCTCTTGGCTATCGCGTCTGCTTCTGGATTTCCAATGCCCAGTATCACTATCCTCGTTGTCCGAGGAGTTTTCAGAAGATGAATTTACCTTCTTACGGCGCTTGCGCCGGCCATCCTCAGAATCTGACTCATAGTCTGGATCTGAAGGGCTTTCACTTGGGGGATATTTTCGCCCCAGTCTATCATGTACTCTACGGCTACCCAGTCTGGCGTAGACACTGGTACGCCGTTCTTCTCCATCACTGTCACTCAAGTGTTGCGAGTGAGATGTCTCATCACCCTCGATTCTCCTCCTAATTCTGTTAAATACTGGGGTTTTATGACCGCTTCCTCTGCGCTTTCCCTTCTGGTTGCGCGGTGGAGAAGTATCGTACTCCGAATCGAAATTGAGTCGAGCCTTCAGGTTCCGCCCTGATCTATTCTTCTCTTCCTCTTGCATGAGGGCAGCCAATGCTTCGTAGTTTTGGGATACGAAAGCTTCTGGTGCTAATTCTGGCGCGACTCCCTCGAGAGTGAGTGCGTTTGTTTCTACTGCTGCACCCTTATCCCGACCTGGTGCCTCTGGTACCTTTGTCAGGTCAGTTTCTGGCACCGATTGGAAGGGAGTAGTAAAGACGGGTTGTTCCCGAGTGCGCAGTGGGTCTACTCCACTCGTGGTGGTTGTAGTGACTTGGGTTATTCCCGAGTGCGGTTCTACTTGAGGGAAGAGCAAGTCTTGACCTGACCCCTTATTTTTAGCAGCGCTGGTTGTCCCAGAGGTCTGCTTAGGGGTTAGTCCACTCTGCGACTTCTTCCCCATAAGATCTAACTGCGATCGCTGATTGCCTTGTTTTGTCATTCTAGTGTCGATTCTTAGTGTAGGGTCCCACGGATGGCGCCACTTGTTGATACAAAAGTTGGACGTTCCTGATTTGGAGCTCCGGTTCTCGTACCAATTGAGAATTGCTGCTTGAGACCTGCGCACTAAGAGACAAGAAACACCGTTAGGCTTATCGTGGGATTGTCTCCCACGATTATCCTCCGGCGTGAGAGTAAGTAATCGGTTTAGGGTTTAAGGAGTTTTAGGGTTCTGAGATCGTACCTTAAACGAGGGGTATGATCCCCTTTATATACGCACGGAATCCTTGTTGGTTCCGTGTTCCCCAACCTTCGGCGTATCCCGCCAAAGTCGGTTGGGGATGATTATCTTCTTATTTTAGAAGATATCATATATCTAATCCATAAATAGATTTGGGCTTGGGCTTTCGTGAGCCCAAACCGTTATTGAAAATGGCCCAGGTCGTACCGGGCTTGTTAGTATTGGGTTGTGGTCGGGTTTATGACCCAACACCAGACTATACGTCATCATTGCCCAAGTCACACCAATGCATGCTCCATAATTTTTGTTACTTTTGCATAAGAGATTAGTACATGGCCATGCAACTTAATTCCAGCTCTCGCGACGATGGTTTTTGTAGGTTTGGATGTGTATTTATCTCACGATGTTGTAAGAGAACCATGCATAACTAGTCATGGTCATTGATCAACGACGAATTAATATTGGAAAACAAAGCAGAAAGGCTTGTTGTCCATAGCACAGTAGCAGAAAGGATTGTTGTTCAAAGCATGCAATCGATCATAAAGGCCAACAACAACAAGCCTTTAAAACTTCACATTTTTAGGATTGTAATAGTGTAAAACTCATGTTCAATTCGAGGCCCATTCCATACACCGTCATGTTCACATGTATAATCCAAATTACTTTATGTTTTTATATTATAAAGACCAAATAGTCAATTTATTAATATTATTATATAGTCTACGTCAAAAACCAACAATTACAAAGCGAGTTGGTAAACAATAATAAACATATAGATGCGTTATCTGAAGGTGCATGCATGTATGACTGTTAGTAGCAAAGAAAACTTATGTTAGTACAGGAAAATATATTAAACCAATAATATAAACTCAATCGTAATATTAGCTTCGCTAGCTGGTTACCAATGTTTTATTAAATTACAAACTTTCGTGTTATATGGCATACGCGGGAGACCGTTAACGACTTAACGGCAGTAATGGTGGCGTTAAGTTGCCAGGCGCGGTGCGAAAAGGTGTTGATGGTGAAGTGTATGCAAAGAAGAGAACGAATGCTGCGCTTTTGGATTTGAATAGTGTTCGATCTTGATGATGGTAACTTAGGTGTTTTCACGGTGGCACGTCAGATTCGAGTTTGTTGAATGCGCACTGGGGAGAATATTAGTTAAAGTTTGGCTTGGTTGGTTATCTCATATTCCAAATCTGTACAAAGTGTCTTTCTTAAATTTGTACACATGATGGTCGACATATTTTGAACTTTATTAAAGAATATTAATGACTTTTCGTCACCTTATAATTTTATTTGTAATGTTCTGAGGAAAGAAACTCCATGTAACATCAGAATTATTTCTAGTATAAATCACTACATTTGTATTCTATCTTTTTGTCTCGTTTAATTTGGCGTGCACGCTTTATTCTTGACTATAAACAAATCAATAATTGGTCTAAAGATGAATCTTTTCCTTGCAATGATCGTCAGATTGTGATATCATTCATAGCTTAATTAGGTGGAAATTTTAAGAATTTGTATCAACGATTCATTCATTCATCGGGAAGATTTGTGGTGATCCGCCATCTAAGCGTAGTGACTTCCAAGTTTCAAATTACTTAAAAATTACTTTTAAACATAATAGATTAAAATTAACTTCCAATTCCACATATTAAGATGTTAAAACTGAAAGCAGCAAGCATCAGTAGGAATTAAATGTAGCCTTTTTAATGTCTTGTATGTTAATAGACTATATTTGTTTTATGTTTTTAGTCTAATGGGTCAAAAGGGGCGTAGACATTGGGTTGGGTCATGTTGATCCAAACACCCCCTTTAGTTATTTTTAGTTAATTCGGTTATGACTTTTAGATGGCAGTTATAAACGGTTATGGTGAAACGACATGATGGTTGACCATCAAGTGTCGTTTCATCATGTTTAAATAGGTTAGATCGAGTCCAAATGCAACACAACAATTTCAACGTTTTATACGTTATGACTTTTAGATGGCAGTTATAAACGGTTATGGTGAAACGACATGATGGTTGACCATCTAAACTTGTGTCGTTTCATCATGTTTAAATAGGTTAGATCGAGTGCAAATGTAACACAACAATTCCAACGTTTTATACCACTTTGTGTTTACATATTTCCTGTTTTATCTATTCGTATATACATTCAGTCTGTCTCTCAATTTCATTCAACATATACAATGGTAAGTTATAAGCAAATCATGCAACGCAATTGGCTTGAATATCGACCTGTGAAACGTAGCCAACATTGGTATCAGAGCCCAAGTTCTGAAGCCTGGAACGAGCCAATTCAAAAGCATGGTAAAGTGACGTTGAATAAAAGTTTTTTGCAAAGGGATAATACACCAAACGCGCCAAGGTGGGGGAAGCAAAAGAAGTACTTATCCCCTGAGGGAAAACGGTTATTAAAGGATAAGATACAAGAACTTGTATCCTACAACTCCTCTAAATCGCAACCGTTATGCAACAAAATAGGAGGCACCACATTATCAAAAAAGGAAAAGAGAGCACGGTGTTTTATTTGCAAAACAAGGGGTCACGTATACTGGAAGTGTACCAACAAGAAAACCAAAGATATCAATCAAGATCAAAGCAACATGAAGACTACTACATCAAGAATGCATGAATAACTCAACTATGAGACGGAGAAAGTGCACGTTGCAACAAATTATATGGTCGAGGGAACGGACCAAGGTAATTGGAATAATATATGGTTTGTAAGTGGAGCCTATAAGAAACACATTAGTCCCACGAGGACTTTGTTTAGTCGAATGATCAATAGGTTCAAGATGGAGGGCAAGGAAGAAAAGGAAAAGAAGTTTATATTTTCCTATGGCGTTGGAGAGGCCATTATAGATACCAAGGAAGGAGGATTAGTGATTCCAAACGTGCTCTATACACCGGAGATCACGTTAAATGTTTTAACCATCGACCAACTAAAGGATCAAGGTTTTATATTGACTTATGGGAATGGAACATGTCGAATTAAATACATTTTCGACAATGGAGAAAGATTGTTAGACGTGCAAGAAGGCACGATGGAAATTGGTGATGGAAGCATGATCGAGAGTCACAATAAATTTCTAGAGGAATATTACAAGTCAATAGATCCAAGTGATGAATGTTCATTAATCAAAGGAATGGAAGAGTTGAAGATGGATAGGGAGGATAGTCAAGATTATATTGACGAAGAATACCTAAGTCTAAACGGAACACTATATCATATGAAGGTAAACACCTTTCCCCATTTTTTTGTCTTTTTTAGATTTGATTAAAATCGACAAATTAGTTTTTAGAAACTTGGAGATATTGGGAAAGAAGTTTTTGGAGTTGTTGGAATGGTTTTACCTTGGGTACTTAGGTCAAGATGTGTTGGGAATATTACCGCCGGTTATTGGGGGTAATAAAAGTAGACTTGTTGGGGTTGTATAAAATTGTGGACGATTTGGGCGGTTATATGAATGTATCGTTCAACAACAAGTGGTGTGATGTTGCTAAGTTATTGGGATTGGCACGGGAAGATGAGCAAGAGGTTAAAGAATGTTATAGGGAATTTATAGCATTGGTCAAGATTTACTATAAGGAAGCGAGAAGATCGGTGCAGGAGAAGCCAAGGAAATAAATGGTCAGGCAAAAGGAACCATTTGGTTTTGCGAAGATGAGCGTTGAAGTAGGGGATGCACATGGAGAGTCTCCAAGAAAGAAGTGCAAGGTTGCTCAAGATGATGCCAAGGAAGATAGTAACATGGGGAACGCAACAAACGAAGAAAGCAAGGATAGCACATCGAATGGTGATGACTTCATTGTCATCACGTGAAGAACAAAGGACCAAGGAAGCAAGGCGTTTTAACATCCAAGAATTAGGAGGGATATGTAGCCTTTTTAATGTCTTTTATGTTAATAGACTATGTTTGTTTTATGTTTTTAGTCTAATGGGTCAAAAGGGGCGTAGATATTGGGTTGGGTCATGTTGATCCAAACACCCCCTTTAGTTATTTTTAGTTAATTTGGTTATGACTTTTAGATGGCAGTTATAAACAGTTATGGTGAAATGACATGATGGTTGACCATCTAAACTTGTGTCGTGTCATCATGTTTAAATAGGTTAGATCGAGTCCAAATGTAACACAACAATTCCAACGTTTTATACCACTTTGTGTTTACATATTTCATGTTTTATCTACTCGTATATACATTCAGTCTATCTCTCAATTTCATTCGACATATACAATGGTAAGTTATAAGCAAATCATGCAACGCAATTGGCTTGAATATCGACCTGTGAAACGTAGCCAACATTAAACTCGTTTTACATTAATCAAAATAAACTATTCGACATATTCATGTTTATTTTATACAATAGAGGAAAGTAGGAAAACCAGCTATGTACTCGAACATATATATCTTCATACACATATATACAATAACTGTTTTGGGGCCATCAGTTTTTTCCCCATTGAAGGAAAATTTCGATACGAACCATCTTCCATGTTGCAAGTCCTCCCTACTCGCACTGTCACGGTCAATACGAGGTAAACTATCCATTTCATACTAGGGATAGGTTATTAAGACCCCACAATAGAGGAGGAGCATATTAAAAGACGAGGAGAAGCATATCTAGATAAAATAAAGGGCACATGAGATAAAAGGTGGGAAAAACGTGGGCCAGGTAATCATCTATAAGAGCATGAGGTATCGTGAATAATCAAGCTCGCCACTCTTAGGTGGCAGCCTCGCCACTTCTCGCCACTTCTCGCCACCACTCGCCACCACATCACCTCCTGTCGCCACTTTACCCTTCGTCACTCCCACAACACGAATAAGACAAACCACTTTTTGAAAAACTATCCGTTTCAATGCAACGGTTACTTTTATTTATTTATTTATTTATTTCAAATTTAAATATTTACCCCACCTACTCTATAAATAATACCCATATTTTACACAAAAATTCACACTTTCGCTTTCAAAATATATTATCTTCACCATCTCAAACCACAACAAAAAATGTCTCAAGATCCAAACGAGATGTCCTTTACCAATCTTCTCAACTCGTACCCACAACAACACTCGTCTTCGTCAAACCCGTCCACTCCATCGTCCCAAAGCTCAAACTCTTCTTCGCAAGTCGGATTTCAAGCTTACCAATATCCAAGACAATCACAACCGCAGTTCTATCCATCACAACAATCACAACCGCAATTCTATCCATCACAACCGCAAGTCTATCCATCACAACAATCACAACCGCAATTCTATCCGTCACAACAATCACAACCGCAATTCTACCCTTCACAACAACATTACTTTGAATCACAAGAAATGATGCCACAATTCAAAGTACCTCAACTACCACCAACCGAAACACGTGAACAACGTCATCAAGGAAAAAAACCAGCCAAAGCGCTAAAGAAAAAAAACAAGACCGTGGTGAATTTGGACGCGGACAATGAGGAGGAGGAGGAAGAAGAGTATCGAACCACAATTCGTTGGTCAAACGACGAAGAAATTTTTTTAGCCGAGTGTTAGGTCGAGGTTTCCCAAAACGCCGCTATCGGTAATGACCGAAAAAACGATGCGTTTTGGACTCAGATTTGGGAGGACTTCAACACTCGGACAACAAGGCCTACTCGTACCAAAAATATGGTCACGGGTAAATGGAGTCGGATAAACGGTGATTGCCAAAAGTTCAACGGTTTTTACAAGCATTTGGAGCGTAAATCCGGGGAAAATGATGCTGATCATATTGAGAATGCAAGACTCGCTTTTAAGGTTCAATCAGGGAGACAATTTAATATGATCTCGGTGTGGAAGGTTTTGAAACAATATCCCAAATGGGACGCGCCGGATTTGATCGATGAAGATAATCTCGCCGAATTATTCGGCCCTGATCTAAGAGCTCGTCCCGCAGGCAAGCCTCGACCGGAAAAAAAATCAAAATCAGTGGAGTCGTCAACTAGCATCGGGGGGAGTCAATCGGATGCTATAGTGGATGCTTTACGTCAAGATTATAAACTTAAAGTAGACAAATCCGAAGAAGTGTACGAGGCGAGGATAGCGAAAGAAAAGGGACTTTTAGAGTGTCGAGAATTGGAGTTTCTCATGCTTGATACTGAGGGGTTGCCAGAGCAAAAAAAAAATCAATCATCAAAAAGAAACAAGACCAAATAATAGCAAAATACAACATGTAAAAGGCGAAAAATGTTGTATTTTTTAAGTTTCGTATGTTTTTTATTTATCGTATGTTTTTTATTTATCGTATGTTTTTCCGTATTGTAATTTTATTTAAATGAAATGAATTTTATTGTGTTTGAAAAATATGAAAAAGAAATAAAATGATGGTGGGTGGGGCCCAAGTGAAGAGGTTTGGGTTAGTTGTGAATGAGGGATATTTTTAAGTGGGTGTGTTGAAGTGATGTGGCACATGTGGGACCCAAGTGAAGAGGTGTGGCTAAGCCACCATACCCCATGCTTTAAGTCCTCACCCCTGGTGCCTTTCAAATAGGGGTGAGTTATCTACAACCTCCCATAGGGAGGATATCCAATCTAGATATGATTTCCATTCCGCAAACTAAAATTTGTGTAACAAACAACTCTATCAGGAATGAAATCATTCCATGATTTTGATTCCGATATACCAAACGCACCCTAAATAGGAAATAAGCAAACATAACCCTAAGTGCGCGCTAGACCAACAGACCAGGCCTAATTAGTTAACATGACATTCAATACATTATGTAACAATACTTTTTGTAACTGTATTTATAAATATCCCATGACATCATTCAAAGCTCAAACTCATTGTTGATAGAAAAGAAGAAGTGCACACCAGGATTGTAAGTTGGTTTTGAGTATCCCGGTGTCTTATATCCATTTAGCTACCAAATGTTACAAGACACGACGAGATACTCAAAACCAACTGAAACCACGTTACTGGTTGATTTAAGAGCCCAAATCTAATATGATTACATATATTAAGGGTGCGTTTGGTATAATGCCATGAATCACAATGGGTATGAGTTTGATAGTAGTGGTGGCCGTGGGTCCCTCACCTATGAAAGATTCATACCTAGCTCTTTTGATGTATATGGAGTATGAAATAAATCTATCATTCATTTTCGTAGTGGTAGGCCCATCATATTAAACAAACACCTTGATTGAAATGAAAATTCATTCCGTGATTCCCATTCCGGGATACCAAACGCAAGAAGATAACGTGCCTTCCAAAAAAAAAAGAAAGAAAGAAGATAATGCATGTTTATTTCAGCAAAAAAAGGGTTGTTATTTTTATAAAGTTTTTTAGGGTACTGGCAACAGATGCGGTATGGCATTCGGTTTGATCCATGCCGATCGCCATTGGTATTGCCTGGGAATCGGCATCAGGCGGCATGGTGGGGCAAATGTAGAATCAGCAATATACCCCGATTTGGCATGGCCAAAATGTATACGTTGGGGCATTTAAAAAAGAGACGTTGGCCATTAAATGTGTATAGAAGATTTTTATTCTAGAAAAAAAGTAAAGCTTGAACATGCAGTTAATGGAGAATAATGGAGATCTGGTTTGGTTTGGTCGGAGAAGACAACCCATAGGTTGTGTGTCAGCCTTTAAAATGAGTTTGTCTTTATGGTTTTTTTATTCAAAGTTCTACTCACTTTATAGTACACACTACAGTATATATAAAGCTAAAGTATTAATAAAAAATAAAAATAAAAAAATAGATGAGGTATGTGTTAGGCATGGTTGACACTAAAAATCTATTGTTAGGTATGAGATTGGTATGAGATGGGATGGAATGATATTATTGGTGGGTGATTAGGCATGAAAAATTTTGTTAGGCATGGTTACCACCACCCTTAGTAACAGAAGGACAGAAACCTTGTTCCTCAAATTCATTATTGAGATTTGGAAAATTATGGAATCGAGAATGTAAGAATATCCAAACATTATATCTTTCGAGACACCTATGTTTAAAATTTATAATTGAAAAGTAGATGAATTTTTCCGCAACTTAACAAGTTTAAGCAGACATTGTAACTTCAAAAGTGATTTGGGCTCTACTTCATTTATAGGCCTAGCCCAATTTCTTTAAAGTTGATTCCATCTAAGAGAACGCGAGAATTGGACTAGCCAACTAGGCAACCTGTCTGAAACTGAGTCACTGAGACCAGACGAAAAAAAAACACTTGTATCTTATCACTTCAACAATAAGATTAAAAAAAAAAAAGGATTAAATTTATGCCTCAGTTGGAATTTCACGTTTCTATATATGGATATATGATACAACATATGTGCAGATAGTGTCATATGGGGATATTGTAATGAATTTCTTTCTACTTGTTGATCTAAGATGTCAAAATGAGCAGGTTGGCGAACATGTTCTCATATACGTACGTATTTTATGTTGGGTTCTTCAGTATCACACAGAAAACTCGGTTTAGACCATTTTCCACGCTGCAAGTCCTCCCTACATACACCATCATGGTCAGTCCACCCGAATTCCATGTGATCCGGGATCCATGATTCTGTTCTTCTGAACCATTTGATATCATCTTTGCATACCACATACACCCCACATTCTGGGATATGACGCGTAGAACTGAAGGTTATGGCAAAATCTTCAGAATCAAAACCACCACAAAGTTTCTGAAGGAAATCAAGCGGAATGTATCCAGTCCACAGATGATCTGCATGATAATCACTACTAGAACTTGGTTGCACAAAACTCATTTTTCCCTCAACTGTTGATTCAAAGATGATTCTAAGATAAGTACCCACTATGTCCTCGACTGGTGGAACTAATAGACAGCACATGGCCAATCCAATCATCTCGGTGATCTGAGTTTTGGGTAAATTCAGTGTGATCTTGTCACCCACCCGACGGTTATTGAACCTTTCGGGAATTTTTCTTCCAGGAGCAGTTACACTTAACTGATGATTCACAGTAGCACATTGCTGTATTCACAAACATTAGACATACTATAACTGTAATAGAAAATATGAATTTTTTTTAGTAGATATTAGAGAAAATGATGAAGAACATACCAGGACCGAAAAGTATGGATCGTAAAAGCCATTTGTTCCCATGCGGATGAGTGAGATCTTAAACAGCCACTTATATTTATTCCAGAATAAACCTTCAATCACTTGCAATTTTGTGCAATAATCTGCCTTGAGAACTTGTATAAGTGGTGGAAGCACATGAATGGACATGAGGTTGATGCAGTGGCTAAGGTTGAGGTATTTGAGATGAGAGAACTTATGGAATCCTAATAATAGATGGTAAAAGTTGTTATAGCTCAGATCCAACTTCTCCAAGGAGGACCTTGCATTGTACAGAAAATTGGGGATGTTGGTTCCTAAAAGACGGTTACGTTTAAGATCAACTACTCTCAAAGAGCTTACACGCCCATAATCATTTGGTTGTCGATACTCGTCATGATCAAATTTCATGTCAGTATATTTTCCCATAGTCAAAATGATAAGGCCAGTCAAAAGTTGGATTGACGATGGTAGTTTCATTATCCTCTCGCAACCATCAATATTTAACACCAACAAACTCCCCATCTCCCTGGAGACTTCTGGGAATTTTTCAAGACTCATGCAGCCATTAAGATGCAGAGTCTGAAGAGATTTCATATAGATAGAGGATGGGAGATTCCGAAGGCTGTCACAATTACTCAGATATAAGTGAATAATCCTTTCGTGAAGCAAAACAGATTGGTGAACGTCCACCAAATCTGAACAAAATGACAAATTTAGACGCTCAAGATTGGGGACCCCTGAGATGTCTGGAAAACTTGTTATTGAACCTGAGAAAGATAAATCCATGAACTTGAGATTGGGGAGGATGACCTGAAAGATATTGATGATGTTTGCCACTGTAAGATCAAAGTAAGACTTGCACATATATAGAACATTTTCAATTAAAATAAAAGTACCTTTTCCTCTATTTGTAGTTGTTTCATATGACCAGATTGCATTTCTAGGCCAACAAGCTTGGTCATGCCTCCTTTTATTCTCAGAGATTGAAATGGGTACAAATACCAACAAAGCCATATTAAATCTTCAGGGAAATATTCGGGTTCACTCACAGTGAATTTCCCTTTAACATCAAGCAGCCTCAGTTTCTTCATGGTCTTGAAAACTTCTGTACTACAACAGGCCATAGGTGTATCAGAGAAATGGTAACGTGTGGTATCCACGATGGCTTCAACTTTCTTTGATCTCTGCAACCAACAAAACACTAGATAAGATATACATATATATCAACCAAAAATTACATTAGATGGCAATTTGGGAATGGAAATGTTACTAACGCCCAAATTTAAGAACACAAATTAAGAGCTTAGTGGCATTTCTTCTCTAGCGAGTATCTATGAAGAACTACAAAAAAGCATGTCATTCTGAAGGGACAAAATAACATTGGTTTACCAACGGGCTTGTGTCACAATGGTACCCCTTGTTGTGTGAGAAGCTCCCCAACTAAATGGTTGTGGATTCAAGTCCTGCTTAGGACATGTGAGATAGTTTTTGGTTGTATATTGTGAGATAGTTAGTTGTTGTTCTAAAAATAGGAAAAAAAAATGGTTTAATTAAATATAACACTGGTAAAATTTACTTTTCTTGCGCTTCTATTTTATATCAGAATCAATGGTCATTGTCTTTGTGATTAGTATATCTACAATGCGCTACGCTGCCGACAACGTCCCGATTATTCCAGCTGATACGACCGAACCACACTTGAAGGCTCCTCTTCTTGGTCTACATCCGGTAAGCAAACACTCCTTGTTTTAGATATGGTAACCAAGTGGCCTAGTGGTTAGGCACCTGATGTCTCCACAAGAGGTCTAGGGTTCAAACCTCACTAGGTACACATCTAGGGGTGGCCAGGGAAATGGTCGAAAACGGTCATGGGGATACCTCGGTTAGGCCGTAAGCTTTGAAGCCCCTACTGGGATGGGATATTTGAAGAAGCGCAGGTTTAAATCACGCTCTTTCACTTTAAAGGCCCTACGCTAAGAAAAAGGCTTAACTCATCGCTTCAAATCCGAGAAAGTTGCAAGTAGGTAGAAAATAAGTAGCGTGTTACCTTATTTGTTCATTTTCAAAGGCAAAGCCAGTTTCTAATCTACTAACGTAAAGCAAGAGAGTAGGTCAAAAGAGGGTATTGGGGGAAGAAGGACCACTGCTTTGGCTATGTGGCTCCTGACCTTGGAAGATGGGATTCCGAGACCAGGACCATTTTTCATAACTTCCGCTCATTGCATACCTTGCTCCATTACTGTACGAAACTATGAATAGCATTTCCCGCTGCAGTTTGAGCAGCAAACGTCTACTTCAATTCTTTCATCTCTGTAATCATATACATATTCTTTCTAATAAGAGAAAGCATAGATCTTTAATAAGTTGGCTACGATTAGTCACTTCGGCACTTTCTTCCCCGTCGACCACGACGACATAAACGACGCGAAAAATCCAGACCACGTTCTTGTTCCTACTAACAAAACATCCCCTTTTTCTTCATTCTTTTGGAAAAGAACGAAAAGAGAACTTCGTATTTTGGTAACTCTCTAGGAGTCATGTTTAACCTTGAATGCTAAGGAAATTATAAATTAGATATATTCGTAATATCGCCATCATCTTGACATCCCACTGCCTTTTGCTCTCATCACTCGCCATCTGTTGCTTCAATGCACTCTCCTTGCTCCCGTAGTCACCACAAATGCACCTTTATGTTCTGTGTTCAACTATGAGGGCGGCACTTACAATGCCACACATCGGGAAATCTCAAACACGAATCTCTCATGTTGTTGTGCGTCCATTCCTGTTCACGATTCACCCTGCTTGTAGTTTCCTCAAGCTCCTCCTTAGAACCGAGGGTGATTCGATAAATAACTAGTTAGCCGGTGAAAAAAGACACGAGAGAGTTTATAATATTTGTACTGAAGGAAAATGGATACGTTCTGATAATACCTCTCCAAACTTTCAGAAACGAGCAAAGTAAATATATGTTCTACACACAATATTTTGGTTTGCGATTCAGTCGGGTTATGTACTTCTGATTTGCTTGTCCCGAAGCAGATGTCCCCTCATAAACTATATCAAGGTTCTCTTTAGTAGTAAGTTCTTAGGAAAAAGAATGAGAAAGAGATGGAAAGGTATATACTAGGCTCTAAAAAACAACTCAATCGTCTAGTTACGTTGATGATAGAGTCATATCCATAAGGAAAGAAATAAAGGAAGAGTAAAAACTGATCAACTTCCGAAACAAAAGAGCAGGGAAGGCCAAAAGCAAATTATGTTGCTACAGAGCAAATAATAGGGCTTACAGTGATTGTCGTCATTACTTCTTTAATTTCTTCCAATACCCATACCATGTTGCCTGGAAAGCTTTCACGTACAATACACCAACCCATCTCTTGAATCAGATCATGCATATGAAGACATCCTTTGGAAATAGTCAACAAAGATTTTTCGGTCAGTACTGTTATTCCACTCTTGGGTTCAAACCCAAAGCTATCAAGAACTCTCGTGACAATAGCTACATCCCTGCCTTTAAAGAAACATGCGATGTGTAGGAATAGTTTCTTTTCAAGGCTATTCAATCCATCATAAGTTAGCTTTAGAATTCCATATATCTCCTTGTGTGGTATTTTGGCTAAAACGTTCAAGCCACTTTGCCAAAAATCCAAATTTCTGCCACAAAAATGTGAACCTAATGCCTTAAGTGCTAAAGGGAGGTGACCCGAATGACTTACTACAACAGCTGATAGCTCCTCATATGTTTTGGGTGGGAAATTTGCCTTAAATGCATACCTACTAAAGAGAGTCATAGCTTCTCGTCGTTTTAACAGTTCAGGTGTGTACTTGTCTTGTACATAACATAACAAATGCTCGTCTCTGGTTGTTAAAATAATTCTACTGCCAGGGCCAAACCATTCACGAGCACCAGCTAAGAATTCAAGCTGCTTAAAATCATCAACATCATCAAGAACAACAAGAACCTTATTACGGCTCAGTCTTCTTCGAATATGACATATTCCATCATGACAATCCTTTACATGAAAATTTTCTTGCATTAAGATTTCCGAAAGAAGCTTCTCTTGTAAGGATTTCAGACCTTTATCATCAGAACCATTTTCTCTAACACCTTCCAAAAAGCTACTACCCTTGAACTCATATGAGATTTGATGATAAACAGCTCTGGCGATTGTTGTCTTGCCTATTCCACCCATTCCCCAAATTCCAATCATCAAAACATCATTATCCCCTTTACGTAACAATGACTTCACATCTCGTACACGCGATTCCATCCCAATTAGATTTTCTGCTGGAAGGAATTCATTATAGCTCAAGATTCTCCGTACAATTTGTTTAATACATTCCGCTTCATGCCTGTATTATAAACAAAGTTTAGCTAATTGAGCTCGACTATGACATGGTTTGTTTTATAGACGCCATATAACAAAATTGAAATTCAGTGGCAGCCTTTTTATAACTGAAATAATGAAAATAAAGAACTAACCCTCTGGCAGTTTGGGGTACATCCCATCCAGAGATATTGGCAGAGGTCACTAAAGCTTCCTTCCACCTGTTCACTCTGTTTGTATCATCTGTTAAGTTCAACTCATGCTGTTCAAATGCTGCATGAAAACTTCTTTTCTGTCCACGGACATCCGATGGATCCACATCATAGAACACAGGTAACACCCTCTGACCCAGGTGATGACATTCGACGATCTTCACTAGTTCATCCAAACACCAAGATGAGTTTGCATAGTTTTTTGAAAAGACTACCACCGCAACCATCGACTCTTCAATCGCTTTGAGGAGTTCATGGGAAATGGATTCCCCTCTCTGGAGCTTCTGGTCATCCTTAAAAGTGTATATTCCAGCCTGGTCCAGGGCTGAATAAAGATGATCTACAAAGTTTTTCCGAGTGTCTTCGCCTCTAAAACTTAAGAACACATCGTAAGTCCATCTCCCAATGTGTCTGGAAGTAGAAGATGAAGATGAAGATGAGGATGCAACTAGGGCAGCATCCATGGCTTTTGAACTATAACCAAGAACCAAAAAAATATATATATATATATAGAGTTTGTGATTGAATTTCAAGCAAGGAACAGAGTGTTCAATTGGGTAGGGTATGAAGACTTGTGGATTATGTTAAAAAAAAAAGGCATTGCGCTGGAAGAATACAAGCCTTTTCTTGGAAAAGTACAACATGTTTAAATATTATCCAACTTGGTAACTTGACACTTTATGTGATTGTGTGTAGTCAACTATTTTTTTTCTTATTGTATGTACTGAACTTTTAAATTTCGATCATTATGTGTATTTTGTGACTACTATGCCATGTAAAATGACCATTTTACCCTTTGAAATTTGAAAAAATTAAGGGTAAAATGGTCACAAAATACACACAATAATCGAATTTTGAAAGTTTACTACACACAATTAGAAAAAAAATAGTTGGCTACACACAATCATAAAAAGTGTCAAGTTCGATGCATTTTTTTGTCATTTGCCCATTTAATTATTGTATATATTGTTGTTCGAAATCCACACAAAGAGAAATAAAAATGACTAAAAGGCATGCTAGCTTATTCAACTAATGTTTTCATTTTAAACATATAAGGATAACTAACAACACAAAAGCTTCATCCTGGCTCCTTTGTTTTTTCTTGGGTCTAGGCTATTAAATAGCCACCTACTTTCTCAAATGTACCGATATGGTACATGTATTTTTTTTGTTACTCGGATAAGACGTGTATTTTTTTTTGTCAATATGGTCACAAAGTTCATTTGTCCATCAACAATCCTACGTGTCTCCTACATGGCTTGCCCAGTCAATTGGCATTGTGTGACGTGGCCATCAATTGGGTTAAAATATGACCGTTGCCAACCCATGTCATCTTCTACCTCTTTATAAACCTAAATCCTAACCGTTGCCAACCCTAAATTGTACCCCCAAATCAAATATTATCCCAAAATTCAACCCAATTAAATCATGTCTTCGTCATCTTCTACCTCCAACTGGCTTAGACCAATTCCCACTCATTGTTTCTGTGACTTGCCTGTGGCTGAGAGAACCTCGCGTACCCCTGCTAACCCTGCCAGAAGATTTCTTTGCTGCCCTAATCCAAGTGTAAGCAAAAAGCATTGATCTTTTGGTTATTTACATTGTGTTTATGCTAATTTTTGTGTTTATAGGATTCTGGCAACCAATGTCGATTCTACTTTTTTCTTGATCCTGAGATTCGCTATGGTTACTATAGAACTGAGATGCATAGTCTATACACTCAAGTCCAACAGCTAAGGCGAGGAATGCAAGTGCAAGAATTCACATATAGGTCAAGAATTCGTGAATTGGAGGTGGAACTGCAGGAGAGAACTAGCACTGGTGAATGCTACAAGAAAGCAGTGATTTTCTTTACTATTGTTGTGTTTGTTATGTATTTCCTAACTTAATGATGATAAGGTTTGCTGGTATGGATGTATCTAGCTGTTAGGATTGAGTTTTAAGCATGTCAAGGGTAGGATTTATTTGAAGTGGTGTAATGGATGTAGTGAATCTTGTATCAATGACAATGCAGTTGGCTTTTGTGAATCTTGTGATAAGGCTTTTGTGTTTTGTAAGTTCTGTGATATCAAGGGTAGGCTTTTGTGTTATGTAATGGGTCAAAAGTGAGGGTCAAAGATATTATATTGTAATGGGTCAAAAGTGAGGGTCAATGCAAGTCAAATGTAGCTTACCAAATCAGCATTGAATTACATTTACCTTGTAGGTGAGACATTAATACATTGGGTAGTTTCATTGGCATTTATATCCACACCATAACACATCTCATATTCACAGAATTAAGAAAGTCAAACAAGTGATTAACCTTTTTTCCTCCACCTTAACAATGAGTTCCAAACCTGATGAATCTGTCATATACATTTCATCTAATTCATCTGATGAATCTGAATCAAGTGGTGAACTAATTGCTCCACTGGCTTGGAGTTATTACTTTCCTCCTGGTTACTGTGATGAAGTTCAAAAGCCACTAGCTATTGAAGCCAAAAAGTCAAATGATGAAAAATGTCAAAAGTCAGAAGCTAGTGGCCCAAGTGCAGGTAAAAGGATTATAGTGCTAGGACTAGCAAATAATCAGACTTGGGATGATATCAAAGGTAAGAAATTTGGAATCAAAAACCCATCTGAACCAGTTGCAGACAAAAAGGGCAAAGGAAAAAAACATGTTGCCTAGTTGTTTATGTTTTATGCTAGGTCTCTTTTGTTGGTAGTTTATGTTTCATGACAATGAATCTATTTTAGTTGTCTCTGTATGGGTTAACACCCAAAGACTATTTGTGTAATGACTATGTATGTAATGACTGTCCATGTTTCTGTATGGATTACCATCTATTAGTCAATTAAAGTAAAACAGACAATGACATGCAACATTCCTCAATTAAAGTAAAACAAAAGATATTGTAAAACAAAAGACATGCCACAAGATAATGTTTAAAAGATACTGCCTGCATTACTAGGTCCCAAAATATATTGTTTAAAGTGGTACCATCCACATGCCACAATTAAAGTGGTCCAAGGAAACATGTCTGCATTTCTAGGAAAGATAAAACACATACATAGAGAGCCACTACTTAGTGTCTAACAAAAGATATATTTTTTATAACAGCTAGAAGCACCAATAGCAGGATCTTGATTAACAAAACAATATGCAGCAACTGCATGCACACATGGGATGCCAGATAAATCCCACCACTTACAAGTACATGAATTAGCCTTCAAATTAACACCATATGCATGATGTGCTTTTCTAACCTCAAATTCCTAAAATCCACTTAGAAAAACTTCCCAAAACCTTTGGTGATCTCTAAGTTTCTCTATTTCTTTTCTAATGTCAGGACATACACTATCATTTAACCTTGTAGCCTTTTCATTCATAGCAACTATTCTTTGCATCAAGTAAACCCTAATTTCTTCTAGCATAATAGTTAAAGGTTTGCATCTAAGTGTTGCTATGGCACTATGGTATGCTTCTGAGATACCATTCTCAAAGGCAGCACAAGTCCTATCCATTTGAAAATAAGCCCTACACCAAGTCTTAGGGTCTTTTTCTAGTAACCATTTTTCTGCCTCAGGATCAATGTTTTTTATAAGTTCCATTTTTTTTAATAATACCTCTAAAGTAGATGAAGCAGCACCCCAAAACAAGGACTTGTAGTGCAATCCATTCCATTTCTTTTTGAAATTAGCATAGATGTGCCTTGTACACAGTCTATGTTCAGCATGTGGTAGGAATTCTTTAACTGCCTGAATTAGACCCTGTAACATGGGAGTTTATAGGAGTTGATTAGTTAGTACTAGAAGTGGATAGATAGTACTAGTAGTGGTTAAATAGTATTTACCTTATGACCATCTGAAATGATTGTCAAGTATAAACCAACTGCAAGATTAAAGTCTTCAGACAAGTGATTCACAAACCAACTCCAATTCTCATTGTTTTCAATGTTTACCACTGCCCAAGCCATGGGAAACATCTGGTTGTTAGCATCTCTTCCCATGGCTGTTAACAACTCACCTCTGCAAGTGGATCTCAAAAAGCAACCATCCAAACCAATAACTCTTCTGCATCCTCCCCATCCATCTTTCATAGCTATGTAATAAAACAATGTTAGACTACAATCAATGTTAGAATACAAGTGTTAAACAAGTATTATATTTGTAAAAACTTTTACCTTTGAAGCATAAATATATTCTTTTGAATTGAGTTTTTTCATCATCCAAAGTGTCCACATCTAAGTGCACTGAAGAACCAATATTGGTTACCAAGACTTGTTCTCTGTAATCCCAGAGCTTTCCATAGTGATCTAGCAGACCTCCTTCATGATCATAAACTGCCCTCTGCTTTGCCCTCTTACACATACCAACACTTACATTAATAAAAAATTCTGCTTAACATCTATTTGCATCTGCCTATAACTAATAGTTGGATTCCTCATAACCTCCAATGCAAACTGTTTAGCTAGCCACTTGTAAGTAACCAATGACCCAAGATCAAAATTCCTTGAGCATGAGTGCTTAGGAATCAATGTTTTGATTTGGAAAGTTGTCTCACCTTGCATCCATCCTGCCCATAATTTAAATGAACAACCTTTCTGTGAACTGTTACTTGAATCAACTGTCTTAGACTTGGACTTAGACTTAGGTGAATCAACAAGAATAGCCTTACACTTAGACTTAGACATACACTTAGACTTAGACTTAGAATTAGACTTAGACTTACTTGTGTCCTCATCCACCTTATGTTTACCTCTCTGGCTAGAACACCTACCCTCTTTCACATCTCTTCCACACAAAACAGCTAGATGTCTATAGTCATTCCTTCTATACCATAACTGATAACCATTGGCAACCCCATAGTTAATCAAACACTCTTTCAGCTGCTTTGGGTCTTCAAATCTCATACCCAATAATGGTTTCATCTAGGGATGGCAAAAGCACCCGAAACCGACGGGGAAAACCGAAACCCGAATCGGTTGGGTCGGGTTCGGGTGCGGGTTGGCGGGTTTGGATGCGGGTTTGGGTATTGATAAATTTTTTTAGCCGGGTACGGGTTCGGGTACGGGTTCTGGTAATACCCGCCCGATTACCCGTACCCGTTTGCCCGAATCTATATACGCTTTATTGATATTATAATTAACTAGAATATATATACATTATATATAATTTCTTTCATTATATTTTTTTTATACAAGTATCTCTATTACATAACACATTTTATTTTGTACATGAATAATTTAAAAGTGTTAAATCGTTTGATACGATATTCATTTTCTTTAACTTTTAAAAAATTGAATATATTAGGGTGTTTTCTTTTGTTTTATCGGTTGATTTTAGTGTAACTTAATTTTAATACTGTCATTTTGTCCATATAATATTTAATTGGGTATAACCAATACCCGCGGGGAAATTTCGAAAAACCAATGGATAATATTAATCGGTTATCCGGCGGGTAATGGAGCGGGTACGGGTTTGGATATTATAAACGGATGCGGGTACGGGTACACTAAAACCCGCCCTGAACCCGAATCGTTGCCATCCCTAGTTTCATCTCATTCCATGGTATATTAGGATCAAAAACAGGATATAAAAACCCCTCTTTCACCTTATATTTGTCATCAATCTCTCTTTGCTCTGCTTCATCTTCCTGTGCATTAACTGAAGAGCTTGTACCTAAATTGGGTCGAGCATCATCTTTAATGAACTTACCATCAACAAGCTTAGTTAGAAAACTATCCTTAAGGTCTACCTTTTGGAATAACCACATCTTCTTCACCTACATGTTCTGGACCTACATATTCTGATATATTTTCAAAATCAATTTCATTATCACATTCATCATTTCATCTACCTCAGCACTAGCATCTACACCCTCTGCTATAACATCATATCCATGATGTTCAACATAGAGTTCTACCTTGCATCCATTATCAAAAGCTAATTTGATACAATTTGCTCACTCACTATCATTCTTTAAATATTTCAAATGTTTACCCAACTCTTGTTTAGGAGCACAGTAGTGCATACCTTCAATAGGAAACCTACATCACTCTTTGACAATCTTTAACAGCCTCGCATGGTTGCAATTACCCAAATCAGCATTCTCTACAACATCAACATCGCCATTGCTGTAGGACAAGGGATCATAGATAAATGTACCTTCGTGATGAATAACAAGGGATATCTTCTTCATGGTTTATGTCAATTTTGTGATTATGATGATTAGATAATTAGGCTTTATGTGAATTGGGGGGGGGGGGGAAATAGAAACGTTTTTGGTAAAGTGATATCTGAGGGGAAGGGTTTTTAACGTTTCCATGTCTACTTCGTAACCCACGTATATAGAGTTAAAAAAAAGAAAAAGAAAAAAATTCCACGTAATTTACTTGGCACACGTATGAACTTTGTGACCATATTGACAAAAAAAAGTACAAGAACTATTCGAGTAACAAAAAAAGTACACGTACCATATCGGTACATTTGAGAAAGTAGGTGGCTATTTAATAGCCTAAACCCGTTTTTTCTTTCTTTGTTTGATCTTTACCACTTGTTGTTCCCTATTCACTATCGTTTAATAACAATTAAGTACTTAAAACATTTTAACAGTGAATAATGACTGAAAGTAATGTAAGTAAAACACACAAAGTAATTTTCAACATCATATTCTTATTAGAAATAAATCAAAAGAATACGTTACCCAAGTACTTGCGGAATAGTACTTGGGATTGAAATGACAAGGTTTGTGGTGACTCCTCTCTAAGCTCAGGCTAAGTCTGAGCACAACTCTTAGAACCCACTGAGCTAGCTCAAGGATAAAGTTGTATTTGGAGGAGTGAAAAGTTGGCTTGTGTGTATGCGTGTTTTTACAATTCACAAGCTTAAACTTTTCACTCTTCTTCTTATGCTATTTATACAAGTATGATATTTAACTTTAACCTAGAAGACAAAAACATAGATCACAGCAAACACGAATATTGATGTATTCGGTTACTGTTCACCTTTCTATTTATAGTAGGCGGCGAGACTATTTCCTTTGACAGAGAATTGCCGCTTACTATAAATGGGAAGATATGATCTTCATAGATTGAGACTATGTATAAACTGGATAAACACTTGAGGGACTTAGTTTTATCTGGGTAAAACTTTCCCGCCTAGTCCAGCTCATTCTTCAGTCTTTAAAGCCTTCAGTCTCTTCCTTCGTTTGTCTTCAGTGTTTAACAGTTGGAGAGGAGTCGAAGGGATTCAGTGAGTTATTGTCATCACTCACTGAATCCACTATCTTCTTCTTGACTTAGTCTTCACCCTTTAAGTTCCGCCTTGCAGAGTGGAGAGGCTCCTTCTTCGCCTCATACTAAGTGTCCTGAAGATAGCTCACTGAGAGACTATGCGCTCAGTGACCTGATTGTGTTTAACGGATTAAACACTTAGGTTATTTTCTATTCAAATCCTAGTTTAAGGGGTTTGGGTATTTACTGAACCCAACAGTCTCCCCCTATTTGGATATACAAATAGCCTAAGTGTTTGATCAGTGTAAGTGAGCAAAAAGGCTTCTTCTTACACTGAATGTACTAATGAATACAATAAGGAACATTTGAGTAATTTGACAAAACATACATCTTTTATTGATCAGATTACATATTTCCTATCACTAGTACAAAAGGATAAAATGATGTCAGTCCAGATGGATACCCAGTGCTTCGAGCTTCACTTTCTTGGTGATGAGTGTTTCCCTGTCAGGATGGTCTCTTATCTTTGCATTCAGGTCTTGACAGACCCTGATGTTTGCTGGGGATTGGATCTGAGAGGCCACTGGGATGTAGCTGATCATTGTAGCCACTCCTGCCTGATCGATATCACTCCACCTTTGGAAATCTGGGTTCCCGTAGACATCAATGAAAAATAGCCCTCTTTCAGGCTTTTCAATCACTAAACAGTTTACAAATTTTACCCCCTCAGGCAGCTCTCTGTTGCATTCTAAGCCAGGCACTTTGATTTCAGGTTGGAACTCAACTCTTTTCCTTTTGCCAGTGGAAGCTTGTGGTTGAGATCCTTGAGGTGCAGTCAAGGCAGGCTGAATTCCCAGTTGAGCTGGTGCATCCTCAGCCTTTCATATCTTTTACTGAGCATTTTCATCAGATCCTTGACCACCTTATTTTGCTTCTTTCTAATGATCGGACCAATTTCATCAAGTTCAGTGATCCCAAAGTCACTGAATTTTAAGGGATCATGAGCCTCAAAGTGTCTTTTGTCATCCCCTCTGTAAACATTCATAGCCAATGGTTTGGTGTTGGGAATAATCTTGACATCAGTGATTTTTTCAGGAAGCCTTCGGCTGGTCATTGTCCAGTTGTACTCCTCAATTCTGCTTTGCCTGAGAGCTTCAGTTTTCTTTCTCTTTTCTTCATACTGCTTTCTCATTGCAGCCATTTGAGCAGCCTGAGCATCTTTGAATTTTTGTCCTGCCTGACCCTTTGGGAGCTTGCTTGCATCTAATCCCATGTTCTTAGCTTCTTCGGCGACAACCTTTTCCAGTGCTTCTTTGGTCTTCTTATCATCCTCAGCTTGTTTCAATTTCCTTTCTTCTTTAGCAAGGTGTTTGGTTAGCTGTTGAGGAGTGAAGAGGTATTCAGTGTCACCGATTTTGTAGGGAATCTTCTCAGGCTCAGTTGTTGTCAATATGCCTTTGCCTTTGTCCTGGCCTGAGGAAGAAGATGCAACCAAGGGTGGTGTTGTTGTCATTATTGGTGTTGTGACTGTTAGTGTTGTTGTTTGTGGTGGTAGAGATGAGATGGGTATTGCTGAGACTGGTGCAGATGATGTGGGAGCTACTGAGACTGGTGGTGTTTGCTCCCCCTCAGTGTGAAGAGGGGTTTCTTCAGCAGTATTCTCCCCCTCAACTGTTGCCGGAGCTTCAGTGAGGGCAAGAGTTGGCGTTGGTGCTGAGGGGGACTGAGCAGCTTGACCCTTGAAGGCCTGATAGATTTCAGTCATCATAGCCTTAATCTCTGTAGTATCGGCCTGAATACCAGTGACCTTTTCATCCAAGTTAGCTTGAGAAAGCTCCAAGGCAGTCATCCGGGGACCAAGATTCCAGGCCAGGGAGGAGGATGCCTGAGCCATGGTCGCCACCTGTGTATTCAAAGAGTCCATTGTAGCTTGAAGAGACTGGACTGAGGAAGGAAGACCCTGAACATTGGCAGACTTGAGCAGATCTAGCAGTTCATTAAGGTTTGAGGATTGTTTCAGGTATGCCTCAGTAGTCTTTAGCACTTGAGAGTTAAGTGCTGGATCTTCTTTGACAAACTCCCTGATTTCATCGATCGTTGTGCCTACAGTCTGAAGGTGCCTTAAGAAGTTGGCCATATTTTCATTCAGTCCGAAGAGTCTGTCATACATCAAGTCCCTATGCTCATGAACATTTTCATCGAAGCCCTGTACCTCTGCCTTTAGATCAGCATAACTTGCAGCAGCCTCAGTATGTTGTTCCCACAATGTTTTAGTAACCCCTGAGTATAGCTTCCTTGAAGCCCTGGTGATCCACTGAGCCAACTATCTTTCAGTGAGGGGAAGAACATTGTCAAACTCTTTGAATTCATCAGAGCTTGAGGAGGATTCAGAGGCCTGATCATCATGTTGGAATGGGGATTCAGTATGCTCCTGTGGATCAGGCTGAGGCTCTTGTTCAGATTGAACCTCAGCGTCCGCTTCATCCCCTGCTGATAAAATTTCTTCATCACTTTCAGCAAGGTCATCATCAGATTTTAGCAACTCAGTAACCTCAGCAACTGTTAACAAGGGAGTGGGAATGGGTTCCATATCAGCGGGTGGTATTGATCCCTCTGAGTCTTTGTCCCCCGTGGACCCCTCGTACACTGGTGGGAGTTTCCCAGCGTCTTCTCGGGAGTCATGATTGGTTTTGGGTTCCATATCGGCGGGTTGTTCCTTTCCCTCCGAGTCTTTGTCCCCCATTGACCCCTGAGACACTGATGGGTTTTTCCCAGTGCCTTTAGCAGAGTCAGTGATTGTTGTATCCCTATCAGTGGGTTGTTTGTTTCCCCCTGAGTCTTTGGGATCGATCAGTGTGCCCTCAGACAAAGGTTTTGATTTGCTAATGTCCTCATCAGGCGTAGTGGAAGGCGCTCCCCTACCAACGGGTTGTTTGTTTCCCTTTGGATCTTGGGGAGTAGTAGGTGTGACCAAGGGCACTGACTGTGATGTATCAGTGTCCTTCATTGTCACGGGGGTGGTTGTTGACTGGTCAGTGGGTGTCTTTTTAGTCTCAGGCTTTTTGTGCCTCTTAGGCTGTGCTCCTGAAGCCTCAGGGCCCTGAGACTTTGGTTTAGTCTTAGTCCCAGTCTGAGACTTCCCCTTTCTCTTTTTAGAAGCAGGGTTTGGAGACACTGATCCCTCCTGGTTGTTTACAGCAACCATATGGGCCGTCAATTCAATAGGAGTGACAAGGGATGGGTCCTTTTGAAAATTTGATGGACTCAGGATGCCAGGTAAATTTCCAAATTTTTCATCCTGAGTATAATTGGATCCCAGTAACGATTGCAAAGCACAAGAGACAAACCTAGGATACGAAACGTACTTCGTCCTAGTTTTGCTCTGTAGCTTCGTTACGAGATCACTGTAAATGATCTCCCCTATGTCGACAGTGACCCCATTCATCAAGCAGTATGCCATCATCAACTGAATAGAGTTAACTTGTTCAGTAGATGAGTGGTTCCCGCCGAGGACCTGAATCACAAAAGTGAAGAGGATCCTCCAAGCCACGGGGAATGAGCTTTTAGTGACTGGGGTCTTGTCCAAAAAAGTTGGATCTAAAACGATTTGTTTTAACCCATCCTTCACTGTGGAGGGTTCAGGATGGGCGACATAAACACCTTTGTTATAATCTAACCCTGTTGAAGTGCAAAACGTTTTGTAATCCAAGGTGAATTGTTTCCCCCCATTAAGACTGAACCTGATGAGATACTCCCTGAGAGGTCTAAGGTTATTCTCATCAGTAGAAGGTGTCGGGTCAAAGGCTCTAGCTGTAGCCCAAAACTCCCTGAGGTAGTTTGGGTACAGTACTGAGGGACATTTTTCAAAGGCCGTTTTGAGTGGGCAGTTGAATAAAAATTTTATAATGTCTTTATAGGTTGGTACATTTTCAGGATATTCAAAATTTTCTATGACATTATTTGTTTTAAATTCAACGTTAGTAAGATCCCCTACCCACTGAGAAGCAAACTGGAGAGATTGTGTTCTAGCCATTTCCATTAACGAAGATTTTAGGGTTTAAAAAAATGTTTTGACTAGAACAATCAAAGTATTTAGATCTCTTCAAGTTTGTGATGAAAAACTTTTGTAAATGTTTACAAGGAGGGTTTTCCAAAAGAGGTTTTAAAGATATTGAGAACACACAAATATTTATGGATTTGAGAAAGAATTTTGACAGAGTTTAGTTGCAGAAAATAATTTGTGTGTTTTTTTGTGGTTTTTGAAGAGGGTATTTATAGAGTAGCGAGAGGGGTGGTTTTTGTATAAGTGTGGATATGTAAAGACCATTTTTGAAATCGTTTGATATTCCACATTTAATGCTACCCACCACATCACGCAGTAAAATCCCGTCTTTCAAGGAAAACAGTTGCAATGCACAGTAAAAGTGCACTTTAGCAGTAATAAAATATCCATGGGATATTTTATGTGAGAGAAGGCATTTAATGCCAAGTGGGGTGAGGTAAATGATGATACTCCTGATAGTAAGACATGTATTCCTATATTAAATTGGTGGGATTACCAACCTAGGACATTTAAGTAACTAATACTTGGAGCATTTAGTTACTCATTCAATGCTTTCTGTTAGGGACCCTGAGTGAGTCTTACTCATTCAATGAGAGGTTTGTTTTGGATGTTCAGGGAGGATGAACCATTTCAGAGAACTTACTGAGATTGGTTTTCAGATACCTGACTTTCAATGTCAAGCATTCCCAATTCAGCTTTCAGTCTCCTGAAGGTAGGTTCATCCAAGGGTTTTGTGAAGATATCAGCCAGTTGATATTCAGTAGGGATGAAATGAAGTTCAATGTCTCCCTTCATTATGTGATCCCTGATGAAGTGATATCTGATATCGATGTGTTTGGTTCTTTGGTGGTGATGACGTATAGTCTGGTGTCGGGCCATGAACCCGACCACAGCCCAATACTTACAAGTCTAGCATGACTTGGGCCAATATCAATAAAGGCTTGGGCTCACGAAAGCTCAAGCCCAAATCTATTTACGGAATAGATATCCGATATCTTCTAAAATAAGAAGATAATCATTCCCAACCGACTTAGGCGGGATACGCCGAAAGTTGGGGAACACGGAACCAACAAGGATTCCGTGCGTATATAAAGGGGATCATACCCCTCGTTTAAGGTACGAGCTCAGAACCCTAAAACTCCTTTAACCCTAAACCGATTACTTACTCTCACGCCGGAGGATAATCGTGGGAGACAATCCCACGGTAAGCCTAACGGTGTTTCTTGTCTCTTAGTGCGCAGGTTTCAAGCAGCAATTCTCAATTGGTACGAGAACCGGAGCTCCAAATCAGGAACGTCCAACTTTTGTATCAACAAGTGGCGCCATCCGTGGGACCCTACACTAAGAATCGACACTAGAATGACAAAACACGGCAATCAGCGATCGCAGTCAGATCTTATGGGGAAGAAGTCGCAGAGTGGACTAACCCCTAAGCAGACCTCTGGGACAACCAGCGCTGCTAAAAATAAAGGGTCAGGTCAAGACTTGATCTTCCCTCTGGTAGAACCGCACTCAGGAGTAACCCAAGTCACTACAACCACCACGAGTGGAGTAGACCCACTGCGCACTCGGGAACAACCCGTCTTTACTACTCCCTTCCAATCGGTGCTAGAAACTGACTTGACAGAGGAACCAGAGGCACCAGGTCGGGATAAGAACGCAGCGGTAGAAACAAACGCACTCACTCTCGAGTGAGTCGCGCCAGAATTAGCACCAGAAACCTTCGTATCCCAAAACTACGAAGCATTGGCTGCCCTCATGCAAGAGGAAGAGAAGAATAGATCAGGGCGGAACCTGAAAGCCCGACTCAATTTCGATTCGGAATACGATACCTCTCCACCGCGCCACCAGAAGGAAAAGCGCAGGGGAAGCGGTCATAAACCCCCTGTATTCAACAGAATCAGGAGGAGGATTGAGGGTGATGAGACATCCCACTCGCAACACTTGAGTGATAGTGATAAAGAAGAACGGCGTACCAGTGTTTACGCCAGACTGGGTAGCCGTAGAGTACATGATAGACTGGGGCGAAAATATTCCCCAAGTGAAAGCCCTTCAGATCCAGACTATGAGTCAGATTCTGAGGAAGGCCGGCGCAAGCGCCGTAAGAAGGTCAATTCATCTTCTGACAACTCCTCGGACAACGAGAATAGTGATACAGGGCATTGGAAATCCAAAAGCAGACGCGATAACCAAGAGGAAGACATGTCTCTCCCATGGCGCCGTCAGAAAGTGGATGCGTTCACCAGACGCATTAGTGATTTCTCTGAGAACAAGAAAAGGCGCATGCCTGCAAATGTCAAAACTTATGATGGGACAGGCGATCCTGATGATCACCTAAAAATTTTTGAATCAGCCGCGACCATCGAAAACTGGCCACAACCAGTTTGGTGCCACATGTTTAATTCCACATTGGTGGGAAGCGCGCGGAACTGGTTCAACAAACTCCCACGAAGGAGCGTGAATGGTTTTGAAGAGTTGAGAAAGGCGTTCCGCCTAAATTTTACTCAACGCAAAAAGTGTGCTAAAAATCCTGTCGAACTCGCCAGGGTAAAACAGAACCAGGGAGAATCCACGAGCGCGTTCATGGAACGTTTTAAAGACGAATGCATGCAGGTTAAAGCATGCCCGGAAGTCTTAAAGATCTCGGGCTTCATGAATGGGATTAATAACCCAGAACTCATCAAGAGGTTGAACGACAAGATCCCTGAGACCTTCGATGAACTCATGAAGCGCTCTCGGTCTTTTGTCCAGGGAGAAGCCGCCGCGGCGGATAGCAAAAAGAACCATTCCAGTTACCGGTCACAGGAACAACCTGGGAGACAATCCAACGACCGAGGTAATAACAGTAATAGGAGCTATCGCAGCCAGAGGAGCGGCAGAGACAGGGATAATGACAGGTATACTCCCCTGATCAAAACACCAAAGGAAATACTCGCAGCGGAAGGTGCGAACTTCCCAAGACCACCGCAGATGCGTACACCAGAAGATCGGCGCACTGGGAATGGATACTGTGACTACCACGCGCAAAAGGGTCACACCACTAACGAGTGTGTCCAGCTGCGCCAACTCATCGACAAGATGGTCAAGGAAGGCAGACTGGATCACCTAGTTAAAAACATTAAGGAGGGAAGAGATAAACAAAAGAATGGAAGCAAGAAGGAGACACCCAAAGATAAGGCTGACACAATCTACATGATACAGACGTGGCAGCGAACCACCAGACAGAAGGTCAGCCAAGAGTTTTCCCGAAGAAGTGAAATCTCTTTCCCTACTTTGACTGCGGACAACGCAGCATCAGAGCCCCTCACCATTGAAATTAGTGCGGGTGGTCACGACATACACCGCATGTACATCGATGGTGGGGCATCGGCAAATATTATGTATGAGCATTGCTTTAAAAGACTACGACCTGAAATACGTAGTCAGTTAAATCTGGTCAACACCGCACTCACCGGTTTCACAGGTGAGAAGATATGGCCTATGGGCCAACTGCGATTGCTAGTCAGCGTTGGCAACGCAGAGCACTCTACAACAACCTGGATGGATTTCATGGTGATTAAATCCCCTTCATCATATAATGGCATTATTGGGAGACCCGGGATATCAGCCATGCGCGCGGTGCCGTCAACAGCGCACGGGATGCTTAAATTCCCAGTTGAAGGGGGCATTGTCACTCTTTACAATGCTACGGTGCCAAACAGAGAATGTAACACAGTTACATGCGAAATGGAACCAATCCCGAAGCAGTGCGCGGCCAAAATCCCCAACTTTACGGTCGCAATTCACCCAGAATATCCAGACCAGGAGATAACCATTGGAGGGTCATTGTCGGACAACGGCAAAGCGGCTGTGTGCGCGCTCCTACAAAAGAACGTAGATATTTTCGCATGGGAGCCCAAACACATGACTGGAGTATCACGCTCGATCACAGAGCATAAACTTAGAATCCGACAAGGATACTTACCGATACGTCCGAAGAAGCGTGGCCAAGCTCCAGAGAGGGCGCAGGCAATTCTGGCAGAGGTACAGAAATTAGTTAAAGCGGGAATTATGCGTGAAGTCTATTACCACGACTGGCTTTCTAATCCAGTAATGGTCAAAAAAAGCGACGGCAGCTGGCGAATGTGTGTAGACTTCACCGACCTTAATAAAGCATGCCCACAGGACTGCTATCCGTTACCAGAGATAGATTGGAAAATAGAGTCCTTGTGTGGATACCCGTTGAAGTGTTTTCTCGACGCGTACAAGGGATATCACCAGATACAAATGGCCCAAGAAGACGAGGAAAAGACAGCGTTCCACACAAGCCAAGGCGTTTACTGTTACACAAAAATGCCGTTTGGCTTGAAGAATGCGGGTGCCACCTATCAGCGGTTGGTAGACAATGCCTTCGAAAAACAGGTGGGCCGCAACCTGGAAGTCTATGTGGATGACCTGGTCATTAAAAGCCATACTGAAAAGGAACTGGTGCGCGACATAGAAGAAATATTCAAAACTCTACGCGAGATTAACATGAAGCTAAATCCTAAGAAATGCACCTTCCGCGCTACCGAAGGCATGTTCTTAGGGTACCTGATAGAACCTGATGGCATCAAACCGTGTCCAGAAAAAACAAAGGCGGTAATAGAACTTCCCTCACCACGCACGCTGAAGGAAGTCCAATCCCTCAATGGAAAACTAGCCGGCCTCAACAGGTTCCTATCTAAATCAGCAGAAAAGTCACTGCCTCTTTTCAAAACACTCAAGAAGTGTATAAAAAAGGGTGACTTTCGGTGGACAACGGAGGCGGAAGAAGCTTTCACCACACTCAAACAGCATCTAGCAACGCTCCCAACACTCGTGGCACCCCGACCAGGGGAAGAGCTGATCATGTATCTATCAGCAACTCATGGGGCAGTCAGCGCAGTGCTACTAACAGATAGGGACTCGGTGCAAACCCCTATCTATTTTGTCAGCAAAGCTCTCAAGAAGACGGAGATGAACTATAGTGCCATGGAAAAATTGGTCTTGGCATTAGTGTTTGCCGCCAAGCGACTGCGCCGGTACTTCCAAGCGCACCCGATAGCGGTAATCACAGATCAAGCTATCAAGCAGATCATCTCCAAACCCGATGCGTCAGGACGACTCCAGAAGTGGAGTGTGTTGCTAGGCGAACATAACATCTCTTACAGACCACGTACCGCAATAAAAGGACAAGTTCTGGCGGACTTCATCATCGAGAAGCCAGATACTGACGAGGTACCTACACCAAGCGAGAAAGCACTACAAGATCCATGGATTTTGTATACAGATGGGTCCTCATGCGTGGATGGCTCAGGAGCTGGCCTTATTCTCACAAACCCAGAGGGAATGGAATTCACTTACGCACTGCGTTTTGAATTTACCTCGACAAACAACGAGGCAGAATATGAAGCCCTGATCGCTGGACTACGCATTGCAGCTCGAATGGGTGTACGTAACTTGGAAGCAAATGTGGACTCCCGACTAGTGGCCAACCATGTGTTGGGTGAATACGTGGCCAAAGAAGAAAATATGATTCAGTATCTCGAGAAGACTAAAGCACTGATCAAAGGCTTTGACAGATTTACTATCAAGCAAGTCCCTAGAGGAGAAAATCGCAAAGCAGATGCACTGAGCAAGATAGCCTCGACAAGCTTCGCACACTTATCAAAGCAAGTGCTGGTGGAAACACTGAAAAGCAAGTCAATATCGGAGATGGAAGTCTCCGCAATCATAGAGGAGGATGGTCCTACATGGATGACACCAATTGCAGATTTCTTAAGCAAAGGGACATTACCCCAAGAACAGACAGAAGCTCGCAGAATACGGCGCACAGCGCAGAGATTCGAATTGCGCGACAACATACTGTATCGACGTTCTTTCCTCCAACCATGGCTTCGATGCGTCAGCCCCGTACAAGCAAATTATGTGTTGCGAGAAATCCATGAGGGTTCATGTAGCATGCACGCAGGACCACGGTCTGTTGTAGCACGCGCCATGCGATCGGGATACTACTGGCCAACCATGCATAAAGATGCGCGGGATTTGATAAGGAAGTGCAATGATTGCCAAGTCCACAGACCCGTACCGCGCAAACCACAGCATGAGTTAACACCAATCACGGCGCCGTGGCCATTCTACAAATGGGGCATTGATATCGCCGGTCCTTTTCCAATAGCAGCAGGCGGTCTCAAGTTTCTCATAGTCGCTATAGACTACTTCACCAAGTGGATCGAGGCAAAAGCAGTGGCGACAATTACTGGCAACCAGGTAAAACGCTTTGTCTGGGACAACATAGTATGCCGCTTCGGATTACCTGGTGAAATCATCTCGGACAACGGGAAACAATTCTGCGACAACCCCTTTAAAGATTGGTGCGAAAAGTTAAACATCACCCAACACTTTGCGTCGGTTACGCACCCACAAACCAATGGTTTAGTCGAGCGCGCAAACCGAAGCCTGGGTGAAGGAATCAAAGCACGCTTGGACAAGCACAAAGGAAGGTGGGTCGAAGAACTTTCACATGTACTATGGGCGCACCGCACCTCAGTTAAAACCAGCACAGGGGATACCCCCTTCTCTCTTGTATACGGGACAGAAGCCGTTATACCAACTGAGATCGGCATGCCAACTATCCGCACTGCGGAGATTAATGTGACTACAAACGACGACGAAAGACGTGTCGACTTGGACCTACTGGAAGAAAGACGCGAACGCGCGGCTATACGGGAGGCAAGGTCGAAGTCAAAAATGAAAGGATACTATGATGCCAAGGTACGCAGTGTTTCATTCAGACCAGGTGACTTTGTCTACCGCGACAATGAGGCAAGCCGCACTGAGGATACAGGTAAGCTCGGACCAAAGTGGGAAGGACCTTATGAGGTTACTGAAGCAACGGGCACAGGCGCGTACCGGCTACGAGGTTTGGATGGTCGTGACCTACCGCGCACATGGAATATCAGCAACCTCAAGAGGTGCTACCTATAAGAATTGCTACGGCATAGCGCGCAGACGCTCCGCACTTTCAGTGCTCAATAAACATTCATGTACTCAGTTTTTATTTTTCATATTTACTGTTTTCTTTGTTACTTCTTGATAAACTTGCAAGTATTAATAAAAACGTCGCGGTTTCTAGCTAACTCCGCGACACATTTTAAGTTGTTATCTCCATATACTGTATGTGTTAACAATTTTTTATTTCTTGCCCACGATGGCGTGCATGCACCACAAATAAACCCACGATGGTAACAGGATAAGTTGACCTACTAACTGACTTGTTGAGTAAGAGGGTTGCAAACCCATCAATAATAGATCACGCATCCTTGTTAAACACCTTGTTCTCAAGACGTTGGAATAAGACATTTGCGCATCCCACGACGGTTGCGCATCAATGCATACGTGCACGTTTAACAAACTTAGGAACCAAGATACTTGCTTCCTTATTGCGATATTTACAGTACGCTGTGAATCATAACATACACGATTATGCTTAAATACTTAGAATTATTTTCCAAGTATACTATAATTTTCATACACGACTATGAATATAGGCTTACATTACATCCACAGCGGTAAAAAGAAACATTTATTCATAACTACGAGTTAGTACAAAAGATAGTCAACATGACAGCTACCAGCTACTACAACGCTTAAGTGATGAAGTCCCAACGTGACTTGTTGCTTCTTTAACTTCGCTAATACCCGCATCCTGCAGCGCTACAGTAGCCACACTGACAGGCACTCCATCAGACCTCGGCAAGTGCGCTGCACCAAGTCCACACAAGATAGCTTTACCTGCAATGCCTTTCTTTTTAGCAAGACGGGTCGCATGCGCCTCCAAGACTTCCTTTAAAGGTACCTCCTTCTCCAAAGCAAAGGGATTCTGACTATCCCTTGGACGCGCAAAGACAGGTACTTGCAGCTGTGACTCATGGGGTTTCAAATAGTAGTCTGGCTGTGTTTCGGCACCCTCAGCACGGTGACGCGCCAAAGTCAATCCCGTCATAATAACATTTATGGGATAATCTTGATCGCGCTCCAGCTCAGAAATCATAGGAAGCTCTAAGTCTTTCATTCTCTGCATAGCAGCGACCAAATGATCATATGACTCAGCGTCATAATTGGGTACCTTATCAAGGGGCATCTCCAACAGTTTGGCTTCGTGTAGCTTTTCAATCGCCTCTGATTTACCACGCTCCAGAGCGCACTGCACAACCTCCCCAAAAGCATTAACTACCTCTGGCGATTCCAGGGTGCTAAGGGCAGCTAGGCGAAGACCGTGGCCAATGAGCCACCTGCGCTCCGCAATTGTAGACATGAGCTGAGGATACAACTCCTCGTCATACTCGATGCTCATCTTGCGCAACTTAGCCTCCTGCACTTCCAACGACCAGCTTACAGTAGCTCCAAGCTCCCCCAACTGCGCGAAAAAACTTTCCTTACCCTGCTCCAAATGTTTTAGTGCCCAGCAGCATGCAGACTTATACCTGGCAGCATCAGAACGCTCTTGGTCTACTTGGCACATTAGCGCCATCTTGTCCTCAGCCTGTTTTTGCGCATATGCGCTGTGCTCACTAGCCTCTACACGAGCGCTATCCAGTTGCGCTTGGGCGCTTGCCAGCTGCGCCTCCAACAGAGCTATGGTTTGATCCTTCTTTAAGCTTTGGTCCTCTCCACCAGATACTTGATCTTTCAGCTTCACAATCAACGAAGCCTGATGGGCGGAAACTTGAACCAATTCTTCAACTAATTGATCCAGGGGCACATCTGCATCAGCTTGGTTTTCATTCTCCTGGCTCGGCGGCTCAGAATGCGCTGACTGTGCTGGACTCACCTTGGGAGGTGATTCTATGACCTGCTCCATTCTGCGAATGATCACCAGCGCCATGTTAGAATCACAATTAGCACATTCACCAACTAACAGGAGGTTATACATGTATGGTTTTACTTACTTTGGCTCCTCATCATCGGCAGATGGGTGCGACGATGCTTCATCAGTGGAGGACAACTCCACAGTTTGAATCAAGGGACGCTTCTTCCTTGACGGGCCCGCACCATGATCTCCTCGGGTCCTTTTGCGACTAAGCGCAACTTCCTCTTCTTCTTCCTCTTCAGGATGAGCTCCAGCTATGGGCGCTGACTGCGCTACCAGCGACGTTACCTCAGGATTGGGACGGCTCTGTAGCGGTGTTGCCTCCACTGCAACGGAGGAACTAGTCCCTGTATCCCCTGCAGTCAGTTCCATGACACGCCCTTCAGTTGCAGCTAAGATAGGCTCCTCGTCATCCCTCAACGGTCTTACTCCTGTCTTTACGGCTACGGGCTTCGCCAGCTGTACGACGGTGAATAGATCCATCTCTGCGCACGACAAAACACATATACAAACAGGTTATATAATGCGCGGAAAAGACGGAAGATTACTCTTACATTATTTATACGCAGAGGTACGGAGGAATAAGTACCCACCCTGGCCATTGGCGTCTAAAAAGATAGGGATCTCATCTTCGGGGCCAAAATAATTGCGGCTGATCCCCATGTGCACCAACAATCCCTCAGGATATGCACTAATAGGGATGCGGTTCACATTTATCAATTCCGCATCCTCGACGTTATAAGACCCAGGCAATGGGCACTCATCCCTCTGTAGTGTTCCTCGAGTATAGAACTCATAATTCCACGGGAAACATGTATCATCTACCCAGAAGAAATACTCCCTCCAATTCCTAAGGGCGTCTAATTTATCTGTATAGCACTGCAGTCTACCGGCGCGTTTCGAAAAAGTTACCCACCCATGCGCCCACGTAGTGTGGTAAAAGGCGCGGAATAAGTTGATGGTGGGATTAATCCCCAGCAAACGGAAATTTACTTCGAAATTAGTAATTTTGGCCGCCCCGATGCAGTGTAACTGCGATATGTGTAGTGTATAATAATTTAACACATCGCATAGAAAGCGTGACAGGGGCACACGTTGATTCGCAAATTCGAATAACCGTGTGTATACACCCACTTTCCCTTCGGGGAAATCCGCAATCGTGGCACGCGCATCCGGAACCACTGGATGCACGTCCCGGGGTATAAAGTAATCGGAGGTAAATTCCATCAGATCGATCAAATTAAGGTCGGAGGTGAAGTCAGACAACTGTTTAACCATGGTGATATGCTTTTCTGCTATCACGCACGCGCGGTTACCTTTGTGGTTGGTTGTTTTTGGGGATAATTACTCTTAATTTGCTTTAGAAATGGCGGAAGGAGTTTTTACTGTGAGGAATCCGGTGAAAATGAATCCCCAAGTTATATACTTCTCCTCTTCCACACGATTGGCGCCACGTGGTTTCCACTAGTCTTCATTGTGTGGTCGAGATGACTTGATGTGACAACGGGGCAGTAACTTTCCCCCGTTTAACGAGGCCTTGACTATTCACATGGATGTCTCGATACATTGCACCTACGGGTAGGTGTATGGCTTCTTGGATACGTTTCGTACATTATTTGTTTTTTGGACTACGATCATTAGTCTAGCATCCGCAGTTACGCACTGCGCATACTAGACTGGGGGGACATGATGACGTATAGTCTGGTGTCGGGCCATGAACCCGACCACAGCCCAATACTTACAAGTCTAGCATGACTTGGGCCAATATCAATAAAGGCTTGGGCTCACGAAAGCTCAAGCCCAAATCTATTTACGGAATAGATATCCGATATCTTCTAAAATAAGAAGATAATCATTCCCAACCGACTTTGGCGGGATACGCCGAAAGTTGGGGAACACGGAACCAACAAGGATTCCGTGCGTATATAAAGGGGATCATACCCCTCGTTTAAGGTACGAGCTCAGAACCCTAAAACTCCTTTAACCCTAAACCAATTACTTACTCTCACGCCGGAGGATAATCGTGGGAGACAATCCCACGGTAAGCCTGACGGTGTTTCTTGTCTCTTAGTGCGCAGGTTTCAAGCAGCAATTCTCAATTGGTACGAGAACCGGAGCTCCAAATCAGGAACGTCCAACTTTTGTATCAACAGGTGGAGGACAGGGTTGTTGGAGATTGCAATAACACTGGTGTTGTTACAGAAGATGGGCACCATTTTATAATGGATGTCATAGTCACTGAGTTGACTTTTCATCCATAATACATTGGCACAACATCCTGCTGCAGCTACATATTCAGCTTCAGCTGAGGACATAGCTACTGATTGTTGCTTTTTAGCACTCCAACAAACTAGTTTTCCTCCAAGAAATTGACAGGATCCTGAGGTACTTTTTATGTCCATGTTGCAGCCAGCATAATCAGAATCAGAGTAACCCTTGAGATCAAACCCTGAGCACTTTGGATAATAGAGTCCAAGGGTTGGGGTTCCCTTCAGGTACCTGAGTATTCTTTTGGCTGCAGTGAGATGGGATTCTTTAGGATTGGACTGATATCTTGCTATTAGACAGACTGAGAATTGGATATCTGGTCTAGAAGCAGTTAGATACATCAGTGAGCCAACAATCCCTCTGAAATGAGTTTGATTGACTGATTTGCCAGAGAGATCAGGTCCAAGGTTGTTAGGTGGGACCATTGGAGTCTTTACCGAGGCACAGTCAGAAATCTCATATTTCTTCAAGAGATTTCTGGTGTATTTCTCTTGACTGATGGATATTCCTTTATCAGTTTGCCTGATTCGTAGTCCAAGAAAGTATGTGAGTTCCCCCATCATGCTCATTTCAAACTTCTTTGTCATCAGTTTTTCAAACTGTTTGCAAAGTTTGTAGTTTGTTGAGCCAAAGATGATGTCATCAACATACACTTGGACTAGTATCACATCCTATTGAGTTCTATAGACAAACAGTGTGTTGTCTATCTTTCCTCTGACAAACTTGTTTTGTATCAGGAAGGCTGAGAGAGTTTCATACCATGCCCTGGGAGCTTGTTTAAGTCCATAAAGAGCCTTGTCAAGTTTACAGACATAGTCAGGGAATTCACTGCTCTCAAAGCCTGGAGGTTGCTGAACATATACATCTTCCTTGAGATCACCATTTAAGAATGCACTTTTAACATCCATTTGGTAGACCCTGAAGTTCATGTATGTTGCATATGCAAGAAAAATCCTGATGGCTTCCATTCTTGCAACATGATCAAATGTTTCATCATAGTCAATGCCTTCTTGTTGACTGTAACCTTTGGCTACAAGTCTGGCTTTGTTTTTAATGACAGTGCCGTTTTCATCAGTTTTGTTTCTGAAAACCCACTTCATTCCTATGACTACTACATCCTGAGGACATTTGATCAAGGTCATGACCTTGTTTTTATCAAACTGTTGCAGTTCTTCTTGCATAGCCTGAACCCAGCTTGGGTATTTTAGAGCCTCAGTGACACTTTTGGGTTCTATTTCTGATAGGTAATCAGCATATAGACATTCATTGGCTGAAGCTGCAATTAAGTTAGCAGCCATGCTTCTAGTGAGCATGCCTTCAGTGGGTTCACCAATGATGTTTACAAGCTCAATGTCCTGAGATCTTGTCCACTTACTTTGTGGTCTGGGCTCTGAGCTTGAAGATGTCACTGGGAGTTCATCAGTGAGATCAGGTGCAAGACCCACAAGATCATTTAGATCATCTGTTGAGGTATCTTGTTCTGGTAGAGGTTCTTGAGTTACAGGATCCTGATCATTTGGATCAGTGTTACCTATCCCTGTAGGGACTGACTGATTATCAATGAATTCACTGATAGTTGGTTGTGACAGGTTGTGAGGCAAGACATAATATGAGATGTCAGCATCAGCTTGGTATGAGGAATTGGTTTCAGTGTTGTACTCATCAGGAGGATATCTTGATGAGTTATCAATTCCTATTTCTTCCACTGAAGTGTTGGTGAACCTGATGCTTTCTATACTTTCATCAAAGGTGACATGATAGGTTTCCTCAACTTGTTGTCTCCTAGTGTTAAATACTCTGAAGGCTTTGGAGATCAGTGAGTAACCTAGAAAGTATCCATCATCAGCTTTAGCATCGAACTTGCCTAGATGATCCTTGTGGTTATGAATAAACACAGGACATCCAAACACATGGAAGTAGCTAATGTCAGGAAGTCTACATTTGAATATCTCATATGGGGTTTTATTATGTCTTTTGACAATGATTGACCTGTTTTGAGTGTAACAGGCTGTCTTAACTGCTTCACTCCAGAAATGCTTTGAAAGGGCTGAGCCATTTAACATGGTTCTTGCAGCCTCAATGAGAGTTCTGTTTTTCCTTTCAGCTACCCCATTTTGTTCAGGGGTATAAGAAGATGAAAAATTTTGGGAGATTCCCTTCTCATCACAGAAACTTTCAAGCTCAGCATTTCTAAATTCAGTACCATTGTCAGTTCTGATTTGTTTCACTGTAATGTCATTCTGGTTTTCAATGTTCCTGATGAATGACATTATAGTATTAGCTGCCTGACTCTTTTCGGAAAGAAAGTATACCCAAGTGTATCTTGAATACTCATCAACAATGACAAGTGTATACTTCTCATGTTGGATTGATCTAGGACTGACTGGTCCAAAGAGATCCATATGCAAGAGGTGAAGACAGCTTTTGATAGAGAAAATTTGCTTGGTTTTGAAAGATGCTCTTTTATGTTTGCCTTTTTCACAGGCTGAGCATGGTTTGTCTTTTGCAAAAACTAGTGATGGTAAGCCAAGGACCTTGTTTTGTTTTGCCAAGTTGTTGATGTTTTTGAAGTTTAAGTGTGAGAGTCTCTTGTGCCATAGCCAATTGATAGTTTCAGTGGCTTTGGCAAAGAGACAGGTTCCATCTTTAGAGAGGGTTGACATGTCTAAGACATAAACATCGTCTCTCCTAGGAGCAATCAACACAACTTCCTTGTTGGCATTGAAAATGGTACCTTGTTTGTCATTGAATTGTACAATGTACTTAGCATCACATAACTGACTGACACTGATGATATTGTATTTGAGACCATTGACATAAGCAATCCTAGAGAAAACTATTCCATTGCAGTTTACTGAACCATAACCTTCTGTGGGACATGATGAGTTATCACCAAATACTACCTTGGGCCCTGGTTCCTTTACATACTTGTGCAGATATTCCTTCACACCAGTCATGCTTCTTGAGCATCCACTGTCTAGATGCCAGATAGGTTCCCTGGCATGTCTCTTATTCATTGTGATGTTAACCCATTCTCCATTTCTGGCATGATTCTTTCCAACAGCTAGCTTGTCTTCCTCTAAGAGGGCCATCAGTGCGCTGACATGCACCATTTCGTCATCTGATGAGACTGGCTCTTCATCCCAGTCGAAAGTTTCAGCAACAAGACCTTTGTTTTTACCCTGCACAGATTGAACACTTTTTGGTTCTGAGGGACTGGCCTCAAGCAATGCAAGCTTAGCTTTGATTTTCCTGTACTTAGCTTCAAAATCTATTGTTTTGTTCTGGTCAGATTTATTTTGAAAGTTTTGATGAGACTGATAGATTTTAGGTTGAAATTTTGTAAATCCTGAGGAATGATTTGAGCTTGATGGTCTGTAAGAGGGTTCATAAATTGTTTTTGAAAAACAGTCCTTTGCAAAATGATCTCTTTTGTGACACTTAAAGCATTCAGTGTCCTCATTTGCTTTAGCAGTTGAAAAACCTTTGTTTCTTATAATAAACCTTCGAGAGTTTGCAAGGAGTGCCCTTTCCTGAAATTCAACGTTCAGGTCATTTAGGTACTCCTCAAATGATCTATCATCAGGCTCGTCATCAGAGTTTTCTTGAAAATCTTGAACCACATTGTTAGAAAAGAAAGCATTTGACATAGGTGAGGTGGTGGTCAGGGACTTCTTGACATCCTGAGACTTCTTTAAGTCAGGGTATCGTCTGTTGATGAGGTTTTCCTCATAGACTAATTTCCCATAAATTTCAGGAAGATCAAGGTTTTGGATATGATTTGCATTTCTAAGTCCTTGAGAGAAGTTTAACCACTTCTCAGGAAGACAATTGACAAAACCAACATTAATCTCATGTTTGGACAACTTAACACCATCATTAGCCAGTTCATTTAAAAGGGTTTTGTAACAGGTGTAAGTTTGAGAGAGTGTTTCTGAGTCCCTAGCCCTGAAGGTATTGTACTCAAGTTTCAGGTCCATTATCCTGTTTTCCTTGGTATCAGATGGGCCTTCATGGCTATGGACTAGGTCATCCCAGGTTTGTTTAGCTGTATTACAGCTTAAACTGACTCCATTATATCATCAGGAAGGCAAGATATGATGATACTTTTGAGTCTTTGGTCCTGGTTGACCACTCTCCTTTCATCCTGGGTCCACTGAGCTTCAGGTTTGGGCAAACCTTCAGCAGTCTTTGGGACAAATGGACCTTCATTTATACACTTGATATAATAAGGTTCCATCCCAATCAAATAGCAAAGCACACGCTTTTTCCATTTGTTGAATTTGCCAACTTCAAGTCTAGGGGCAACAGCTGAAAAAGCTCCACCCTTTTTATCGACTAGTTGGGGTACATCAGTTTCAGCCATAGAGATCCTGATTTAAAAACAGTTTAGAGCGGCTTAAGGTTTTATAAAAAGTTTTATAATCAGCCTGGCTCTGGTACCACTTGTTGTTCCCTATTCACTATCGTTTAATAACAATTAAGTACTTAAAACATTTTAACAGTGAATAATGACTGAAAGTAATGTAAGTAAAACACACAAAGTAATTTTCAACATCATATTCTTATTAGAAATAAATCAAAAGAATACGTTACCCAAGTACTTGCGGAATAGTACTTGGGATTGAAATGACAAGGTTTGTGGTGACTCCTCTCTAAGCTCAGGCTAAGTCTGAGCACAACTCTTAGAACCCACTGAGCTAGCTCAAGGATAAAGTTGTATTTGGAGGAGTGAAAAGTTGGCTTGTGTGTATGTGTGTTTTTACAATTCACAAGCTTAAACTTTTCACTCTTCTTCTTATGCTATTTATACAAGTATGATATTTAACTTTAACCTAGAAGACAAAAACATAGATCACAGCAAACACGAATATTGATGTATTCGGTTACTGTTCACCTTTCTATTTATAGTAGGCGGCGAGACTATTTCCTTTGACAGAGAATTGCCGCTTACTATAAATGGGAAGATATGATCTTCATAGATTGAGACTATGTATAAACTGGATAAACACTTGAGGGACTTAGTTTTATCTGGGTAAAACTTTCCCGCCTAGTCCAGCTCATTCTTCAGTCTTTAAAGCCTTCAGTCTCTTCCTTCGTTTGTCTTCAGTGTTTAACAGTTGGAGAGGAGTCGAAGGGATTCAGTGAGTTATTGTCATCACTCACTGAATCCACTATCTTCTTCTTGACTTAGTCTTCACCCTTTAAGTTCCGCCTTGCAGAGTGGAGAGGCTCATTCTTCGCCTCATACTAAGTGTCCTGAAGATATCTCACTGAGAGACTATGCGCTCAGTGACCTGATTGTGTTTAACGGATTAAACACTTAGGTTATTTTCTATTCAAATCCTAGTTTAAGGGGTTTGGGTATTTACTGAACCCAACAGATCTCATGTTTCTTTTTCGAATTATAATTTGCCGAGATGAGGTCCAATGTAACCATCACAGTCGACAAATCTGTTCTAACAACGTTAAATGCCTCGGTTCATTGTTCAAGCTAAAGGTAATATAAGAATCTGTTCATGTAGTTAGTAATCTCAAATGAAAATATGAAACCAGATTAGCTTTAATACATACATAAATATGATATCTTCTTCAGTCCATTGAGCGCAGGTTTTATTTGTATATATAAATTGGGACAACTTAATCATAAGAATGAATAAAGCAAGGGTTAATGGTCTGAAAAATACATGAACTTGCCACATTTTACTATTGTGACAATAAACTCTTAATTTTCCTATTAAAACCAAAAAGTTTCTTAATGACCCTTATTCTAACCAAATTGCTTACGTGGCACCCTTAATCCGTTTTTTTACCTGGTTAATTGTCTCCTTCCCGTTTTAAGAGTTGAGGGGTCTGTTTTGCCAACATTCGAAACTAATTAAACACTAAGCCATTTACTAGAGGTGGCAAAATATGTCCAAAAGCAAAAAGATTGGCTAAATGGGCACATTTTTAAAAGATTTGGTCACAGTTAGCCCCATATATATTTTTTGAAATGGGCACATATTGCCCATTGAAAACTTAAATGGGCACTAACGGGACATTTGTTTTTCTCAATTGTAGAACATTACGATCGTTTTAACGAAATATTTTTTTATATAATATATTTAAGTTTTTTAATATAAATAAGATATTACGTTTAAGGAATTTATTTCGTCGTTTTAGGTCTTTTATTAAGCGATTTGTATAACATGTGCCCGTTTGACCCGTGCCCGTTTAGCCTGTGCCCGTTTAAGCCTGTGCCCATTCTAGCCCGTGCCCTTTGAGCCCGTGCTCGTGCCCACCCGGCCTGCCCGTTTTGCCACCTCTACCATTTACTCTCCTTCTTCACTGCTACTATCAACACTAAGCTTGAAGTCATCCACCACATCCTATCATCACCTGAACCTCAACCTGAACCCTCATTCATCTTCCCTAAACCGTCATACACTCTGTTACTTGATCCACTCTTCGATGACGTCATCTCACCTTTCCACGACGTCACCACCATCACCGACCTCATCACACCTTCCTTCACCACTCGCCGCCTCACCACCACCTCCACCGCCCACCTCTATCTCCAGTTACTCTCCGACCGCGTCTCAACACTGGAGCTAGCCTTTGACCTTGAACAAGAAAAACAGAAAAAGTCAAAAGTAAAGTCAAAGGCAAAAGCATTAGATCGGAAGTACACGCGGACGACTGAGATCAACAGTGGAGAGATAGATCGGAAGTATAAGGTGACAAGGGAGATTAAAGGAGGGAATGGGAATAAGAAGAAGAAGGAGAGTAAATGGACGGCTGAGAATTAAAGTAAAAAAAACGGTGGTGGTCAAGATGTTAAAATGTATACTTTTACTGCTTCAACTGGTGAGAGTAATGAAGAACAAGAAGAATAGGTAATTATTAAAAAGAATGATGTTAAGAAGAAGGAGAAACGACATCGTATTGTTGAGATTCAAGAGTGAAGGTTGCCACAGATATCATATAAGAGGCTTGGAGGTGTATCAAGTTGGTCGTCATTGTTGTGGCTGTTTTACTCGTTTCTTTAAGTATGGTAGGCAATTAAAATTATCTGGTTGCTAGTCCTCATATGTGATAAATGGTAATTTAGTTATGTGGTAATGAAACTTGGGGTGCATTTCTATGATTGAATAATGTTTGATAGGTTTTAAGATCTTTGTGATAGTGCTTCACTAGCTGTTTTAACTCACTTCTAAAGTCAAGACACAGCATAATTTTGTTCAATTGGGTCTGATTATTGAGTGTTTGTTTTTTATTTATTCCGAATTTTCCCTGGCTCATGTGCGATGCATCTCTAGCGTGGAAAGGTATCAATCAGGTTTTTAAGCAACATCCCTGTGTAGCATTTTCTTCAAATTGACTTGCATTGGTCTCCTTCAGATCTGAGATCGACTCATGGTTTGGTTGGTTAGTTGTTTAATTAATGTTTAACTAGTTGGCAAAACAGACCCCTCAACTCTTAAAACGGGAAGGAGACAATTAACCAGGTAAAAAATTGGATTAAGGGTGCCACGTAAGCAATTTGGTTAGAATAAGGGTCATTAAGAAACTTTTTGGTTTTAATAAGAAAATTAAGAGTTTATTGTCACAATAGTAAAATGTGGCAAGTTCATGTATTTTTCAGACCATTAACCCATAAAACAAACATAAAGTCAAATTTCATAACGTGGCCAACCTCTAATGTCAACTTGTTTTTTGGTAAACAACTTAAACATAATCCAATCTCAACTTAATTCCCTTTCCATCATGTACCATCCTCTTACTTTCCATCACATTGCCGTTTCACCGACTACAAAAGCTTATGACGTGTTTCACGCGTGTTTAGAAACATATCAACCGTAGTCTTCATGAGCAATGCACAACTGCACGCTGCACAAAGGTCTAAATAACCTAAATCATAAATGCATCAGTTTCACTGGGCTTTTCATCCAACAACTAATTAACGTGCACTTATTTTTTTATTATTTTTTTTAATACATAAACCTATTTTTATGTATATAAATAGATTACAGCAATATAATGCATGTTTATTTAAGCAAAATGATAGTAGAACAAGTTAAACCTCATGACTAGGTGTGTACATCTGAGGTGGCCAGAGAAAGGTGAGGCCGCATACAACTGAGTCAAAAAGGCTCGCTCTCTCCGGGTAATCTGAACAAGGAAACCCACATTCATTCGTTTGTATAGTAGAACAAGCTAAGAGAGCTAGGTATGGTAACACCATAACAACAACAAAATCCGCCACCTCAACGCCACACCATTACTCCACATAACACCACTTTTTTAAGACCTATATTTTTTCTTTTCTTTTCCAATTATTTGAACAAAATATATTTTCGTTTATTAAAAACAAAATATACTTTCATTTATGAAAAAAAAAACCCTCGCATGTACACTCCAATTTTTTAGTTTTATAGATGGTATCATGCATTTAACCAACACATCTCATTTTTTATAAAAATTATTAGCTGTTTCATTAAAAAAAGAAAAAAACAAACCCACCATCTTCTTCTACACAACACACACTTACACACACACACACTCTCGACACACACCAAAACAAAACACACTCTCTCTCAACACACACCAAAACAAAAAAAACAACCAATTTAAATCCCAAAAAAAAAATTAATAAAAATAAAAATAAAAAAATGCACGTTTTGTCCATATATGCCTTTCCATTTGAGCTAGTAGCATAACTTGGACGATAACGCTGGATCCAACGCCACAAGACTGGTATGGTAACGCCATGCCAGCTAGGCATAACACCGGCCTCGGCGTTACCGTACAAGAGAATTTCGAAGCTCAAAATCTATATATTTGTGATGGGGCAAGGAATGGATCCGGGTCAACCGAGGGGGGGACCAAGAGGGTTTTCGGGATGCCTGTCAACCACATGATTTTTACTTCATGGTATAAAATAGCGTCAAAAAACCTAATGATTGATTGAAGACTTTCATTCTAGGTCCGCCACCGCTTCAATTAGATCCCCTAGTTTTAGTAACAAATACAATGTTCCTATTATTTGAGTTTTTTGAAAATCATAGTAAAGGTCAATAAAGTTATAGACGCAAGTACGTTTGGTATGTGTTTGAGTTTAATAATACCGATATATAATAAAAAAAAAAGTAAATTGTAAAATCGTCCACGTGGTTTGGTCAAATTACAGGTTTTGTCCCTAAACTTTCGAAAGTATAGGCATCGTCCCTGTAGAGAACTTTGCCTTGCAGTTTTTGACAAGGTATTTTTGTCATTTTACTTTGGATAGAGACGAAAATTGTAACCCAAAGTTTCTCACATGAATGATGCTTGCACTTTCGAAAGGTTAAAGATGAAATCTGCAATTTGGTCAAACCACAAGGACGATTTTCGCAATTTACTCAAAAAATGAGGGAAAAGTAAGAGAAAAAAACTCGCTACTTTTGATGCATTTATTCAACCCATTGTCTCACGATTTTAAAAACAAAATAGGGTTTGTCTATCAAGTGCTTTGAGGGCACCGATTAAACCACATTCATTAAATACAATTTTTTTTTAAAGTATAAATTGCATTTAATACACATTAATCAAACTCGCAATTTACCATAACTAAATCTAATTTTTATTTCGATAAACTCAAAGTTTCCTTTTATAATAACGTTAAACCTTGCTCTTAAGGCACCCGTTAGACAATCCCAACAAAATACTACCAATATGGTGTTGGTATCAAAGAGTTATAGCCGTTGTGGGTTCAAATCTTATTTGAAACATGTGAAACAGTGCTAAATATCATGTACTATAAGTTGAATTTTTTCTTAAAATATGTTTTTTTTACATATATAAAACGTTTATTTTTTAGGTAATTTACATAAAAGGTGTAAAACTTTTTAAAATATTTCAACTTTTAATTTGCACCTTACTTAATATAAATATTCATAATGTGATCAATTATAATGTATGAATTAATCAACATGATAATCATATACTTATTCTTTTAATAACTGAATCAACATTATGATCATATTTAAATATCATATAGTATTTTTGTTTCAAAAATAAGATCAAATATTATTTTTATACCACTTTGTACCTATATTATATGTAAGTATACAATTATTGTACCTTATTATTAAATACGATATTTTATTTTATGAAAAAAATATTTTGGTATGAAACTTTATCTTTGTATATTTTATATATTACTTCCATAATATATGTTATATATTACTTCCATAATGTATGTTATATATCATAACCTTCAGATTTGTATGAAAATAATTTAAACTTGATCTTAGTATAATTTATTTCACTAATTAATTAGCTAACATATTTAGAACGTGTGATTAAAACTTTCTCAATTACTTTGTAATGTTGCATGTAACACCAAATTGTCTAAGTTTAAAATTTTAAAATATCAACTTCTTTCAATATAAATTCGTGGAACTAGCTCATCTATCGGGACAGGTTTGTGATCTGGTATATCTATATATAGCTAATTAAGCTAGCAAGTAATGCATGTTTCGTTTTGTTAGATGTGACGTTAATTTATGTGTTCAGTAATGCACATGCAAGCTACAGAGTTAAGTTATGTTTAAGTGTCATAGTTGCATAAAAGCCGAGGGTTCGATGTATTTTGTTGTATAATGTATTTCACATAATTAACTGATATAAAGGAACATAACGAACATGAAATAAAGCTTAAGATCTTCTTAGACGTTATAGTTTCAAGATGTAGATCAAATGAGACGAAAAATTAAAATAAAAATGGTGAGAAGAAACCACAAATACACATTTCAAATGCACATACAAAAAATGATGCATCTCTCATTGACATTCTCCCGTATTTTGAAATGTGTGGCTAAAAATTCTCTTTATTCTTCTTATTTTAATTTTTCTTCTTAGCGGATCATTTCCCATAGTTTCAATCCAAATATAAAAACTAAAACTTTTCCTAAAATTGATAATGTAACAACTAGTTTAGTAATATAACAATTAGCTTATAAATCCATTAAACTTTATATGTCTATTATTTTTTAATTTAGTAAACAAATTAAATTCTAAATTATTAAGCTCATAATTTTGGGCTTATAAGCTTATCCTCGAGCTTATGAGTTAGGCCCAACACTTCGTTTTGAAAGTTGTTGCACATATAATCGACGATCACACATTTTGGATAAGGTTATAAGCCCAAAATGTGATTGTGAGTTAGGCAAACACTTATTTTTGAAAGTTGTTGCACATATAATTGATCACACATCTTGGATAAGCTTATAAGACTAAAATTTGTTTGTATAAGCACGCATAATCGATCACAGAAGATATTATACCCAGCAACCATTCACATCTATTAGATAGACCTTTTAAGTAGAGTTCACGTTCTGGGGATATGACACGTTGTCTTCATTACCACACCAAAAACTCTGTTTAGACCATTTTCCATGCTGCAAGTCCTCCGAACTTGCACCATAATTGTCATTCAACTGTAATTCTATGTGATCTGGATTACATGATTCAGTTTCTGTGCACTGTCCGATATCATCTTTGTACACCACGCACACCCCACATTCTCCGACGCTATCTTTTGCATGGAAGGTTATGACAAGATCTTCCAAATCAATATCCTCACAAAGCTTCATAAGGAAATTAACTGGAATGTAGCCCATCCACAAATGATCCCTATACAGTGGGCCTTGAAACGGACTAAACAATTTTTCCTCAACTGCCGATCCAAACATGATTTTAAGATTAATGCCATCCTTAGCTGTTGGAGATACTCCACAGCACATAGCCAATCCTTTGATTTCTTTGATCTTAGTTTGAGGTAACTTTAGTGCAACTGTGGCATCAAGCCCACGTATTTTGAAAAATTCGGGAATCATTCTTCCACAAACCGCGATACTTAATTGATGATTCACAGCAGCACATTTCTGTTTTCCAAAAAAATCACACATCATAATATAACTACGCTACTTATAATACGTATCAGAGACAAAGATGGAGAACATACCATGACCAAATTCTTAATCTTCAAATCGGTAAGCGCTCCGACACCCGGAGCAAAGTATATGAAATTGCTATGGATGAGTGAGATCTTAAACAGCCACTTATAGTCTGTGAATAAACCTTCACACATTTGTAAAGATGTACACGAATTCGCCACCAGAACTTGAATAAGTGGTGGAAGCCCATGCAATTCTTCGAGGTTGCCGCAGCCACTAAGGTTTAGGTATTTGAGATGAGAGAGCTGGGAGACGCTTTTTAATAGGTGGATTGACCACGACTTTTTGAAAGGCGGCCACAAGTCATGCAGATGTTGTAGCCGCTTTAGTAACACGTGACAAAGTCTTCCCATATTCAAAAGGCGAAGACCAGTCAAAAGTAGGATTGACGATGGTAGTAACTAGTATGCTTACCATGTCACAGCCATCAATATTTAAGACTAACAACCTTGCCATCTCCCTGGAGACTTCTGGTAATCTTTCAAGACTTGTGCATCCGTTAAGATGCAGCGTCTGTAGAGATTTCATATGAATATGGGATGCTAAAATCTTAAGACTAACACAACAGCTCAGTTCTAAGTGAATAATCCTTTCGTGAAGCAAAACAGATTGGTGAACGTCCACCAACTCTGAACAAAATGACAAATTCAGGCGCTCAAGATTCGAGACCCCTGAGATGTCTGGAAAACTTGTTATTGAACATGAAAACGATAGATCCATGACCTTGAGATTGGGTAGGATGACCTGAAAGAAATTGATGATGTTTGCTACTGTAAGATCAAGGTAACAGTACTTACACACATAACAACTTCAATTAACTAAAAATGTACCTTTTCCTGTATTTGTAGTTGCTTCAGTTCACAACATTGCATCTCAAGGCCAACTAGCTTGGTCATACCGCTATTTATTCTTAAAGATTGAAATGGGTACAGATACCAACAAAGCCATCTTAAATCTTCAGGGAAATATTTAGGTTCACTCAAAGTGAATTTCCCTGTAACACCAAGTAGCCTCAGTTTCTTCATGGTCTTGAAGACTTCTGTACTACAACGGGCCATGGGTGTATCAGAAAAATGATAAGATGTGGTATCCACCATGGCTTCAACTGTCTCGGATCTCTTCAACCAGCAAATCATTAAATAAGTTATTTCACAATCTAAAAATTTCATTAATTGAATATTTGGGAATAGAAATGTTTTAGCAAGGAGTAAAGCACAACATCAACAATTCCAGGAAGTTACAAAGTGAATTTCCCTGTAACACCAAGTAGCCTCAGTTTCTTCATGGTCTTGAAGACTTCTGTACTACAACGGGCCATGGGTGTATCAGAAAAATGATAAGATGTGGTATCCACCATGGCTTCAACTGTCTCGGATCTCTTCAACCAGCAAATCATTAAATAAGTTATTTCACAATCTAAAAATTTCATTAATTGAATATTTGGGAATAGAAATGTTTTAGCAAGGAGTAAAGCACAACATCAACAATTCCAGGAAGTTAGTGGCGCTGCTTCTCTTACAAAAGAGCAGAAGGCACATATTTTAGATTAAGATGCTGTAGAACTACAAAACAATAAATATATGGCTTACAGTGATTGTCGTCATAACATCTTTGATTTCATCTAGAAGCCACACCATGTTTCTCGGATAGCATTCACGGACAACAAACCTACCCATCTCTTGAACAAGATCATGCATATGAAGACACTCATTTGAAATGGTCAAAAGAGATTTTTCAATCAGCACTGTTATGCCACTTGTGGCTTCAAACCCAAAGCTATCTAGAACTCTTGTTACATTAGCTTTTTCCTTTCCTTTAAAAAAACATGCGATGTATAAAAATATTTTCTTTTCAAGGATATTCAATCCATCGTAACTTAGCTTTAGAATTCCATTAATCTCCTTGTGTGGTATTTTGGCCAAAACGTTCAAGCCACTTTGCCACCAATCCAAACTCCTAGCACAAAAATGCGAGCCTAAAGCTTTTAGTGCTAAAGGAAGATGACCCGAATGACTTACTACATCGCGTGATACGTCCTCATATGCTTTTGGTGGGACGTTTGCCCTAAATGCATATCTACTAAACAGATTCATAGCTTCTGTTTTTTCTAACAGTTCAGGTGCATACTTCTCTTGCGCATAACATAACAAATGCTCATCTCTAGTTGTGATAATAATTCTACTACCAGGGCCAAACCATTCATGATCACCAGCTAAGAATTCAAGTTGCTTGAAATCGTCAACATCATCAAGAACAACAAGAACCTTTTTACGGCTCAGTCTTCTTCGGATCTGATATTTTCCATCATCACAATCCATAAGTTTATAATGTTCTTCCATCAAGATTTCTGACAGAACCTTCTCCTGTAAGGATTTGATACCTTTCTTATCGAAACCTTTTTCTCTAACGTCTTCCACAAAGCTACTACCCTCAAACTCATATGAGATTTGATGATATACAGCTTTTGCGATTGTTGTCTTGCCTATTCCACCCATTCCCCAGATTCCGATAACGGAAACATTGCCAGACGACCCTTTACCTAACAATGATTTCACATGTCTGACACGTGATTCCATCCCAATCAGATTTTCTGTCGGATGAAATTTGGTACAGCTTAAGATCTTCTGTACAATTTGTTTTACACATTCAGCTTCATGCCTGTAAGTGAAATAGAATATTAGGGAATCTAACTTAATTATGATGTGGTTTGTTTGTTTACGAACGCCACTAAATAGGGAAACAGAGCACCTCAGCTCCCCCATTATAAAAATGTTCGACACTCATTTATTAAACTATGATAACGAAAAAATAGCTAACCCATTGGCCGTTCTGGATACATCCCATCCAGATAAGTTAGCTGCATTCACTAAAGCTTCCCTCCACCTCTTCACTTTCTCCATATTATCTTTTAATTTCACCTCATGGTGTTCAAATGCAGCATGAAAGCTTCCTTTCTGGGCACGGACAGTTGACGGATCCACATTGTAGAACACCGGTAACACCTTCTGTCCCGTCGTTTCCTGACATTCGATGATCTTCACAAGTTCATCCAAACACCAATACGAGTTTGCATATTTTTCTGAGAAGACTACCACCGCAACCATCGACTCCTCAATTGCTTTAGTTAGTTCAGGGGAGATGGATTTTCCTCCCTGGAGCTTCTGGTCATCCTTAAATGTGTATATTCCTGCCCGATCAAGAGCTGAATAAAGATGATCTACAAACTTCTCTCGAGTGTCTCCACCACAAAAACTCAAGAAGACGTCGTACGTCCATCTTCCAGTTAGTGCAGTAGTAGACGAAGAAGAGGATGACGTCGATGCAACTAGAGAACCATCCATGCCAATGGAAATTAAGAAGTAGAGTTTGTGATTTGATTTCAGTTAAGCAGGAAACTAAGTTTTGATTGGGTTTAGCCGTAAACGCTTGTGGCCTTGTCGACATTTTTAACATATATAACTAGTATGGGACAACACAAGTTTTTCTTGGTATCATCTCCACACAAGCTTTTTCATCATTTACAATGTTTGTTGGAATCTTTCCCTGGTTAATTACAAGCATATAGAATCAGATCCAATGCTACCATCACAGCCGGCATTGACAGTGACACCAAAGGAGATAACCTTCTTTATTGTGGCGATAACCTTCATGCTCAAGAGTAAATAATGATTCACGATGACATAACCCACGACCAAGTAACCAAATTTGGATAGAAACACAGAGGTGTGGTACAACATTTATTGCGTAAGATGCTCAGTATGATTAATGCAGAAACCTTTTTTTTTTTCTTTTTTTGAAGCAGCAAATAGTATATTGATCACAAAAGTCCTTTAGCGATAAGCTACATGGATACAACTAAAAAGAAAAGCAAGCAACAGTTAGCAGAGAGCACAATTAGGGACGCAAGAGATAAACAGATGCGCAACCTAGTGGTCCAGTTTAGGTTCACTTTACCACGACTTGATATCCAACAAAACGAGTGTCTTTGAACCTCACGAAAACACCACACAGTGGTATGTTCGATGCTGAAAATATTGCTTTTAAAATTGAATAACCCAAACATCTTCCTTGAGCAAAACCTTTTAACGAACATGATAATAATTTGGAACTGAGTTTAGTCAGTTTACTGTAATCAGTTAGACTGCATTAAGAACTTTTAACAAACAGGTAACGGGCAATGTGGGTTATTTCCTACACTGGAATGTGGTTAGGATTGCTAAATTGTGGAAGATGACATATGATGATTCAAACATTACCTTATTGTCTTTCTTAGATTTGAACAAAATCATACTAAATGACGAAAAAAATAGAGAGAATGAAATGTTTGATTGTTCTAACATTTTTACTCGTTAAAAAAAGGGTTTAACCTATTAAATAGCCACGTACTTTCTCAAATGTTCCGATATGGTACATGTACTTTTTTTTCAACCTGGTTAGGTAGTGTATTTTTTTTTCTGTGTCGATATGGTACCTGTACTTTCTCCAATCTACGTGGCTTGCCCAGTCACTTGGGTTTGTGTGACGTGGCTTGCCAAGTCATATGGCTTGCCTACGTGGAAAAAAATAAAAATAAAATAAAATTTTAATTTCGAAAAAAAAATTAATTTTTTTTTCAAAAAATTTACGTTTAAAAAAAAAAAAAAAAAAAAAAAAACCTTTACGTTTTTTTTAAATCAGAAAAAAAAACCTTTACGTTTTTTCAAATAATAGTTTCGCCAGTTAGTCCCTCCGTTAATAATAGTTTTCACCCGTTTTTGTCCGTTTTTATCCGTTTTCGTTCGTTTTTTATCCGTTTTCCCCCGTTTTTTTTACGTTTTTCGTCCGTTTTCATTCGTTTTTTAAAGTTTTTGTCCGTTTTTCTTACGTTTTATCCGTTTTTCTTTTGTTTTGTCCGTTTTCTTACGTTTTTATCGGTTTTCATCCGTTTTTTTCCGTTTTTCTTACATTATTCTTAGATTTTTGTCCGTTTTTCTTACGTTTTGCCTGTTTTCGTACGATTTTTATCGGTTTTCATCTGTTTTTTTCTTTTTTTAGATTTTCTTAGATTTTTGTCCGTTATTCTTACGTTTTGTCCGTTTTTCGTACAATTTTATCGGTTTTCATCTGTTTTTTTCTTTTTTTTAGATTTTCTTACATTTTGTCCGTTTTTCTTTTGTTTTTTGTACTAATGTACGAAAAACATATGAAAACCGATAAAAATGTACGAAAAACAGGCAAAACGTAAGAAAAACGGACAAAAATCTAAGAATAATGTAAGAAAAACGGAAAAAAACGGATGAAAACCGATAAAAACGTAAGAAAACGGACAAAACATAAGAAAAACGGATAAAACGTAAGAAAAACGGACAAAAACGAATGAAAACGGACGAAAAACGTAAAAAAAAAGGGGGGAAACAGATAAAAAACGAACGAAAACGGATAAAAACGGACAAAAACGGGTGAAAACTATTATTAACGGAGGGACTAACTGGCGAAACTATTATTTGAAAAAACGTAAAGGTTTTTTTTTTCTGATTTAAAAAAAACGTAAAGGTTTTTTTTTTTTTTTTTTTTTTTTTTTAAACGTAAATTTTAAAAAAGAAAAATTAATTTTTTTTTTTCGAAATTAAAATTTTAATTTTTTTTTTTTTTTTTTTTTCCACGTAGGCAAGTCATGTGACTTGGCAAGCCACGTCACACAAACTCAAGTGACTTGGCAAGCCACGTATTTGGAGAAAGTACAGGTACCTTATCGACACAGAAAAAAAAGTACACTACCTAACCAGGTTGAAAAAAAGGTACAGGTACCATATCGGAACATTTGAGAAAGTACGTGGCTATTTAATAGCTTAAACAAAAAATACTATAGATGTTAGGGAAACACCCATATCTATTCTACATATAAAAAATGAAATGATGAAATTCAAATGTGAAAGAAATGTATGGTGTAAACTTTACTCTAATTACTTAAAAGTACAATAATTTATTCACATTGTATAACTAATTAAAAATAACCAATTAAAACACCACTTACTAAAAAGTACAATAAAATTTTCACAATGTACAATGTAAACAAGCTACAACATAATCCAAAATATAAAATAATTAAACACACTAATTAATGTTATTTTTAAAACACCTTAAAATGAAAAGTATATGTTATTATACACGTTATACAACACACAAGGTGGCTTCATACAAGCTAATAAGTTGATGGTACATGTAGTTTTGAAAATCGGACCGGCCAACGGGTTCATTCGGAAACCGGTGTCCCCACCGGTTCGTCTAACCAATAAAAGCCATCCGGAAATGAACCAAAGAGGACCCGTTGAAACCGATACAAACTGGTGAATCAGGTCTCATCGAGATCTATTTCTCCGGTTAATCGTCACAGGGTACCCGCCGCCGTAACGCGCTGGTACCCAGCAATAATAAAATATATAAAGGAGAAACCAAAAAGTAAAAAAGTGAAAAGTTGAAACTAAAAAAAGAAATGTTGAAAACATATATTTCAAAAGGAAACTATTAATACATATCGAAAACCAGGTTGACCTGGTACGCTTCAAACCCGGTAGGTTGACCCGGTACGCTTCAAACACGGTAGGTTGACCCGGTTTAATTTGACCCGTTTTTGACCCAACCCGTTGGGTTGACTCAGTTTAAATCGACCCGTTTTCAACCGAAACGGTTCAACCGGTTGAACCACCCGGGTCGAATCGAGTTTCAAAATATTATGTTTAATCCCCAAATCTTGAAACTTTTATTATTTTTCGTTTATAACCCATAAACGTTTTTTTTAACACAAAACGATCTGTCGCTATTGGTATAAATACAAAAACGACGGGAAACGACGAGATTTCAAATATAGGGTTTTAATATATATAAAGGGTGAAAGCTAAAGATACGCAAAATATTTTTACAAATAAACAGGTCTACGCAATGTACTTTGTAAATTGTCAAAGATAGGCAATATATTTTCAAAAAATATTCTATCTAGCTAATATGACCGGTTAGCAGCAGGTTACCAGGTCACCTTTGATTGAAAGTTACACCTTTGGTCCCCCAAACTGGACCAAATTTGCGCAGTTAGTTCTATTTTGATAACGCTCGTTAAAATTTTTTTCAAAAAAAAAAAGAAAAGAAAAAAACTCTTAATTTTTTTTCTTAAAATCTACTTAAAATATATATTTTTTAATTTATAAATAAAAAAAAATGGATAAAATTTTTTATACACTTTTTTTACTGTTCTTTTTTTTATATAAATAAATCAGAAAAAACTTTTTTTAAAATCATATTTAAAAAAAAACGTAATTTTTTTTTTAAATCGATAAAAACTTTTTTTAAAATTAGATTAAATTGGAAAAACTTTTTTAAAAATCAGATTTAAAAAAAACGGATTTTTTTTTTTAAATCAGAAAAACCTTTTTCAGAAATCAGATTTAAAAAAAAAATGTATAAAAAATTTATAATTTTTTTTTTAAATTGTAAATTAAAAAATATTTATTTTAAGTAGATTTAAAAAAAAAATAAAAGATTTTGTTTTTTTTTTTTTTTTTTTAAACGAGCGTTACCAAAATAAGACTAACTACGAGAATTTAGTTCAGTTTGGGGGACCAAAGGTGTAACTTTCAATCAAGGGTGACCTGCTAACCTGCTGCTAACAGGTCATATTAGCTAGATCTAAGATTATTTGAAAATATATTGCGTATTTTTGACAATTTACAAAGTGCATTGCGTAGACTTGTTTATTTGAAAAAAATATGTTGCGTATCTTTAGCTTTCACCCATATATAAACTATAAGAGTTAATTACACAAATGGTCACTGTGGTTTGTTGGATTTTTCACTTTCAGTCACTAAACTTATTTTTTGACTGATCCAGTTATTGTGGTTTCTTGTTGTTACGGATCCAGTCCAAATCCGTATGAAATGACCAAAAAGCCCTTGACACCTTCTTTTTCAAAAGAGTTAATTACATAAATGGTCACTGTGGTTTTCAAATGACAATTAAGTAACGGCCGTTAGTCCTTTATACTAACGGTCGTTAGTAAATAACCGAAAATTTGGTTTTCTTACGTTTTCGTCCATTTTTACACCTTATCGTCCGTTTTTACACGTTTTCTTCCGTTTTTACTCGTTTTCATCTGTTTTTACACGCTTTCGTCTGTTTTTACATTTCTTCTGTTTTTACACGTTTCGTCCGTTTTTACATGTTTTCGTCTGTTTTTACACGTTTTCGTCCGTTTTTGCACCTTTTCGTCCATTTTCATATGTTTTCATTCGTTTTTGCACGTTTTCGTACGTTTTTACACGTTTTCGTCCGTTTTTGCACGTTTTCATTCGTTTTTACATGTTTTCGTCCGTTTTTAGACGTTTTCTTCCGTTTTTACTCATTTTCGTCCGTTTTTACACGTTTCGGCTGTTTTTACTTGTTTTCGTCCGTTTTTACAAGTACTCATCCGTTTTTACATGTTTTCGTCTGTTTTTACACGTTTTGGTCCGTTTTTATATGTTTACGTCTGTTTTTACACTTCTTAGTTCGTTTTTGCTCGTTTTCGTCCATTTATATAAGTTTTCATTCGTTTTTGCACATTTTCGTCCGTTTTTACATGTTTTTGTCTGTTTTTCTACCTTTTCATCCGTTTTTGCTCATTTTCGTCCATTTATATACATTTTCATTCGTTTTTGCACGATTTTGTTTTTACATTTATATACGCTTATATACGTCCGAAAGAAAACGTGTATAAAGGGACGAAAACGTGCAAAAACAATTGAAAACGTATAAAAATGGACGAAAACGTGTAAAAACAGACGAAAACGTGTAAAAACAGACGAAAAACGTATAAAAATGGACGAAAACGTGCAAAAACGGACAAAAACGTGTTAAAATTAAAAACAGACGAAAACATGTATAAACGGACGAGAACATGTAAATACATACGAAAACATGTAAAAACGGACGAAAACGTGCAAAAACGGACGAAAACGTGCAAAAACGGACGAAAACGTGTAGAAACAGAAGAAAACGTGTAAAATGGAAGAAATGTGCAAAAACGAATGAAAACGTATATAAATGGACGAATGAGCAAAAACGGATGAAAACGTGTAAAGTACCTAAGTTAAAGCGTGTAAAGTACCTAAGAAGAAAACGTGTAAAAACGGACGAAAACATGCAAAAACGAATGAAAACGTATTAAAATGGACGAAAACGTGTAAAAATAGACGGAAACATGTAAAAATGGATGAAAACGTGTAAATACAGACGGAAACATGTAAAAACGGACGAAAACGTGTAAAAACGGAAGAAAACGTTTAAAAACGGACGAAAAACGTGCAAAAACGAATGAAAACGTATATAAATGGACGAAAACGTGCAAAAACGGATGAATACGTGTAAAAACGGACGAAAACGTGTAAAAACAGACGAAAACATGTAAAAACAGACGAAAACGTGTAAAAACGGTTGAAAATGTGTAAAAACGGACGAAAACGAGTTAAAACGGAAGAAAACGTGTAAAAACGGACAATAAGGTGTAAAAAAGGACGAAAACGTAAGAAAACCAAATTTTCGGTTATTTACTAACGACCGTTAGTATAAAGGACTAACGGCCGTTACTTAATTGTCATTTGAAAACTACAGTGACCATTTATGTAATTAACTCATTTAGAAAAGAAGGTGACAAGGTCTTTTTGGTCATTTCATTCGGATTTGGACCGGATCCGTAATAACAAGAAACCACAATGACTGAATCAGTAAAAAAAAAGTTTAGTGACTAAAAGTCACAAACCACAGTGACCATTTGTGTAATTAACTGTTACTATTTGCAGAAAAATAATTGTACCTGTTCACTATTTTGATCGTGAACTTGGCTTTTGATTAGCCAGCAGATATTTTTCACCTTATTTGCTTATCCTCTTATGAGCTTATCTATAAAGATTCAAAACTAAAAAATCATAAATTATACCTATACATATTTGATTGAATTTTTCTAACTAGTTTTATCTTTTCGAGTGTAATTTTAATTTTCTAGAAATAAGCAATTAAATTCAAACACTTTTTTACTGAAGTTAATTTTAAAGTAGCTTGTAATAAGCACATGCATTAAAAATAAGCAATTCCAAACACTCTCTTAAGCTTGAGAGGACTACCTTCACTCATCTGGGTTTAAAATATAATTATTAAGGTAATTTTAGTGATTTGAGTAATTGGTTGCCTTTGTTCTGTTTTGACCTGAGTCAACTTGTAAAACACAATGTAATTGCAAAAAGAACAAAAATATCTTCCATAATCCACAATGACAGCTAGAAAAGTCATCAAGTCTTCTATATTTGGATTGATTTATATGGTCCAAGTAACACAAGCATCTGTTGGAAATGCATGGCTTAGAAAAGTCTAATGCCCGCAGATTGACTCAAGACTTTATAGAGTTGAAACAGTCGTAACAGCTTAATGGTTACAAGTGTAAATATCAACTGTGAACCCAAGAATAGATTAATGGAGCATCTCAACAAGATTTTGTTCTACTGCTGTACTCTACTCTTTGTCCTGACAACTAGTAGCAGTGCGATAGACTCCATATATCCAAATCAGACCCTCAAAGATGGTGATACCATCGTTTCAGCAGGTGAAATCTTTGAGCTTGGGTTCTTCAGCCCCAGGAATTCAAGTTTACGATACGTGGGAATATGGTACAAGATATCAACTGGTACAGTTGTATGGGTTGCTAATAGAGAAGTTCCAGTTGTCAATCCCACAGGTATGCTCAAAGTTGATGACAAGGGAATTCTACAGCTTCTTGGTGTGAGCAATGCCTTAGTTTGGTCATCGCCATCCTCCAACCTGTCTAGAAATATAAATCCGGTAGCACAGCTTCTGGATTCTGGAAATCTTGTTATCAGAGATGATATCAGCGGTAGCTTCATATGGCAAAGTTTTGATCATCCTGGCGACGACCTGGAATGAAACTTGGTGTGGACCTTGTAACTGGCATATATAGAAACTTAACTTCGTGGAATAGTTCTCATGACCCTGCTTCAGGGTTTTATACAGTTTGGATGGACAGGAATGGAAATCCACAATTATTTGTGAGTAAGGGTGTTGAGCCCGTCCGTAGGGTTGGATATTGGAATGGTTTGGGGTTTACAGGGATGCATGGTTTGGGACAAAGCAGTTTCTATGAATTTGAATTGGTTTTGGATAGCAAAGAAATTTACTACACATACGAACTAGTAAACAATAATTCATTTCTTACAAGAATAACACTGGACCCAGATGGCAGATTTGGTCAGTCAATTTGGAGTGATCAAAGGAAACAATGGGTTAATTCTATGGTGCCTTTCATGGATAAATGTGACCTGTATGGCATATGTGGTGTTTATGGAAGCTGTAACATTGATAATAGCAGCCTAGCATGTAACTGCTTGGAAGGATTTGAACCAAGGTGGCCTGCAGAATGGTATCGTAGCGATTGGTCAGGGGGGTGTCAGCGTAATATATCGGTGACCAAGGAAAATGAGCATTACTTCAAGAAGTTCACGAACCTGAAATTACCTGACACACGAGATTCATGGTTCAACAGCACCATGTCCCTTCAGGAATGTGAGAATGTTTGCATGAGTAACTCCTCTTGTATAGCTTATGCAAATAGTGATATCAGAGGTGGCGGAAGTGGATGTTTAATGTGGTTTAGTGACCTGATCGATATCAGAGAGGCCCCTTTAAATGATGTTTCAGGGCAAGAGATGTACATGAAGTTTGCCTACCCAAATCTAACTCGTAAGTGCATTTGTAATTCCTTTTGACTCTACAGTATACATGTGTTATTTCTCATTGTTGATCAAAATTTATAATACTAGCTTTTGCATGCCATAATAAAATGAAAAGGCCAGTACTTCAAAAATACTGGGACTTAGAACTGCAGTTTCGTGAGGCTCTGATATGCTTGTCGGTCTAGGCCAAAGGAACCATCTTGTTGCAATACATTCAAAGTTTTCCATCACTGATATATCTTTAATGGTGTTAGCGATAAGTTACATAATGAGGTTAGGCTAGCTAACTAGTTTAGCTTGTACCTAATAGATAAGATAGTGTTAATCATTCTAGGCTTCTAGCTATATCTTTCATCGTCTAACGTCCAAATGCCTTATAAACTCACCGGAACCTTTTTTATCTCTGATAGAGTTGATAATGGATTTCCACATTACCACTTTTTGTGTTCATCTTTAATCACTGTCACCGCCATTCTACCGACATATTCCTGCGAATTCTTTGTGTGAAAATTTAAAACCTGGCATTCTCTACTACTACCACTAGCATTTTTGTATGTATGAAAAGGGGACAACAAGGAAAAGGGAGAAAAGAAGAAGAAGAAATCCCATCTTAAATTTACCTTGTCAATTGTATCTGGGGTGGTTCTGCTCAGCTTTGCACTCCTATTATATGCTTGGAGAAGGAACAAGAGTTCACATTCTAAAGGTAACAGCAAGTTACAAAAGTGTTTATTTTCCTTGCAAGTTTCAAGCTTTCACTGTATAAATATGGAAAACATGCTCGTATATTCTTCTTATATATATACTCTTTGACAAAGTATTTATATCATCCTGTTTTCACATTGAAATAAGCTTACATACACAAAGATGGGAAGCAAGATATGGAGCTACCGTTATTTAGCTTGAATAAGATTGTTAAGGCTACTAGTAACTTTTCACCCAATAATAAGCTGGGGCAAGGAGGTTTTGGTGCAGTTTACAAGGTAAATACTGTGGATGAGATTTTGCATCGAAAGAACATAAAAATAGAGTTAAAGTTAAATATAAAACAAACAAACTTTTTACAAATTTGGCAGGTTTAAACTTTTAAGTTTGGCAGCTGTTCCGTCCCTTAACTTATATTGCTTATACAAACTGGGAAGGTTTATGGTAAAAAATTCTTGAAGTAAAATAATATTATTTCACAACACGTAACAACATATTGATGCACAATACAAACGTAATCACAAATACAAACATTTGATGCAAAAAGAAAACTTTTGACGCCAAAAATAAAATACTAACAAGTGTATCTCACTTACTGAGAAAACAATGATCTTCAGGGTGTGCTTGAGAAGGGAGGAGAAATTGCTGTCAAGAGGCTGTCAAAAACATCAAGGCAGGGACTTGTTGAATTCCAAAACGAAGTTATATGTATTGCCAAGCTTCAACATCGTAACCTTGTGAAGCTTTTAGGATATTGTCTTCAAGGAGAGGAAATGATGTTGATTTATGAATACATGCCCAACAAAAGCTTGGACTTCCTTTTATTTGGTTGGACACACTCAAAATTATACAAGAGTGCACACGTTACTAAAACGACTAACCTTGTATAACAAACTAACAAAGAATTAAATTTGGTGGCAGATAAAACCAGCTCTCTGTTGCTTAATTGGCCTCAACGCTACCACATTATCAATGGGATTGCTCGAGGACTTCTTTATCTCCATCAAGATTCCAGACTTAGAATAATACATAGAGATCTAAAAGCAAGCAATATTTTGCTTGATTCCAATATGAACCCGAAAATATCAGACTTCGGCTTGGCTAGAATGTTCAAGGAATATGAAACTGAAGCCAATACGAACAAAGTTGTTGGTACATTGTAAGAATCTACTAATCGAACTTGATTATACCTTAACAAATATTATATATTATTTCACTTGGACATAAACGTGCTTTAGGGGTTACATTTCTCCTGAATACGCAGCAAATGGGCTTTTCTCAGTCAAATCAGATGTATTTAGCTTTGGTGTTTTGGTGTTAGAGATTGTGAGTGGAAAGAAAAACAGAGGATTTACTCATCAAGATCACCATGATAACCTTCTTGGGCATGTAAGTTCGTTCAGTAAAAAAGAATAGTATCATACTTGAAACTTTGGTCACTTATAACCTGATTTTGTTGATTTTTGTAAATGCATGGTTTAGGCATGGAGACTCTACAAGGAAGACAAGGCCCTTGAACTGGTTGATATAGCTTTAGGGGACTCGTGGACTGTTTCTGAAGTACTGCAATCAATACATGTTGGTTTATCATGTGTGCAACAACACGCAGAAGATAGGCCAAGCATGTCGTCTGTGATTCATATGTTGAGTGGTGAGGGTGCTTTACCACCGCCGACACAACCTGGTTTTTTCACAGAAGTGCCTAAGCCAGAACTCAAGTCTATCATCCCACTAGTGCCAAATTCAATCAATGAAGTCACAATTACACAATTAGACGGTCGATAAATAAATAAAGATGTGGGTGCGTCCGGTGATTGCCAACACAAAAGTTCCTGATTTGTATATGGATTCTACTTATAGCCCTACCCTCGGCTCAAGTGTTAAGTTCACAAGATATTATTAGATGTTCAATATAGTAACAGCATATACCTTATGTAAGAACTCAAAGCTATTTGGGATCTCATCGAGTTCTATGTAATCGCCTTATCGGGCAAGGTAGTTGTTTAATTCTTATGTATCTAGTCGAACATAATGCAGAATGCTACTTAATAAAAACCAGCTTCATTTCAATAACATACCCCCACTGTGAATATAGTAAGTACTTTTTGCACAAACATTACACTAGAATGTATGCTTAATATATAAACTAACAAACACCTGGTGGCCGGGCACTGGGCAATGCTGGTTAAAAACTACTTATGGGCGACGATTTAGAAAGTGAAATTTGCAGAAAATAAAGTTTACCTAGATGGACATACGCACACCCGATGACACTATTACGTCAAGTCTTATGCGTATTTTACTTGCTCAATTTTCTTGACTTTCTTGTGACTATTTTTTTTTAATTTATTTATTTACCATTTTGTGTACCAAAGTAGTAAAATTTGACCTTTCCTGTTGTTTCTTCTTCACTTAATCACAATAGTTTGATGATCCTTTATTTGGTTTTAGTATTATTTCAAAGTTTTTCTATGCGGGAAGAAAGAAGCGTAGGGGCCGAGCATAACAAGAAAAGGAAAGGAAAAAAAAAAGTTAAGTAATTATAAATTTTCTTAATTGTTGTAAGAAACGACGTCGTATGCTACAGTTGAAACCCGATTCCAACCCGACAGATAGAGAGTGAAAGCTACAGTTCTTATTCCCTTTTCTTGTCGTTTCGAGTTATAGAAAAACTTGAAATTTATCGTTTCGGGTAAACACAACCCGCCTTACATCACCGCCTCACTCTTATTATACTAAACCTAAATATCACAATTCCCAGAAACTTCACGAAGCAATCCCAAAATCACAATTTTCTCAAATCCTCTCTTTTTTGAAACTTCTTTATCTCTTCAACGAGATAAAAAACCACCTGATCAGATCAAATCCATCTTTGATTTGATCTAAACCTCTTAAACTAATCACCGAGACGTAGACCATTGGCTAGATGATTTGAAAACACAGGTATGTTTGCTTTATATAATTTTAATAAAAAGATTGCTGATTTTATTATCTTATTATGTGATTGTTGATAAAATTGGATTGCGGGTTTGGTTTAATATTGAATTTCAGATATGGGTTATTATGGGGTTTTGATTTTGTGAATTCGTTGGATTTAATTTAGAGTTTTCATAAATTTAACCTAATGATGTTGACTGTTTTGGTGTCCATAGACATAAATATTAGATATAACAGTCTCAATAACTTTTAAGTATCTTTATCTTGGTCATACTTGACTATTACCATAATTTAGTTTAAATGTAATTTACAGTTTGTAGATTCATATGCAGTTGCTTACGTGCAGTTTCAGTTTGAACAATTTACAGTTTCCTTATGTGTAGTTATAGATTTATATGCATTTGCTTTTGTTGCAGGTTTGCTAATGTTGGGTTGTATTGGATCAGGCTTGGTTTCCATAGCCCACGACAGCTTATTATGTTTGGCTGTCTGAGGTTTTTTTACTGATTCATGTGGATTTTCGCCCTGTGTGAAATCTGCATATATCTTTGGCGTGGCATCAGCACGACAGTGGTGTTTGCAGCCATGATGTGTTACTCGAAGCTATGACGGGCGTTTACTGAACTGCTTTATGTGTGCTATTGAGGCTATCATGAGTATGAACGGTCGAGTTAAAATTGAGATTGCCCGTATCTTGGCATGGCAGCCTGTTAGGCTTGCAGCCATGCCAGGTACATCCACGTGTTCCTAACTGCTACCCTATCTCAGGCTAAAAAGTATGATAACGGGAACCCATAACCGTTTTGGGTTGAAGTAGTATGCACATTGGCACGACAAATTATTGTATTTGCAGCCATGGAAGTTCCACCTTTTTTTTACGATCCTTTAACCCACTATTAGGAATGAAGCTTTGGTTGTCTCGCTTTTAGCATACCATGTATGGCTTCAATAAACCTGAAGTCGTATGCCTGTTGGCGAGGCAAGTTAATAGGCTTGCAGCCATGGCTTATGTATCCTCTGTTTACCGATCCCGGACAGATTTTTTTATTCAAAATGTTATGTCCTCATGGTCTGATATTTAGGTTTAGTATAATAAGAGTTACGGGGTTATGGGTTCAAGTAGTATGCACATACATACAGGCAATGATGATAGTTATCGTTGTTTAGAAATTTCATGATCATGATTTACCAACGGCAGTATCTTGGCGGGGCAACCTTACCCGAGTGGTCGTTGCAGCCATGGCTGTTGTTAGCTTTTGTTGCTATATTTGCAGACCTTTGGTATTTCAACATGACTGCTTTGGCGACGTAGGTGTCTTGGTGGGGTAGCCTTACCCCAAGTGGTGGTTGCAACCATGGCTGTGTTTCGCCTTTCTGAGCCATTGCGTGATGACCATCCGGTTTCGATACTGATGTGAGCGTATGTATGTATGCGTAATGGGAATTCAGCGATCAGTGGGTTGGATTAAGCTATTGTAGATATAAATAGTCTTGGTACAGGTACGTTTAATGTGTAAACATTTTTAGATCCAATTTTCTATGAATTCTGCAGCCATGGCCGGTATTGCTACATTTGTTTAAATGTCGTTGCCCATGTTTGTCTTTTGGAAACTATGCGATTAAAATGGTTGTGATATTGGCTGTGATGAGTACAAATGGCTTCGAAGAATATGAGATTGTCCGCGTCTTGGCGGGGCAACCCATGATGGTTGCAGCCATGCCGGATGCATTCTCTTTCTTCGATTGTTAGCCGATCTGAGCTTTATGCACAGTCATTTTGACAATTCTTGCAGTGCGCTTTGACCTCTGATTTTTTGACAGTGACTTTGGTTTAGTGCAAACTGATAACATCAAATAGTCCTGAATATTAAGTGTCAATTTCCCCCGATAATGTTCGTTATTTATATCATTTATATGGATTTACGCTTGTTTTCCATTGTTTTCCACTTTCAGGTAAATTGCGAGCATTGGAGCTAAAGAGGCGCGGAAATGGAAACATTACTAAAGATTTATCACAGTATGCTTATTCTGAAGAAGTTACGGCGTAACTCGTCTCTCACATTACGCCGTAACTATTGCGTGACCCAGAAGTCCAACTTATCAAGAGGTTACGGCGTAACTCTTCCCAAAGGTTACGACGTAACTCCATTAGGTCAAAAGAGGTTCCACGCCGCTGATACTTACGCCGTAACTACTGCATCACTTACGACGTAACCGAGTTTATTGAAGACTACGGCGTAACCACTTATAAGGTTACGCCGTAACTAGCATATCTAGTGCATTTACGGAGAAATAGAATGTTACGGCGTAACTCCTCTATTGGTTACACCGTAACCCAGATCTGGCCTATAAATACCCCACGAATTCCAGCATTTCAAAGCATCCCATTACACACACAACACTCTAAGAACGTGGGAAAAAGCTCAAGGGAGGTCTAGGGAAGCATACGGAGCTGTTTCCAAGTGAGAAGTCACACCATTACGATAAGCTTTAGCGTTTATTATTTCTTTTACTTTCAATTCATGTATTTCGTACCTTTGAATATTGAATTGATTTGTATGATTAATATGAGCGGCTAAGCACCCTTTGGTGCTAGCCTAGTGATGATTCTTTAATTGTTTTGTTTGCGTTTACCTTTACTTCCGTACAATTATTTCTAAGTGTATGCATGCATAGTTCTTTGGTAGTCACCCCTGGTTCGGTAGTTTTGAATGGCGATAGAGGCCAATTGCCTAGGAGATATGACCAACTGACCCTAGGTGAGCGGACTGAGACGGGAAGGGTAAGATATGACCAACTGACGACCCTTTCTACTTGTGCGATTTGACCAACTGATCACCTATCGTTTGGATGAACTTAAAAATTGGGGGGTGTAGTGTCTAAGTTCCTAACGGTCAGGCACTCACTATTTAGAATCTAGCATGTAGAGGTACTTAATGACTCGGCTTAGGGGACCAGGAACAACAGGACTTATGACGGTGCACCTGATTTCTCCTGTGGTGGCATCTTTGCTGATAGGTTAGGGCGAATTGACCAAATGCTGTCCTCTGGAATTTGATCCCACCTGAAGTAATTGAAAGTAGGTAGACGTAGACATAACTAGCTAGGAGGATTAACTAGGTTAGCACTACTATTCCTCTTCTAATTTCCCTTCACACATTTATTTGCTTTTACTTTATATTCTGCATTAGTAGTTTAATTAATTAAAACCCTATCAAACCATTAATATTCTGTGACAATTAGACTTAGTAATTATCCGACACACATAGCTCTTGGGACGACCTCGGCTTTACCATTTACTACACTACACACGACCGGGTACACTGCCTGTTAGTGCATTAGGGTAGACCATAGGTATAGCGAGACACTATAAATATTAAGACCTGGTCAGTAAAACCTGCATCAAGTTTTTGGCGCCGTTGCCGGGGAGCTATATTAGGATTAATATTGAGTCTTTAATTTCATTTTTAAACTTTTCTCACGATCATATTTTAAGTTTTCAGGTACCATGGAAGTTGTTAACATCAATGACCTCACTCTTGAGGAATACTTGGCGTTGACTAGAGCAGATCAAGGGCCGGGTCTCGTAAGACCGGCAATCAGAGCGGATGTTCGTTTCGAGATTAAAGACCAATTTATGAGGGAGCTTCACGCTAACCCTTTTTCAGGAAATAGGGACGAAGACGCATATGAGCAGGTTGAAAATGTCTTATACATCGCTAGCCTTTTCAACATTCCGGGTATGCTGTTATGCTTAGGGTGTTCCCAATGACTCTCACTGGAGCAGCCAGAAGATGGATCGAAAGATTGCCCACCGGGGTAGTTAATAATTGGGCGCTACTAAAGAAACACTTTATTTAAAGATATTGCCCGCCATCAAAGATTTCTAATCAACTCTTGGAGATCCATAATTTCAAACAAGAAGACGACGAAACTCTGTATCAAGCTTGGGACAGATACAACGATCTTCTTTAGAAGTGTCCTACTAATGATCTTAATAACCAGCAGAAGGTTAGCACTACTATTCCTCTACTGATTTCCCTTCACACATTTATTTGCTTTTACTTTATATTCTGCATTAATAGTTTAATTAATTAAAACCCTATCAAACCATTAATATTCTGTGACAATTAGACTTAGTAATTATCCGACACACATAGCTCTTGGGACGACCTCGGCTTTACCATTTACTACACTACACACGACCGGGTACACTGCCCGTTAGTCCATTAGGGTAGACCATAGATATAGCGAGACACTATAAATATTAAGACCTGGTCAGTAAAACCTGCATCAGTGACATTATAATTTTTTTTAATCTACGTCAGAAATGACGTCGTTTGCTACACTTGTGGACCCGCTTTCAACCCGACTGAAAGTGAGTGTGGGCTACAGTGCTTATTCCCTTTTTTTGTCGTTTCGAGTATTACAAAAAGTTAAGATGTGTCGTTTCGGGTAACAAAAACCCGGATTACATCATCACCACCTCAATCTTGCCCTCTTATTATACTAAACCTAAAAATCACAAAGTCCAGAAACTTCACGAAGTAACTGCAAACTCACAATTCATCATCTGCATTTACACTTCGCCAACCACCATCTACAAACGTATAAGGTACACCAACTACTGAATTTAATACGCCCATTATTGGTGTGTATGTCCCAGAACAGGGTAAGATAATCAAGGACAATAGCAATACCACTATGTGGTTACCGGATATCACTTGGAATCGTGTGATCACTTTCCAAAGTAAACTATTCGACCCTAATGCCTGGGTTACACGAATATCTACTTGGGATAAGACCAAATGCTTGTTATTGAATTAGGCACAAATCAATAACCCTTTTGCTTAGAAGTGTTAATCGTTTTCTGTGTGTTTCTTTTCATGCATGATCAGATCTCCTATTTATAGGAAATTACTCTTAGCTATTCAAATGGAATTATGAGTATTAATCGGCCCATTAATAGCCTCATAATTATCCCCATTATAGCCGTTAGTGGTTACATGACCAATTAAACGTGGTCATTAAGCAGTCGAAACTGCCACTTGAATAGGTCAATGCCCGTTACAAGCAGTACTTTAACACTAGCAGTACTTTCATACCACTAGCAGTACTTTCATAACACTAGCAGTGGATCAGTACTATCTTAGCACTACCAATACAAACCACTATTAGAGTCAGGGTGTTCATGGACCTTATGGGTGTACACTCCGTACCTCGTAACCCATTACCAGGTGTGAACTAATCCCACAAGTGCACTAAATTTTCCAACAATCCTCCCCAAATTTAGTTCACTTCCTTTGCATGAAAACAAACATCAAACAAAACATGTGCATAAACGAAAATGTCCTGAGGATTGAATTTTCATCTTAGTAAATTATACGTTCAAATATTCGAGAATCAGGGTGTTCTAAGAATTGAACCCTTCAACCCATTTGAATACCTAAAGATAAAATACACACAAGTTTTCAAACACTTAAAAGCTCCTGACACTAAACAAGCCATGTGTCCATATCCAAATTCATAAATGTTGTAAAAGCTAAAAGTCCAAAAGCTTCCTGAAGCAGCAAAACTTCAACATTTACATAGGTGGTTCCTCTTTATTCATGCTCCTGCCAAGCACTTTTTCAAAGAAAATTAACCATTAAGAAGTAAAGACTTCATCCTCCTTTCAGCAGGTTCTGAGTACAACCTTGGGATGTAAATAAAACATGTGCTCCAGTCTACTGAATGTTCAGCTTTCCACATTGAACTCAGCTCCCAAGTTTCCTCAGGAGGGAGTTGGGTATCCTAGCATTCAGTGACTAAATTGGACTTAAACCCATCCCTTTAGCAGACTTTATAACCAAGTCTCTAGCCAAACCCTTCGTCAAGTGATCAGCTAAATTTTGTTGAGATCAAACAAACTCTATAGATACCACCCCATTCATGATAAGCTCACGAATCATGCTATGTCTGACACCTAAGTGTCTAGACTTACCATTGTACATTTGGCTATAAGCTTTAGCCAAAGTAGCTGCACTATCACAACAGATAGAAATAGGTGCTATAGGTTTAGGCCACAATGGAATCTCAGGAAGCAAGTTTCTCAACCATTCAGTTTTTTACCAGCAGCTGCTAAAGCCACAAATTCAGATTCCATTGTTGAACTGGTGATGCAAGTTTGCTTCTTGGATGCCCAAGAAATTTCACCTCCACCAAGTAGGAATACCCAGCCACTGGTAGACGAATTGTCTTCAGTGTTACTGATCCAACTTGCATCAGTGTATCCTTCCAACACTGAAGGATAGCCAGTATATGAGAGACTATAATCCATAGTTCTCTTCAAATAGTTCAGTACCCTCTAAACTGCTTGCCAGTGATGAGCACTAGGATTACTAGTATACCTGCTCAATTTTCCCACTGCAAATCCAATATCAGGCCTTGTACAAGTCATGGCATACGTCAGGCAGCCAATTACCTTAGAGTACTCAAGTTGAGATACAGCCTTGCCATTATTAAGCCTTGGCTTCTCAGAAGTATCCATAGGTGTACTTACTGGAGTACAATCAAAGTAATTGAATTTCCTCAACACCTTCTCGATATAATGAGACTGGGAGATAGAAATTCTTTTACTTTCATGTTTAATCCTTATACCAAGGATAACATCAGCCTCCCCCATGTCCTTCATGGAGAACCTTGATGACAAAAATTCCTTTGTCAGGTCAACCTGATTTTGGTCAGTGCCAAAGATCAACATGTCATCAACATATAGACAAATGATGACTCCTTTACGAGATTCATCAAATTTGCTATATACACATTTGTCAGCTTGGTTAAGAACATAACCACTAGACAAAACCACTTCATCAAATTTTTGATGCCATTTCTTAGGTGCCTGCTTTAGTCCATAAAGAGACTTAATCAGTTTACACACCTTGTTTTCATTGCCATGCATGATGAGGTTGGTTCATATAAACCTCCTCTTCCAATTCACCATTCAAGAAAGCTGTTTTCACATCCATCTGATGAATATTCAAATTGTGAATAGATGTCATAGCAATCAGCAGTCTTATGGTACTGATACGAGCCACAGGGGCATAAGTATCACAATAGTCTATTCCTGACTTTTGTTTAAAGCCCTGACTGACTAGTCTAACCTTGAATTTTTCAATAGTTCAATCTACCTTCATTTTCCAAGTCTAGCATGCCAAAGGGTAGAGTCAGTCTGGTCAGTGGTGGTCACAAAGGCTGAATTAACACTCAGTGGCAATATTAAGCCTGAACATTTGGTTACACAAATAGCCAAAACCAATAAAACACCATATTTAGACAAGACAAATTTATCAGACTCAATAACTTGTTTATATCCATGATTATTCAAAACACTACTTGAAACCAAGTTTTTCCTTATATCAGGAACATGAATAACATTAAACAAAGTTACAATCTTTCCAGAACTAAACCTAAGGTCTACACAACCACGACCATGCACCAAGGTTGTTGACTCATTTCCCATGTGAATAATAGAACCATCATTAAGTGACTCATAAGTCTTGAACCAACTTCTATCTTTGCACACATGAACTGTTGCATCAGAGTCAACCCACCACGCAACATCATCATCCTGCAGATAATTAGATTCAGATACATATGTAACATAATAAATCTGAAAAGACTTATTAAACATATGTTGACCTTTCAGTGAGTTGGTAGAACCACCACTCCCTGAACCATTAGTGCTTGATCCATTGGCTTTACCACCAACTTTAACACCCTTGCAGTCCCTTTTAATGTGACCAGTTTTGCCACATTTCCAACAAGTAGGTGTGGCCTTCTTGTTAGGATCTGCCCTTGTGTTGTCATGATATTTGCGTTAGCCTTTGTTGTCATTGTACCTGGTGGAGTTGTTATGCTCCCCCATATTGACAACAGATGCACCAGTAGCATTGCAACTCTTTGGCTTGTCATTATCCTGCACCCTGAGAGATTCCTCAATGCGCAGATGACTGCCCAACTCAACCAGAGTTAACTCCTCCTTCTTATGTTTCAAGGTATGCTTGAAATCTTTCCAAGTAGGAGGGAGTTTGTCAATGACACAAGAGACTGAAATAGCCTCATCCATGTGCATATTGTGATGTGTAAACCTTCCAAGTATTCCAAGAAGTTCATTGTATTGTTCCATAACTGGTCTTGAATCAGTCATTTTGTAATTTGTGAAATTACTTACAAGAAACTTCTTACTTGATGCATCCTCAGCCATATATTTGGCATCCAAGGAATCCTACAGTACTTTGGAAGATTCAAAGTTCTGATAAATGTCAAATAGAGAATCAGACATACCATTGAGAATAAGACCTCTGCATATATAGTCATCATTCTCCCATTTACTCCTCCTCCTGATCTGCTCCACAGTAGCATCATCCCCATCATCAGGAATAGGAGTGGTTAGCACATACACCACACTCATGCTTGACAGCAAGAAGTGCATCTTCTTCTGCCACCTCCTAAAGTTCACCCCTTCAAACTTATCAAGCTTGGAAAAGTTTGAAGCCATGTGTTTCATTGCAGCAGCAGCCATTGATTATCACAAATAGTTTACTTTGATTGTTGGTGTGTATGTCCCAGAACAGGGTAAGATAATCAAGGAAATAGCAATACCACTATGTGGTTACCGGATATCACTTGGAATCGTGTGATCACTTTCCAAAGTAAACTATTCGACCCTAATGCCTGGGTTACACGAATATCTACTTAGGATAAGACCAAATGCTTGTTATTGAATTAGGCACAAATCAATAACCCTTTTGCTTAGAAGTGTTAATTGTTTTCTGTGTGTTTCTTTTCATGCATGATCAGATCTCCTATTTATAGGAAATTACTCTTAGCTAGTCAAATGGAATTATGAGTATTAATCGGCCCATTAATAGCCTCATAATTATCCCTATTATAGCCGTTAGTGGTTACATGACCAATTAAACGTGGTCATTAAGCAGTTGAAACTGCCACTTGAATATGTCAATGCCCATTACAAGCAGTACTTTAACACTAGCCTAGCAGTAATTTCATAACACTAGCAGTGGAAACATAGCACTAGCAGTGGAAACCATGCCTATCAGTACTATCTTATCACTACCAATACAAACCACTATTAGAGTCAGGGTGTTCATGGACCTTATGGGTGTACACTACATACCTCCAAACCCATTACCAGGTGTGAACTAATCCCACAAGTGCACTAAATTTTCCAACACCCATTATAACTTACGGAATCACAAAATGCATAATCTGATAGTAGGCCACGGTAAGTGACGAAAAAGATTTTAACTTAATCTTTTTTACGATGTTTTGCCGTTGGTGCTAATATTTTCATTATGTTAGATGCAGTTTCTTATGGAAGTTCTTACTTAGGATTTTTAAGAGTATAATGCTACTTATACATGAATCGTTTATATTTTTAATTTGTACAGGGGCAAATTGAGCAGTGGATTGACTACTCTTCATTTGTTGTTGACACTGATTTGACGGGTTTGAACGTTGCCAAGACTCGGGTATGGCAATTACGTCAAATATGTTAGTTAGTTCTTACTTTCTGCGGATATTTCATTTATAAGATTATTTTGCCTTCTTTATAGATGAGCATTGGGAAACAATGGAAGGAATTACTTGATTACAAAGACAATGTAGAATTCGTATTCCATGTAAGTGTGTCTGACTTCGAGCATTGCCTTTATCTCTATATTTGCAAATCTAAGCCACATAGTGTCGTTCAAGGTTGTGTTTCACATGGGTTGTAGTCCAGGGGTGTGGTTCAGAGGGTGTGATTCAAAGGTTGCGTCTCAGAGGCCATGAATGGTGAGCAAGACGATGTTTGGTAATGTTTATCTAAGTCCTTATCTGTTATCGTTTTTAGCAAATAAGCACTTTGTAGTCTTACTTTCTAGCCAAGATAACAACGCCTGGAAAATATGGGTTCTATCTAAATGGTTCTGGTCAACCCTTTAATGTAGTAGCCGAGTACCTGTTTTGTAACATAATTTGTTTCCCATTAGAAGTTAAACTTAGGCATATAAAGGAGTCAAGATATCATGCTTCTTTTGTTAACCCACTAGCAACTGCTACTATTGTAGATGCGGATGTATAGTAGTATAACAATTGGCTGTGACGAGTCTCAATGGGTTCGATTAAAGCTGACATTGCTCGCACCTTGGCAGGGTAACCTGGTAAGGTTGCAGCCATTCCGGGAGGATCCTCTTTTTTGATCCTTAATCTTCTGAGCCTCGGTTATACATAATACTAATGGCTTTTCAAAGGCCAAGTCCTGGCCAGGCCAGTCGGTCCAGGGTGTTGTTTAATGGGGGATTAAAATAATCAGCTGATCTTGGGCTTATTATGCATTATAAATAGATATTATGGAGCGTGAAATACGCTATCGTTTTTTTTGCGTCAGTTGTGATTAAAAAATGCATTTGTTGTTAAAGTAATCGGCTGGTCTTATTAAGAACCTCATGAAATCTAATTATTTTACGTATATTATCATATGAGCGAAATGTGATTCTGGAATTATATTTGGAATGTTGATTTTCAAGCTTTCTGGAAGGTAGCAGTTAATTGCTGTAACTAACAGCATCGAACGGCCGTATTTGCACGCTATGTATCATTATGTATACTATGCAACAGTTGGCTGTGATGATCTAAAAGGATTTAATGAAAGTTGAAATAATCCGCGTGCTCGCAGGGCAACATTCTGAAGTTGCAGCCTCGGCGGGAGTGTCCGCTGTTACAGTTCATTATCTATCTGAGCCTCATTGTTAGAAACTGACAGCAAATGTTTATATGATGCCGTCATATGAGGGAAATGTGGTTTCTTATTCCTGATGTTCCATCTAAATATGTGCTATAAGCCTTTGAAATAGCAGCATTTCGTGTTGGGCTTTAAACACTCCATGTGATTTTGACATTCAGGTAACTTCTTTCATTTCGGTTGTATTTACACGCTATTTAGTATCATATATAATGATGCAACAAATGGCTGTGATGATCTAAACGGGTTTAGTGAAAACTGAGATAATCCGCGGGTTGGCAGGACAATATTGTGAAGTTCCAGCCACGACGGAAGTGTCCGCTTTTTCGACCCATTATTTATCTGAGCCTCATTGTTGCATCCATATTTAATGAATTTTTTTTTACTGCAGGTTCATTTTTTGACAATCATGTTTTCTTTAATATAATGATCAGCCTTTTAATTTACATATTTGTAAATATTTGTTGCAGATAAAATCTCAAGCTAGAATAATGTGGTCCTAGAATATTTGTCAGTTTGGGCTACTGGAACTAGAAGCCACTCGCGTAGGCTTAAAAAGTAAAAGGATGTCATGCATTTGTTATGCAGGTTGTGTTTAAATTTTGCAACTTAGTACATTGACTACTAGCATATTTATAATTTATAGTCAAACTACATGTTCACATAAGGCATTGTCAAATGTAAGTTTTAACCATTTAACCAATGTTTTTTGTAAGAGATGGACCAAATATACATTTCTACACACCTGAGCTGCAAATGACTATACGACCAACTTTCAAGCAACCAAGCGAGTTGATTGTTTGGATAAAACTTGAGTGTTTGAAGATACATAGAATGATCTATTCTGTGTTTAAGGGTGGTGGGTTGGCCAACAAGTCGAAATGGGTCATTTGTTCGTAAGTATCAAACTGACGGGTCGATCTGTAACACTATATTATATTTATTTGTTCTTTCTGTAAATGATTAAAGCATTAAGTAGATTAAGAAAACAATATCATTATACACAACCTGAAATGACCCGTTCATGAAGTTTGTGGGTGAAAATCGAAGTACCCAACAAGAGAGTATGTGGGTGAAAATCGATGTAAACGTTGACCTTTATTCGTTAATATGTAATAAGGATCTTGCGAATTCATTAAATATATATACATATATATTAAAAAAAACAAAAAAAAAAAAACAAAACAAAACAAAACTTTTAAAACACACCCTTACATCAAACTTAAGGTCAACATTTACATCCCGAATTTCGCACACAATTTAAACACCACACATATAACATAAAAATAAAAGCAAAGAACCCGCTTCAACGCGCGGGTACATCATTCTTGTTTAATAATAAAAGGTTGGTTGGTTTAATTAATCACCGAATAAAAGTTAGAGACAAAATTATTAGTAAAAATATAAAAAAACAAAACCTTAAAATCTTAAATAATGTAAAAGTTAAGAGCTTAAATCATTATTTACACTCACTGACAATACAATATCCAAGTTAAATGAGATATAGTATGGAATCACGGTATGGATATCATTATAGCGATGGTGGGACATGATGGTTTGGCTCCGTGTACATTTTACGCAATTTGGTTTATCAAGGAACGTCGTTGTGTTATTTTTTGTTGGTCTTCACTAGTACAATCCATCCAAATCAAAAGTGTTCTTGGAGCATAAGATATCATAACCTAAGTTAAGGTTTCATTCAGTGTCAGCGTCACATCAGGTTTAATATTTTCACCTTAACTAAAAAAAACTCGTTATTATAACTCAATATTTTGAGCCCCACTTTTATCATAACTCAACTAAAAAAAAGTGAGTTAAACCTTAACGTAGGGGGCAGTATGGGGGTTAAAGCTTAACTATAAAAAAAAATCAACTTAACGCGATGTTAAAGGATTAACATGAGAGCTTTAACGCACTCTTAACGCAGAATACGGTGTGGTTAACGCACCCTTAACGCAGAAAAGTTAAAGTTTAACTCGGGGGCGAAGTTAACACACCGAGTGCTCAGGCATTCACAATGCTCCACATAAGCGGGTCTAATAAAATGAAATAAACAAGTGTCAACATTTAATTAGTTTAAGAATTTTTCAAACTTGTAAGAGTTATTGATCGATCTTCTCTGAACAACCGGTGTTTTAACCATTGAGTGGGTCCGCTTTTTGTTATTTTATTGTTTTAAATGGGATAGTGAGTATTACATATCCAACTGTTAAAGACATATAAAAACATAAATTATTATAATAATATAAAGGGTAAGAGTTTAATCTATATCTATACTACTTTATAATGCATTTAGGCCTTCTAAAATTAGAAGGCTTAAAAATTCAGACTTTTTTACTTGCTTATTATGGAAAGAGTTTTTCTAACCAAAAATTAAGATAAGGAGCTCCAATCATGAGATGACATGTGTCATTTCTTAACAAACTCCAAGCATAACTTCTAACAAACTCCAAACCTAACTCCTAACCACTAAAAATTAAGATAAAGAGCTCCAATTATAAAATGACATATGTCATTTCTTAACTAAAAATTCATCTTTATTTTTAAATTAAAATATATTTTTATCTACTTATTTTTTTTATAATCTAATTTCACCATATTTTCTAAAATTTTATGCTCTTTAATTCAACATCCATTTTGATATATTTTTATATTTTTAATGGGTTTATTTTATTTTAATTCAAATTTTTACAACTTTAACCTTTATTTCAATCAATATAATCTTGATTCGTCAAAATCATATACTTTTGGGGTAGTGTTTGACGCGTAAAAGATTGGGAGGGTATTTCTATATGCGGGGAATAATGATGTCGCGGGAAAGCTACGGGAAAGTTACGGGTAACCCAAACAAACACTTACAACTAACATATATACATTCGAAGTGTTGTGAAACGAATTCACTAAACGGGTAAGCAAACACATATAACTATACTTATCGCCGCCGTTGTGCGCGGGTACCCGGCTAGTAGAAAATAAATAGTTTAATGCATTGTGAAACTCTTATTTGAAAGGGTAAAATGATGATATGTCAATGATGTGACGGTGTATTAAACTATAAAAGTTTAATGCATTAAGGACATCAAAGGCTAAATTGTGTCAAGCTCAATAGCTCATGATTCCAATGCAGTCTTCAATTTACTGTGTTTTTAACGTGTAATGTAGTTTTTAGATATTGTTGTGTTATCGAGTTTATTTATGGGAAAAAAAATACCAAAAATAGATAGAAACTTGAAAGAACGAAAAAAGATAATGGAAATAGAAAATAGACTAAAATACACCGTTGGTCTCTAAAGTTGGCACGACGCATCGCGATGGGACAAAACTCGGCCTTTTCATCGTCAGGGGTCCCTATTTCAAGGTTTTCACTCGCTACAAGTCCTTTGACCATTTTGCCGTTAGTCAAGGACATCTCATGGCGTTAGATTTGTCTTTAGTCCAAGGGCACTTTTGCCATTTCAACATATCTATTAAGCGTGTTCGATACACTTTTCTGTGGCTGCTACAGTAAATAAGGCCTAATAAAAGCAACTCATATTCACCACTCATCCCTAAAGTCTCCTCTACCAAAAATAATTCTTATCCTGAATTTTTCCGATCTACTTGTAATAATGGTTCGTTGTGCTTGTGGTAGGCTAGTTGTAGTTAAAACTTGCTGGAATAATGTCAAAGCCGGCAGGCGATACTATGCATGTCCTGTTCAGGTTGGCTAGTATTCTACATAATAATGCTTGTATTTTTTTTAATTTAACATGTTTAGTTAATAGTTTCATCTTGGAGTCAGCTTTTAAGTGTGTTCAAACGTTTGTTTTCTGATTTTTTAGGGATCCAGGTGTCCCATAAATGGGTTGTTGGATCCACCACAGACCACCAGAGCAAGGGAGGTGTTCTTCTACTTGCAAAGGCATATCCACCGTAATGAGGCGGCGTTGCAAGAATGCCAACAATCCCTCATCAGCGAGACCATGGATACTATAGACGCAGTCGCCAGGGCAAATGAGCTAGAGGCTACTCAAGCCGATACCCTAGCTAAACTCCTCCTTGAGAAGGAGAAACTCTGCCGACTGAGGAACTTCTGTGTTTTCTCCTGGATACTCATCATTGTCGTCTGTATATGGTTTATCTAGTGGGTTAGCAATGTAGGTGGTTTTTTGCCTTTTGAGTCGGTGGTATGTATGGTCTGTGTAAGTAGACGTGTGGCGATGTGTAAGTAGACGTGTGGCGATGGTTGACTTTTGAAAAGTCAAGTTTTGATGTAGTTTGGCCCTTCTACAGTATTAGTAGTTTTACTTTTATCCTTTAGTCCTTTTGAGTGTTATGCCTTTAATACTTTCTCCTACCCCTTATAAATGATCAAACCCACCTCAGTTGCCATACAAATATTATCTAATTCAAACCACACCTTAGTAAAATGATCAAACTCATAACAAAGCTACAAGTATCAAAGATGGATGAATGATGAGGGATGGATGAACAGACACCACTTTTGAGTATCAACATAAACTTGATATGGTGTTGTTCATCCATCTTTCATCCTTCATTCGTCTTTGTTAACCGTATCCAACTCAAAACACAGATCCAAGTATCAAAGATGGATGAATGATCTGAGATGGATGAACAGACACCACTTTTGAGAATCAACATAAGGTTGATATGGTGTTGTTCATCCATCTTTGATCCTTCATTCATGTTTGTGATGATAGAATAACCGTATCCAACTCAAAACCCAGATCCAAGTTCAACAAATCCTAGATTCATAGACATATGAAGTCTCAAAGATGGATGTATGGCACCACTTTTGAGTGTCAACATAAACTTGATATGGTGTTGTTCATCCATCTTTGATCCTTCATTAGTGTTTGTGATAATAGAGCAACAGCAACCAAACTCAAAACACAAATCCAAGTTCAACAGATCCAAGAACCATAGACATCTGAAGTCTCAAAGATGGATGACCAGACACCGCTTTTGAGTATCAACATAAACTCGATATGGTGTTGTTCATCCATCTTTGATCCTTCATTCCTGTTTGTGATGATAGAAAAATGGTAGCCAACTCAAAACACATATCCAAGTTCAACAGATCCAAGATTCATAGACGTATGAAGTCTCAAGGATGGGTGAACTGACACCATTTCTGAGTATCAAGATAAACTTGATATGGTGCTATTCATCCATCTTTGATCCTTCATTAGTGTTTGTGATAATAGAGTAACAGTATCTAACTCAAAACACAGATGTATGAAGACTGTATTAAAACAATACCATAAACACACAATTTAACCCATACACTAACATGACATGATTTCATACATAACACAAATGGATATATTTCCAAGTGCATAAAATTTTGTAGTCTAGAAAGTTCAGAAACATACATTGTTTAAACACATCAAATAATGTTTAGGTGAATACATATTCGATGGATAACATTGGCTTTCATATGCTTAACTAGCATTTTTTTATGGTGAAAAAAGCTTTGCTGCTATAATCATGGTCTTAGTCCAAAATTGTTTTGGAGACCCACCAGAAGCAGCATCAACTTGACTTCCAGATTGAGACTGGACCACACTTGGTTGATCATTACCTGCATAGTTGTCACCTGTAACCTTTGCCTTCTTCTTTATGTAACTTTTGGCTGGGATGAACCTGTTTTTTGAGACTGTTGTGTAGTGCCTTGACTTCCTATAACACCTCCTTGCCCAAGACATGTTTTCTTGTTGTGTCCAGCATTGCCACAAATACCACAAACCACACTCTTACTAGACTGTGACAAGTTACTGGTTTTTTCACAATTATCATTTTCAGTAAAAGCCATGGTTCTTTTCTTTCGTGGCCTACCTAATGGTTTATGATGTTTAGGTGGAAGAATGGTTGTAGGCACCTTTGACTTATACCAATGCTCATAACCGTTTATTGGCTGGATGTGGTGTTTGTAAGTTTCTTCCCAAGTCTTAAGCAAGTAACATGGATGAACCCATGATTCAACAGATCCTATTTTCATTCCATTCAACCCCATACACCGGTGGGTAGCAACAGCATGTTTACATGGCATACCTGTAAGCTCCCATCTTCTACATGTACAAGCCCTAGCTTCAACATTCACTGTACACTTGTCTCCCCATCCACTGACCTCATACTTTTCTCCTTCAACCCCGTAAAGCAGTGTACTTATAAGCCTCTTTCTTGATTGCATCTAAAATTAGTGTTGCCTTTGGTGTTAATGGTCCGGCACACTTTTGAATCACATTCACAACGTTCACTATTCTTTTCATACAGTACTCTCTAATGTATTCCAAAGAAGTAATGATGGGTTGGTACCTACCTCCCACTAGTTTTCCATTGAACACCTCACACATGTTATTAAGTAGCACATCAGAATGAGCCCTCCCTACAACATGTTTGGTTAGGTACCTGAAAAATGCCTTAGAACAAAAGATGTACAAGTAGACATAGATTTGGTTAGGTACCTGAAAAATGCGACATTGACCAATGGGTTGGTGGTATCTTAACCAAGCATGGGCAGGTTCGCTAAAACTCTTGAATGCCAGCATGGCTGCCTCAAATTGTTGGACGGTTGTTGTTGCTGCACATCTCCACAAATGTTCCTTGTATACTTTAGCATTCCATTGCAATTTCATATTATCATAGATGTGCTTCAAACAATATATGTGTTCAGCACTAGGGAATACTTCTGCTAACGCTGGAATGATACCCTGCACAAATAAACATCAATTCCTTACTAATAAAACTTGCATTTAACGAAAATTCAAGTGAATCTAATCAACTAAATGGTAAAATCACCTTTTTCCTGTCACTGATAAAAGTGTAGTTTGAGTTTGGTTGCAAGTCAAGATCATCTCTTAGACATTCAAGAAACCAAATCCATGAGTCTTTGCTTTCACCTTCTGCAACCGCGTAGGCTACAAGGTATATTCCATTGTTGTTGTCTATACCGACTGCTGTAAAAAGCTGTCCAGGAAAAGGACCCCTCATAAAAGCACCATCTAACCCCAACAACTCTCTTTGACAAGCTTTGTATCCTTCCTTCAAAGCGCCTAAGCATACATACATTCTCTTGAAAACTCTGGTTGGACTTGTTGCATCTGTTGCAGTTTGTACACTTATCCTAACTGTTGTATCTGGGTTAGTTTTCTGCAACTCTTCAACATAGTCTCTTAAAAGGGTGTATTGCTGCTTATGATCACCCCTAATCTCAATTTCTGCCTTGTTTTTTGCCCTTAATGCGTTTTGCATAGACACCTGAACTTCAAACTATTTACTGAGCTGATCTTGAACAGCCCTGATTGGAATATCTTGATTGACTTGAACTTGGTCAACTATTTGCTTCGAAAGAAACTTGTAGTCACAAGCTTTAATGTCTCTTGATTGCAAACATTTGTGTTCATCCCTGAAAGTTCGAACAATCCATACATCTTTATATGTATTTTTGGCTACATAAAACAACCATGGACACTCTGTTGCTTGCTCCTTGCGCTTTCGCAAATATACATCCCTACCAAGGCCTCTAGTTATTGGACCATTTTTCCTCTTTGGGGCTTTTCCCAGCCCTGAACCTTTGGTTATTCCACAAACATGTATTTGTCTAAGACACCTAACCCTAATTCTCTGTTTGTCATTCTTAATTAGTTGCAATTTTCTCCTAGTATTTATTGAAAGCAGGTAGATCCTATCTTTTACTTCTTTTGCAGTTACAAAACTTTGACCACAGAAAAAAAAGATTTCGTCCTCTGTTTGTGCTGCATCACTTAACTTTTGTTTCTTGTATGCCCTCAATTTGTTCCTCCTAATAACATAGTCATCCTCATTCTCAGAACCACTTGCAAAATTATTATCATCTAACAGATCCAACTCATTTTTCTTAAAAAAAATCATGTGGTAGCTGGCTGGTAGTACCTATAGATGGTAAATCTGTAGTCTCGGTTACTTTGAACAGATTAACATCAAAATCAGGCTCCTCAAAAGTATTAGCCTCATCGACAACTGTGTTTCCATCACAATTGTTCTCAATATCATCATCGTCACTCATATAAGTGTCTGTCTCACTCACATTGTCATCACTTACAGCTTCATCGATTTCACTAACCTGCACAGATTTACCTTTTTGGATATGATCCACAGTATTACATGTTTCCTCCTCATGATGACCTAACTCTTGATCATTTTGAGATACCTCTTCAGGGTTATCTATTTGGATATGCTCAACATGTTTATCTATATGCTGGTTGACATCACCTACAACATCTTCAGTATGACACACCTCTACAGCTGGAAACAAGGGTTGTGTTTCTGGCATCTGACTAAATTGTACCAAAGTATTGACTTCCAAAGGTTGATGTGTAACCTCACATATATCCTCTACCACAGACTTATTAACAATGTTTTCTAAGAACAATTTTTTTGAGCAATATGGAACAATAGCAAGAGCTGCCTTTTTCTTTGTTGCATCCACATCAGCAATAAGTGTCCTAATTGACTTTGGTGACATTTGATCAATGTCCAATGTTGTCTTACCATTTTCAACATAAACCTTTATTATCTTATGGTTATCAACAAGATCTTTCAATATTTCTAAATTAGCACTCTCACTTAAGCTATACAAACCATCATCTAAATTACTACCAGGCTTAACAAAGTAATAGTAATTTTTTGAACCGAGCTCATAACCCAATTCATACATAAGAACATCAAACTCTTCAACTGACACACTATCAACATCAACCAAATCAACTAAACTTTCCATACCTCTAACGTATATTCTACCAGGCCAGTATTTAAAGACACCATTGTGATGAACCCTCATACTAAACATATTAGATCTACCACCTGAAAACATGTCAATATATGTTTAAAGCATTCTAAAAAGTTAATTGGGAAACAATAAATACCAGAATTACAAATTCCAATGACTGTAATAAAAAAAACATTACCGTATTTCTTCTTAGCAGAGTCGTATAGGACGGTATCATCAACTGGATAACCTGACTGTCTTCTTACTTTCCATAGGGTAAAGTCCATGTTTCGGTTTTATGATTGATAAACAGGGGTTTTGTGACATGCAATTAGGGTTTGTGAATTCTGATAATTCTTGTAACAAAAGTTCTGGGACGAATGATAATACAGACTATGTGTTTATTGGGGCGGGAAGAGGGTTACATTACATGTGGCAATAATTAAGAAATTTTTAATTGAAATATGGAAATGGCAAAAGTGCCCTTGGACTAAAGACAAATCTAACGCCATGATATGTCCTTGACTAACGGCAAAATGGTCAAAGGACTTTTAGCGAGTGAAAACCTTGAAATAGGGACCCCCGGCGATGAAAAGGCCGAATTTTGTCCCATTGCGATGCGTCGTGCCAACTTTAGGGACCAACGGTGTATTTTAGTCTAGAAAATAATTTAGCCTTAAACTTATCTTCGATTTTCGGAAGGTAAAAAGATCTAACTTGTCAAATTACAAAACTATCATAATCTTCTCCCTTTAGTGAAATCTTGTATAAATATTTGTCGACTCAAATAAGGAAATAAGTCATGCAATAAGCTATAGAGTTTCCGTGTGACGCTTTGCATGTCACACACTGTTACGCTTTCTATAAACATCCTACAACGTCCAAAACAAAGATAATAATTTCATAAATTTGATTTTTGGCCATAGATGCCACACTTTCAATTCTTGACCGACCTTTGGTTCTTTGGCATTGTCCATGGGATTCTTACTTGTTTTCTGCATCTCTGTCAATATGTAACGCATTAATATGAAAATATCGCGAGGAATTACTTTTCTCTCTTTGTTAAAAAAAAGGTTTACTTTTTTCTCAAATATACGAGGTTAAACAGAAATATATATTTTCTTTGAAAGGCAACAATCCATATAAGATATACACGCTCATCTTTGGTAACATTTTCATCATTTTTTTAAAACAAGAAAGTTACAATAAAATTGTAGAATGTGAAAGAGTGCCTGTGCATTGCACCCATGGCATATTATAGGGCAATTTTTGCACCTATGGCGCCACGCCGCTATGACGTGCCAGACTGCATCGCCCCAACATGTTATAGATCCATCACCATTCAGTTCGCATCTCGTTGTCACCTTTTTTTGTTATAAGATACTAGTATGTGTTAAGTTGACCATGAATAACATGTGTTGGATCGATGTACTCTAACCAAACTAACTTAAATAGCTTGTTAAGGTTTAATAACCTCGGATAAATCCTAAGTTATTAACAGAGAAACACTGAGCAAACTCTATTAAGTATGCGGAATTTACTTAACAAAGCTAAGAAGAATAACTTTAACTATAAACGATTTTATTAATAACTCTAACTCTGCTTATTATGCAGATCTTTAACAACTATAATAATATCGAACTTCTCTCTAAAACTCTAATAAAATCACGTACATCTTATGCCAATCTAGGGGTCCTTTTATAGGCTCAAGGATACCCTAGTCGGTTTGCAATTTGTATCCTTGTACGTCAAGTAATCTAATATAGAATATTCTAGAATTACAAGACTTTCTATAAACGAATAAAACAGTTCTTTGTTCTTGCAGTACTTTGACTTCGTATGCAGTACTTTGACTTTATCATTTAGCAGTACTTTGATTAATCTTCAGCACTTTAACTGTTCAGTACTTTCATATCCCAACAATCCTCCCCTAACTTGATTTCTACTTGTTTGACTTCAAGTTCCTTTGTGAATTTATCTTTATCAGCTTCATCTTTAAGAACATATTGTGTCTTTGTCTTTGGATTGTATCTTTGTAGTTTCTGTGCATAGTCAAAGTATCTTTAGAAATATTCTTTTACAGCATCATCCAGCAATCTCCATCTTTTCAGCAACACAACAACATATGACAATTTGTACATTAATTCAGTTTAAGTTGCAAACTATTCTCATCACTTCCAGGTGTGTTAACTTCTGTGAGAGGTGAATCATTGAAAATTTAATGGATTTAGATCTCTTTACCAAAGCCATTAACTCTGGAGTAGCCAAATTTTTTGGTGTGTAAGACCATGGTACACTGATAACCATATGATTTTTAGCAAATCATCAGCTATCAACAGATTTGTTTTGTCTTTACCAAAAGCTGTACCCTTCTGGACTAGTTAGTTCTTTCATCATGGTGAACTAATTACCATATAATGGTTTTTCCACAGCCTTTACCACAAGCCATTTTCTTGTGGGCTAGCCAACTCTTCACATTACTGACATGGTGAGTTGATTACCATCCAACTTATTAGCAAGTTGTCAACTAAAAACGGATTTGATATATCTTTACCAGAGCCGTTTGCTCATGGATTAGTCAATCTTTTTGTAACCATGGTGGATTGATAACCTATTGATGTTATCATCTCAAAAACCATTTATTCAACCTTTGTTTTAAAATATTTGTTACTTAACAAAAGTTTTCTTTAAAAATCACTTAACTGGCACTACAAGAAAACAGGACTTTACCCACGATAATTACCCACGGACATTGATACGTGGGTATTTTCCCTCATATTACCCATTAGTTACCCATAATTATCGACACCAAAGTCTAGAATAAATTTCCCTCTATTTTCCCATAGTTTTACCCATAAATTTACCCATCAAATAATATATCATGTGTAGTTTGTGGCTAAATGATTCCCGCTAAAATATTTCCCACATATTACACACAACTTAATTATCACGGGTAAAGTCATGGCCAATTTTGTGGGTAAATGTTTTTTGCCCACATACTACACACATCTTTTGTATTCGTTGGTAATATTTGTGGGTGGTTTATGGGTAACATTTATACTTGTAGCTTTTCAGATACCCGATTTCCCGTTTAACATATCGAGCGTAATTTACGTGGCTAAATTTACATTACCCATTTATTAGACTCATCCTTTGTGCTCGTGGGTAATTTGGTGTGTGTAATTTGTGGGTAAAAGTATGCCTATGATTATGGCGATAGTTAACTTTGGTGCCTAAATTATTTTTCTCATTTTTACGTGGGTGAATTTTTGTTACCCGCTATTTGCACACTATTTTATGTTCATTGGTATTTCTGTGTTATTTATGAATAAATTAAATATTCATCTGTGTTTTTTTCTCCAATCATGATTATGTGCTCCCGATAAACAGTAAACCTATAATCGAAATACTTTATGAAACAATGATAACAAATCAAAAAATTTAATCAACAATGAGAATGAGATCATTGAGGATGGCTACCGGTGCAAGGTTCGATGGATCAAAGACTACAATCGGAGGAATGGATAAAATAGATGAACTTTAGGAGTAGCTGGTCATTTGTATTCTTCATATATCTTTATTCAATGAATATTAGTAAATTATAGTGGTGGTTTTATAAAATATTTTGATGATGATCAGGACCAAATAATTGTAGTATGCAAGCTATATATTTATTTGAACGAAAATATCCATGCTATATAGTTTAATTTTAATCGAAGTAACTACGTTAGCTTATAAATATACTACGTATTAATTTGTAACTAGGGTGTAAACAAACCGAGTCGACCCGAGGATTGTCAAGCTTGAGCTCGACTCGAATACTAAAACTCGAGCTCGAAACTAAACTCGAGCTCGGTCGAGCTTTGGATTTCTCGTGAATGCAAGTATTGTGACAAAATAATTACTAAAAAATGTTTAACCGTGACCCGAACTGTGGGTAACTGCTCATTCCCGCAAGTTTGTTTACTCGTCTAGTTGAATCAAAATTTTATATATTATTTTCATCATTTTCTTAATTATTATATAATTTCATTATTTAAACCAGTTGAGTCGAAAATTCACCAACCTAAGAACCCCTTTGATTCATTACTTAAACACGATAACAATTCATAAACGAGTTACGTGTGTTATGTATATCCAGGTTATTGTTAAGTTTTAAAGCACAATTAATAAACATGTCATGTTCAAGTTGAGGTTAAACCATCCATTCAACTCAAATTGGTTTGTGTGAACACGACTCAATCGCCGCCTCTATTTTCGAGACTTATTTACAAAGTTTGTGCTCAAATCGATTGTTTACAAAGTATATATAGTTATAACTAATGTTTTGAAAATCGGGTCTCAAATCAACGCGGTCAAATCACCGGGTTACCAGCTCGACCGTCGGGTCCACCAGGTTCTTCATGCGACGTGGTTTTTGATTGTGCGTCGTGTATTGTAAGTGAATTTTGTTTCTTTATTTTCTTATGTGTCGTGTGTTTGTTGTTATGTGCCATGTATGTTTAAATTGCGCCTAATTTTTGACCTTTGGATAATCTCCAACGGATGATATTGAAAGTCCATTTTCGTAAAATTCTAGTGCGGCGTCTATTTTCGTAAACAAGTATGATAAAGGTACATTTAGAAAAATTTCTCTTTGATAAAACATATATATTATAGAACATCAAACACATACTCCCTCCGTCCCTAAATAAATGTCCACGTTTGACTTTCAAAGTCTTACTTATTCAACTTTGACCTTAAATATTTTTGTTTATCTTATATAATACTTTATACAAAGTATATGAATGAATTGTGTTTTAAATGTATTTTAAGTTGGTATAATTTTTTCAAGTATTATATAACACAATCAAAAATATTTACGGTCAAAGTTGAATAAGAAAGACTTTAAAAGTCAAAAGTGGACATTTATTTAGGGACTGAGGGAGTACAATTCAACAATACAAATTTTACACTTAAAAACAACATCATTAATCAGCATAATCTATCAAACTTATGTATATATGGACCCGGACTCAAAACCTGAACCGAACCCGATTAAGTCTATTATGGTATGTTTACTCGGTCAATAATTTTTTTCAGGTTTCAACCGAGTAACTCAACACTAAACAGGGTCGGAAATTGACATGAGAATATTTGGCTAACTCGGGTTGTGGTCATCCTGTTGACCTCAATAAGGGCTTTCTAAAATATTTAAAAATGTATTCTTTTTTTAATAAATTAACATTTAAACGAGTACAAATAAAAAATTCTATTAAATTTTACTCATATTTGGGTTGACTCGATTACGTGACCTACTGAGTGAATCCGACCCGATTTGACACGAACCCAATAAAATCAAATTCAAATAAGGTTGGTTTGCGTATGTTATTTTTAGCATTGACCATTTGACCCGAATCCGATTCACACACCTTAACATCATATAGCAATTATAATCTAAATGTTGTCATACTTAATAATAAAAAAATATTCATAATGTTATAACTAAGAAAAGTGAGTACTAACGAATACTCCTATATGATTGAAAATCGTATATTGATAGTACAAATAGAATATCTATTTATTAGCTGTCAAACTTGACCCTACTGACTAATCCATTTTCATCTATTCTCCATTCACTTTCACAGAATTACATAACCCTTTCACTATTAAGCGGCAAACGAAAACTAAGCGAAGTGACAAATTGAAATTAATCGACGAGTGAAAATTAAGGCAAATGATAAGGGTTTAGAGCGAAATTAAGGTGCCTTTTTCCAATATGAAGCTTAAGATGATAACAATCGCATAAAAATCGGATCAGTTGTTGAATGAATAGCGTCACTAATCGCTTATAATTTTCTTGGACTCAGTCAATATAGCAGGCACCAGAGAATTGTAGAAGCAATATGACAAGGATTAACAACTTTCAACAAGGTATGTGCCTAATCTAATTTCATATTAGCATATAGTTTGAATATATTAGAGGTATCGTTCTTTGTAATTGGAGTGTTATGATTTATGTTTGTTATTTTAATCATTATCGATGTTTCATATATGTTCCAAAGCAGGTTTTTCAATTCTGAATTGTAGTTTTATTAAACAAGTGCTTTGTTGTTTGTTTTTCTTTATGATTTTGTTTTGCCTGTCAATGATTCAAAATGAGCCTTAGAGTATAACTTTCACAATTGTTGTTATATTTGGAAGAAGATTGCAGTATTTTAACAATTAAAGATAAGATATTATTGTGTTATATGTTTGTCCTATGGTTGGTTTATGCTCTAAAATGATGTGTAGATTAAGGGGTTGTTTGATTGCTTCTTAATGTGTCAATTCAAAGACTTATAGTCTAATACTGATTCTGTCAAAGGTGTAGGTGTTTGTTAAAAAAATTTAGTCGATGGATCATTCCATATGCTTATGAACAATTTGTTTTATTTCAGAACCCAGTTGTTCAGAGTCGTTTGTCATTCAGGGATTCAAAAGATTCGGTGCTTTATCGTTCTATTTTATAATCAAGCAGCCTTTCTTCTTTAGATTATGTGTTTGTGGCAACTGAAAGTATTTATATGATGATTGTTTATTGTTACGTATATTTGGGTTTATGACTGCAAATTGGTTCAATTAGTTTAAGTAAATCTATTTCAAAAGTTTTTGTTAGTTTCTGATTTTTTTTCCCCATTTTTCTATGTAGGAAACCACACTAGATTTCCCACCTAATCCTTTTGAACTATTTGTGTATACCCATACAAAAAATCATGACGAGAAAACCTTTATCGATAAGAAGGCACAAACAATCAATGTAAGTTTTGATCTAAAAAGTGAATAACATTTGAATGTAGTATATAATCACTGATTTTCACATATATATAACAACAGGATAATGTGTTGCGACTGAGGGAAGCATGTGAGGCGAATCCTGCAACTACAGAAGGGGAGTTATCTGAATTGGTGAGTGAATCAGAATTGTATCATGAGGCAGTTGGAGGTGTTAAGAAAAGAAATGTATATGGTCTTTGGTTCACAAGCATTTGCTTATCATCTGAATACTGCCAATAGAACTTCAACAACTTCTACGCCACATGAACCTTTATAGAACAAGTATTTGGCAATGGATAGAAAGTTGACTCGCAAGCTCAGTTAACAACAATAAATTCTTGAGCTCCTGTTTGATCATCTACATATTCCTGTTCTAAGCATTGACAGTGACACATAATAGAGCAATCAAGCAGATACTGTTGGGGGAACTCAAAACACAAATCTAGTAAGATGATCATCTTAGCCTTGGCAGGACATCAAGAAACATGGGTTAATTTTTTTTCAGCTTGTCTGGTATTTTAGGTGCATGCCTATTTTAGTTTGGATATCATAGCTTGCTATTTGTTTCATTTTGGATGATTAAGGTTGTTGATTTCTTTCATATCGGATATTTATGTTTATGTTAAGTTTAATAAAGTGGGTTTATGTTTATTATGTTATCGGAAATCTGAGGTGCCTAATTTATATATTCCCAGCATGTTGAAAATTGTGACATTTACAAATATACAGATATTTGGTATAAATTCCAATCAAATTGTCCAGCGACAAATTCCCACAAGTTTTTACTAGTACTTTTTTTTGTGGCTAATATTATCAACCAATTATTGTGGGTAAATTTCTAATATTACCCTCGGCTTTTCCACACGCCTATATATTCATGGTTAAGTGTAGCCATGAATTATCATGGGTAAACATATTTATTTACCATCGGAATTTACACATGACTATATCGTGGGTTATGTGTACCCACGATTTACCCTCAAAACCTTTTGTGAGTATTTTGTGGTAATGTAAAAAATCCCATGAAACATTTTGCCACTGATTTAATGAACATACCCATGAACGATGTAGTGGCTAAATATACCCATAGATCACCCACACAACAATTGTGGGTATTTTTGTGGTAACTTAGAAAATCCCATGCAACGTTTACCCACAGATTGGATGAAAATGGCCACAAACATTGTCGTGGTTAACATTACCCACATAACAAAAAAATCGTGGCTAGTCATTTACCCTCGAAGGTTTTTCCCATTTAAATAGATTCATGGATAATTCGTGGGTATTCATCAATTACCCATGAATTTGGCCCTTTTACCCACAAATTCTGTTCGTGGCTATTCGCCTGAATTCTTGTAGTGTGGTTAAAAGCTGCAAGCAGTACTTTGATTAAAATACTGTTTGATCAGCAGTACTTTGAATAAAGTACTGATTTATCAGAAATAATTTATTCAATTAAGTCTCATACCAGTTATTCGTTGTCATCAGCAATAGTAGTCCAGTTGATAAACAAATTGATGACCATACAAGCAATTTCATTATCTTCTTCAACTTCCATTCCATGCTCTAGCATCCTCCTCATTAGATCTACTGTAAGAGGATATCTTCTATCTGCAAACGTATGAATCATTGTACCAGTTTCCAGCTCTAGAACATGAACTCCAGATTCTTCAAAAAATCTCTAACAAACAATTTCCCAGTTCTCTTGATTCTTCCAAATTTCATCACTGCTCTGTTCTTCAGTTTCCCATGCAGTTGTGAGATCTCCAAGTAAAACTAAACCAATTCCTTCTGATGGATGATGTTCAAAATATTCTTTCACCACATGATATAAATAGAATGTATCCACTCTATCTATGATATGCAATAAATCCCATAATCTGTTGAACACTCTGAAGCTTTCATCTTCTCTATGAAACATCAGATAGCTTCCATCTTTAGATTCCACAACTTCAAAAGCAATAATCTGAGATCTGTTCATCTTTATGTCAACATCTTCTCTGGAATATTCAAAATCTACTATTCTGAGATAATTTCTTAATTCATCCCTTGTTTAAGATCTTAACTCAACTTTTTCTTTCTTTGAAAACTGTTTATCTTCAACTTCATTTTTCCTTTTTCTTTTTAAACTTTTCTTTCTTTCTGCTTCAGTCCAAGTAGCTTCATCTTTATAATCTTTGATACTTGCAACATCCTTCTTATAAGCTTCTATCTCAGCATCATATAATCTTTTCATATCAACATGCTTCAGCTTCTGCAATCCTTTATATCCTCGACTTTTCAAATAAGCCATCATTGCATTGCTTTCTTTAGCAAGATTTGGTTTTCTAGGCATAAAAGAAACAGGAACAGGTGACTTTAATTGTTCACTAGCTTCAGCATTCAATTCCTCTTGAAACTTCTTAGCTGCTTCTCTATTATGAGCTTCTTCAGCTTCCTTATCTTCTCTATCTTTAGGTGCAGTACTTGCAGGTGCAGTACCTTCACTTTCTTCATCATCTTCAGCATCAGCTCTAACAGCTTGAACAACTTCCATCATAGAAGTAGTTAAAGGCGTATCTGGACCTCTGAATAGATCACTTCTTCTCGCCATAAAAGTAAAAATCTTTGCTTGTTGTACAATAACAGGAAGTAAATCTGTAGGCTTCGGTACATCAGCAAGTTGTTTGTTCAAGAAAACTTGTATAAACATAGGATACATTAACCACTTTGAACCATGAGAGATGTGGGAAATCATGCCCTCCAGAATAAGCCTTGAAAAATTGAAAACACGATCTGTAGCCAATCCCACCATAACAGATGCTATATTTGATCCAAATTGCTCCCATGAAGTACTTTTAGCACTAATACAATGAAGCAACGCATGTACTAAAAACTTCCATTGAGGACAAAATAGTTGTTTCTTGAATGTTTGTTCTGTTAAAGACCCTTCATAACCAAGGTGCCCAAAAGTTTCCCAAATCAACTGCTTATCAAAACGAATAGCCCCTTCTGCATCATTAAACAATAAGTCTTCTCTAATAGATGCTTCAGTAATCTTCACAGTTCTTCCAACAACTGTAGCCCTAATATAAAATTCATCATTCTCCATATTATCCCTAGCAGTAGCCCAAAATTCTTGAATCCAAGGTTCAATGATATCCGGCTCCACTAAAAGAGCATAACTGATTGGCGACCCAGTGAGATAATCAATAATATCATGAAAAGCCTTATTATCTTCAGTCTTTTCTAAATTCGCCACCATGTTGTGCTTTGAAACAGTAGGACGATTCGCCATGGTTGAGTATGTAAGCACAATTAAAGATATAATCGAATAATAAAGAGATGGTGAGAGAAATATGGAAAAGATATGAGAATATCAAGATGAGAGGGAAAATCGGAAAGTAGTTATTTATAGATAGGATTTGAAAAATCACAGCCTATAATAACAAAGTTACCGTTAGTAGAATTACCCCTCAATATTACCGTTGGAACAATACTTCAATAAGACAAACAGTACTTTCCACGTGTGCAGTACTTTCCCAAGCAGTACTTTCATAAAAAACAATACTTTTCCAAATTCCTCTGTGTAAGCTAAGTATACATAAATATCCTCCCCTCAAACAATGCACAGGACTATACTAATACTAAATAGTCCTCCCCTTAAATGTGGCTCACTATTTAATCATGCCTATGCTCACCACCAAGTGATTGAATCTTGAAACATCAAAGCCTTTGGTGAGTAAGTCAGCTACATTATCATCCGTGTGAACCTTGACCACAGAGACAGGTCCAAACAAATCCATATGTAATAGCTCCAAAGGTTCTCTAATAGTTCTCTCCTCAAGCTTCTTGCAGGAAGCTTTGTGTTGTTTACCCTTCTTACACGCCAAACAGGAGTGATCATTCTTGTAAGTCTTTGAAGGTAAACCTCTAACTAAATTGCCTTTGACCAGTTTGTTGATATTCTTGAAATTTACATGGCCCAATCTTCGATGCCACTGATGTGCTTCTTCAGTTGTTGCTTTTGCCACTAAACAGGTGGCTCTTCCATAAGAGTGAAGACTCTTCATGTCCAGACTATACACATCATTGGTTCTTGGTACTCTGAGAACTACCAAGTTATCATCAACAGGCTTGAATTCAGAGGAAAGGATGAGACATTCTGTGTCAGTGAATAACACATGATGCTTTTTGTCACAGATTTGAGAGACTGACAATAAGTTGAACTTCAGCTCCTTTACATATCTAACATTCTCAAAATCTATACGCCCTGCTTTGATAGTTCCTTTCCCAGTAATCCTTCCTCCATTGGGATCATTCCCAAATGCAACTCTTCCTACACTAATAGATCTAAAATCAGACAGAATATCCTTGTCTCCTGTCATACTTCCAGAGCAACCACTATCTACAATCAAATGATCTTTAAGCTCCTCTACTGGGTTGCCCTGCACAAAGATTTAGAGAGTTAGTTTCTTTTAGGAACCCAAGCCATTACTGACTTGTGTTCCCCTTGTGGAGTTACAAACTCAAATTATTTGAGTATGTAATTTCCACTGTTTTTCAAAACATGATCCAGAATTATCTTTTGATTTGTAGCATGTGGATTTTCAAAACTTTCTGGATTTTCAACAGAACTTTCTTTTGCAAAATCATTCTCTTTTTCTTGTATTATAAAAACATCTGATTCACTTTTTGTTGAAAGTATTGTTTGTCCCTCAGCAGTACTTTCTCTCTTAACCCATTCAATTTTAACACTTGGTTCTTGTGATCTAGATCCCCTATGTGAATTGTAGTACCTTCTAGGTTGATAGTAATGAGATCTCCTAGGGTTTCTAGTCCAAGTGGTATTCGCAGTACCTTGGTTTGACTGAGCAGTACTTTGAGAAGGTACTGATTGTGAAGGTACTGGTGGTTTAGAAAAAGGTCTTCTCTGGTGGGGGTACCTATGGTCTGGTGAGAAATTGTTGTGATTGACCCTATTAGAATTATTCCAAACTGGTTTGTTCTTTCTAGGTTTCTGGTTAGCAGACCTATTCTTTGGAAATTTCCTTAGGTATTATGAGTGACGTTCACAATCCTTGATTAAATGAGTAGGACTAAAACACACAAAACACAGTTTTTCACCCATACTCCCATAATAACTTCTCCTATGTCTATGGCCAAAACTATTGTGCCTTCTAGGTGAATGATTAAATCTGTTTTGACCAAAGTTATCCCAAAAAGGTTTAGCAGTACTGTTTTGAAAAGGTTTTCCTGAAAGTACTGCTTGTGGAGCAGTACTTTGAGTAGTAGGTACTGCTTGACTTTGAAAATTAGTTTCAACAGTTTCTTTTGGGGTTTCAGACCTAGATTGACCAATAAGCTTCTTCCTAAACTCTAGACTGTCTACACCAAAACGTGAAACATCAGGTCTTATGGGTTGATGACTACCAACTGGATGTGGAACAGCATGATAACCTTTGTCTTTCTTATACTCAGGAGGTGATTCACTAATTGAACCCTCATTACTAGATGTGTCTACATAATTAATGAGTTCATCATCACTAGTGGTTACATCCTCAAAATCACCTTCATCCTTATCACTAGATGTGTTTTCTTCTATGTTATCAAAATCCATACCAAAACCTAATCCAGTTCTAATGTATGCTCTTCTCTGTTTTTGAACATAAGTAACATGTGACAGACCAGATTCTTTCCAGGCATCAAACTTTGCTAACAAATCATCTATCTCCTTAGTGAGTTTCTCAATTTCAGCAATTTTACAGTTTAGTTTCCATTCACTAAGTTTTAACTGGTAATCCTGTTGTTCATATTTTTCAGCCCAAGCAATTTCATTATTTTCATGTGTTAATATTTTAGCTTCCATTGACTCTAAGGTTATTTGATAACCTGCTACCTCAGACATAGCCTTAACACAATTATCTCTTTCATACACATAATTATTTAGCAGTTTTTGATAGAAATCATGACAATTTGAGCATACCTCAAAGATAGGGGTTGAACTTGGTGAAGTAGCTACCATTTCAAGTAGAACATGATCATCTTCACATTCCAAGCTCCAATCAAATCCTCCATACCCATCTTCAGATTCCAAAGCAGCATGATCAACTTCCTCATCAAAAACAGTGCTCCAGTCCAATTCTTCCATTGAATCTTCAACTACTTCTTCCACTGCTACCATACAATAAGTCACTGGTTCATCATCAAATTCTTCACTCCAGTCAACATATGACAAATTCTCTTGAGCAACCAAAGCCTTTGTTTCAGTAATGGGGATTTCTTTTAGCTCCAGCTTTGGTTTCTCAGTCATCCTGTTTGCTTGATACTTAGCAAACCTGCACTCCCTTGCAAAGTGTCCAGTATTTTGACAATTGAAGCATTCAATTTTGGATTTGTCAAAAGTTATCCCCTGTTTTGGTTTGAAATCAATGCTCTTTCCAGTTTTCTTCATGTACTTCTTGATCCTTGCAGTGATCAAAGCAACTTGCCACCTGATATCAATCTCTTCTAAAGCATCCTCATCAATCTGGGAGAGATCTTCTTCATAAACTACAGGTAAACTAGCTTGTTGAGCAAAGAAGGAGCACACAACTTCATCTGAGTGCATAGTAGTAGGTGGTGGGGTTTGCTGAGCATAGGTGGGAGCAGCATACAAGACAGTACTTTGAGTCACAGTACTTTGAGTTGGAGAAGCAGTACTTTTAGTGGAAGTACTGCCCCTCTTTTCAGATGATAGAAAAGCAATACTGTGAGACTTAGAACTTGGTTGACCATTCATCTCATGCTCATATACCTTTAAATGATTATAGAGATCATCAAATTCCATGACATCCAAACCAGGTTGTCCTATGATCATTGTAGCAATCACATGCCATGTAGATGGCAAACTCCTTAGAAACTTCAGATTTGCATCTTCAACTGAAACTTCTGCCTGGTATAACTCTAACATATGTAGAGATTTTGAAACCTATCATATGCTGCATCAAGACTCTCTCTTTCACCGACAGTGAAAGTTTCAAACTGTTGCTTCAGCAGATTTTTGTGCATCTTCTTAGAAGCTTCATTCCCTCCAAATCTGGTCTTGAGAGCAGCCCAGAGCTGCTTAGCATCTTTAGCATCATGAAATTTGAGAAGATGACCATCTGGAATGGCAGACAAGAGAATATTGAGTGCCTTCTCTTGATTCCTTAAGGTTGCTGCAGGTAAGACTGCCTTAGGTGCTTTAGGTTGTCCAGGAATGTCTACAGTTTCTGGAACTACTTCATTACCATTGACAATTACATTCCATAGAGCATGGTCTGTAATGGCAATATACGACCTCATCTTCATACACCATATATCGTATTCGCCCTTCTTGATGACAGGAATCCTCATTGAGGTGATGGAAGGTGGTGGAATAGAATCAGTCGACATCTTTAGGTTTTATGGTTTCTTCTTAGTCAGAGTTTCCACACAAGCTCTGATACCACTTGTTGGATCGATGTACTCTAACCAAACTAACTTAAATAGCTTGTTAAGGTTTAATAACCTCGGATAAATCCTAAGTTATTAACAGAGAAACACTGAGCAAACTCTATTAAGTATGCGGAATTTACTTAACAAAGCTAAGAAGAATAACTTTAACTATAAACGATTTTATTAATAACTCTAACTCTGCTTATTATGCAGATCTTTAACAACTCTAATAATATCGAACTTCTCTCTAAAACTCTAATAAAATCACGTACATCTTATGCCAATCTAGGGGTCCTTTTATAGGCTCAAGGATACCCTAGTCGGTTTACAATTTGTATCCTTGTACGTCAAGTAATCTAATATAGAATATTCTAGAATTACAAGACTTTCTATAAACGAATAAAACAGTTATTTGTTCTTGCAGTACTTTGACTTCGTATGCAGTACTTTGACTTTATCATTTAGCAGTACTTTGATTAATCTTCAGCACTTTAACTGTTCAGTACTTTCATATCCCAACAACATGTTAGGGGGGTGGCAACACCACACGGTATGGATTCGGTTTGCAAAGGCATGGAGCGGCATCCCATTGCCACCAATGCGGCATGGCCTAATCGGCATGGATAGCGGCTTCACAAACCGCAACGGCATGGAGAAGAATAAGGATGAGCGTGTGGTGTTTTTTTGTGAGGTATGGAATGAAACTATTGCAACTAAAAAACTATGGTGAGGTATGGTAAGGTATGAGATTAGATGGAATGAAATTATTGGTGGGTTGTGAGGTATGATGAGGTATGGAATGAAACCATTGCCACCCCCCTTATAAGGTACCAACTACACCCACCCTTGTCTTACAATACATGTTTTGTTTAGGAAAGTAAAATAATAAATTACATGGTAACTTTTGGTTGCAGCAAAGGAGTGTGACTTTAACACCATCGTACTAGGCCATATGTTAATTGAGGGTGATATGAGTGTCGTGTATGCACCAAGTGACTCATAAATAATTATGCGTATCGATAAGCACTCTTGAAATTTTTGTATCAAGTAGACTATTATGTCTGGACAATGCCAAAAACAAAATAATGTTTTCCACGAATATGAATAACAATCGTTTTCAGGTTTGTAGACCTCGATGTGTAAAATGTGTACCCACGTAGGTTAGATGTACTTATAATCATTAAATTATAGACTGCTTATTTTTATGTAAATACCTATCTTATATTAAATTGACAAGCGTGGTGTACGTGTCACAAGACTTTGAGCCTGACTGGGGTAACATGCATGCGGAAGGTGTTCGGTGTACATTATTAAAATAGCTTATACATATGTGAATAACTATAATTAAAAGATCACAGAGAGTGAAGTGTTAAAACATGTTGTAGTGGCAGTGTTTAGATTTGCTAATTGCTTATTAACAAAGGTTTTATCATCCATGCATTATATTGTAGTAGACTTAAATCAATATCATGTCCTAAGTTTTAAACTATATAATTTTAAAGTAAAGCAAAAGTTTATGCAATGTTAAAGATGAAAGCGTGTAAATATGAAATTTAAAGTAGTATTTTTTATGTAGGTTGATATTAAGAGAAGATATAATGAATGGTCTCGTCATTTACAAAGTTCAGTTTATAATAGAGGGATGACAAGAAACAAATATTATGTTTTCGGAATGCTAGGATGTATTGAATGAACACGTTTTTTCCATTTTAGATTAAAAAACACAATTACTAATGAACATTAAATAAAGCTATAGATTATCTTGGTTAAATAATTTTTGTGAACCAACAAACATAAACAATTATATGAATAAGGATCAAATGAGAAGAATCCTTAAAATAAAAAGAATGAGAAATAATTATAACTATACATTAGAGATGCATCGATTTGATTTAAATGCATCTCTAATCTTTTAAATGCATCACAATATATTTTCTAGCTAAAAATTAGATGTATATACATATATTAGATGCATTTCATCATGTTATACAAATCCTATGTATTTTTCGTCCTCTGCAAGTCAAATTTGTTGCTAGTACTACTTTAATGCATCTCTAAACTTTTAGATGCATCACAATATATTTTCTAGCTAAAAATTAGATGTATATACATATATTAGATGCATTTCATCATGTTATACAAATCCTATGTATTTTTCGTCATCTGCGAGTCAAATTTGTTGCTAGTACTACTTTGCGTCGTTTTCACTTCAAAATCACTTTCGAAACTACTTATTTTAAGTTTTCTTCTCACTGAATCCTATTATATATGTATTGAAAGTTAAAACATGTAACTAGTGAGCACATGTTAGAAAAACCTATAATTTTTTTTTCTATATTTCTCAAAGTAACTTTTATATGAAACTTTGTAAACTACAAAAGTATTTTCTGTTTATTTTAATTTAAACTTGTAGTATCACCTAAAGGCTAGTATGTATTAGGGTGCTCGAGATAACTTATATTGTCTGCTTATTTTTTAGCACAAACTTATTCAATATTATTGGAAATACTTAGGTTTATTTGCTTATTTTGAGATAAAATAAACATACAAGAGGTAGTAAGGTGCTTATTTCAAAGCTTTTATAGCTTAGTTGAATGTTAAGTTACCTTTTTACCAACATAATTAACTTAAAACTTTTTACAAATGAATTTGACCGACTACAAGCAAATGACCCTCCTAACCTTTAGATGATAAAAAAATAAATCATTATAGGAAGCTTGACACCATTCCATGCACAAGGTTTTCATCTAATATTTTTTTATTAGTTGTCATTTGTCAATGTGTTTTTCTTATCAAAATTTTAAGTTTGCAACCCAGCGAATGTGATCATTAAAACTTACCATTTAAAGTTTTAGTTATATTACTTTGTTAGTATGAGAAAAATAATTCCGGCCGCCCTTATTACTAATTTCTAGCTGCATCCCTACTTTCGACCAATTGCCATCTTTGCATGTTTTACGAAATATGCAAATTCAAACATTATTTCTTAAAAGACTTCCATTTAAACATTATATCTTAATGTTAAGCAGAAACATAAGCAAATTAAACAATCCCAAACACTCCACTCCATATAAAGAAGGGCTAGTAATTAAGGGTAGTTATATGTACACATCAGAATTTACTTCATACACATAAATGAGATCGCTTAATGACTATCATACCCTTACTTATTTAAACAACCTCTCTCAAATACACCTTGATTACATGCCTTCTCCTCCTATTCGCTTCCACTTTCATCACCGCAGATTTTAACGCAACACTTAACATATATTGCTCAGTCGTTATATAAAAATTACGGTCAATGGCATATAAATTTCAGCTGTTTCGAGTGTGTTGGTAGCGAAAATCCAAATCAATTTTAAGCTTCGAAATTCATGGTTTAAAAATCTCAAAACTTACTAGAAGTCATTGTTCCACGTTGCAGTTTCAGTTTCAAGTTATTATTTGATTTTTTCAGCTTTTAGTATTAAGTTTATTAGGAGTCGGTATTTATTTGGCTAGAGCACCGTTAACGGTGACTTAATGGGTACCCGTGGACCTCAATCAAGGTTGTGTTTATTTCAATCCAAATCAGTAGCAACTTGTTTAAATAATATCATATTCTAACAACGAACTAGGGGCAACCAAGGTCAATCAAATGGGAGCAGATCATTACTTTTCGACAATAGCTTCTTCAAACATTTTTTTTTTTTTTTTTTTTTTTTTTTTTTTTTTTTTTTTTTTTTTTTTGTGATTTTTAATATAGTATGATCCAGTTAATCCTAAGCCATGCAAAACAAATATTTGGAAAGTAACTTTAGAAAGAAACCTGATCATATGAGCTTTCAACTTTGGAAAGTAACTTTAGAAAGAAGAAGAGATGATGATATGAGCTTTCAACTTTGGGAGATGATGATATGAGCTTTAAACTTTGGAAAATAAATTTAGAAAAGGAACCTGAATGAAAAGCTAGGAGAGTTGTAAGGGCATGATAGTCATTTTAAAAACTGTGTATGTGTAGGCATTCAATCCTTTCGTGTACATAAAAAGATTTGGAAATCAATCAATGTGGACAAACAGGTGGTATTAATTAGCGGTGCAAAGGTACGTGTGTTTGCCATTCAAAAATAAATACTAAAGATGTCAATGTGAATGTATAAGGATGAAGATAAATTAAATGATTTGATGCATCATTTTATAAACAGACTTCTTTCAAGTCTTCGCTTCCTATTTTTACTCAAGCAAGCTAAATATAGTTTCTACATTCACAATCGCTTTCAAGTCTGCTCAGCTATCTATTCAGTGTAATTTCGTTTCGGGTTCTTTTTTTTTTTTTTTTTTTTTTTTTTTTTTTTTTTTCTTATTATAGTCTCACTGACTTGATTAAGCTCTTTATAAGTTTATGATCTTTAAGGAAAACAATGTGTGACATTGTTACTGATCAAACCATAATGATGATAACCATTCTCGGTACCTTATTTTGGATGCTAACAGCTTCTGGTGCATTAGAAACCATACTCCTAAACCAATCCATTGCAGATGGCGAGACCGTCGTCTCACAAAATGGGACATTTGAATTGGGTTTCTTTAGCCCAGGGAATTCGAAAAACCGTTACCTGGGGATATGGTACAAGAAGATAACTAGTACAATTATATGGGTTGCTAACAGTGACACCCCACTTAAAAGTACCTCGGGTGTTTTCATGTTTAACAGAAAGGAAATGCTACTGATGCAAAATGGTGCCATAATTTGGTCGTTTGACTTCATGGCGCCGATTAAAGATATAACTGCTGTGGCAATACTTTTGGATAACGGGAATTTTGTAATCAAAGGCAGAAGTAACAAGAATTTCATTTGGCAAAGTTTTGATTATCCTGGAAATACCTTTTTACCCGGGATAAAATACGGGAAAAACTTTATAACGGGAAAAGAGAAATACATGACATCATGGAGAAGCATAGATGATCCTTCACCGGGTGAGTATACGATGAGGTGGAAGATGGAAGAATACCCACAAGTGTACAAGATGAAAGGTTCAGTCATTGAATCGAGAATGGGACCATGGAACGGAGAGAGTTATGCGGGACTGCCAATTTTTTCACAGAACCAAATTTCAACATTCAAGATGGAGATTGTTACCAATCAAGAGGAAAGTTATTTCCTGTACACATTAAATAGTACCAAAGTTTTAGAAAGAGCAATACTTACAGAAGACGGGAAGATAGAATTCTGCCACCATGACCGTGACAGTGAAGCCCAAGATTGGATGCAAGATTGGACTATACCGTTGGATAACTGTGACAGCTATGACATGTGTGGCCCGTATGGAAGCTGCAACATCCTCACTTCACCTTACTGCGGGTGTCTGAAAGGGTTCAAACCAGCAGCGGGATCACGCGTTGATGAGTGGTCTAATGGATGTAAAAGGATGGTAGCTCTTGATTGCAAGCATGTAGAAGATTTTCTAAAGTACCCTGGAGTCAAATTACCAGACACAAAAGGTGCGCTCTTTATTGAACACATGACTCTAGGGGAATGTGCAATAGCATGTAAGAACAATTGCTCATGTATAGCTTATGCAAATCCATACGTCTCACCAGCCAGAAATGGATGCTTGCGATGGTTTGGTGATTTGATTGATATTAGAGTTTATCCACAAAATGGTCAAGATCTTTACATTAGACTGGCAGCCTCTGAAGTATTACGTAAGTCCCTGTCTTCATAATCAGGGTTAAATCTTTGCTTGATCCATTTTGACAACATCTAGCTTTTTTCAGGGCTCCAATCACCGAACAAAAAGAAACGATTGCAATTGGAAGTTTACTTGTCAATATCAGCAGTAATGATTATATTTAGCATGATATTGGCACTTTATATATGGATTAAGTGGAAGAGATCAAATGTAAATTCAGACGGTAAGTGATAGCATGGTTAATTGTTATGTATACATTGATTAAAAAAAGTTGGCTTCATCTATACTTTATATTTTCAGGTAGTGAAGCAAAGCTTCTAGATGCAGATCATGAGGGAAGCATTGAAATGGGAGAGATACACCTGCCGTTTTTTGGTTTATCAACAATTGCTAAGGCGACAAACAACTTTTCGGATGATAACAAGCTTGGAGAAGGCGGTTTTGGTCCAGTTTACAAGGTAAGTAGTTGCTAGGGAGAGAAAACGAAGAAAGCAGTTGCACAATAAGCACATACGAAATTGCTCTTACATATTAATATGGAACTATTCAAGTGTATGAACCACAAAATACCTAACACGTTCCCTTTTAGTCTTTATAAAGAGAAAAAAACTCGTGTGTGTGCGCATTTAATTAGTGGTAAAATAGTATAAGATATAAGTAGTGCATTGTGTGCTTTCTTGTGTAACATAAATTAGAGAATTTGTGTTCTAGACATGAATCCTATTGAGCAAGGAGTCCTGCCCGAACACAACCTCGTATAATAAACCCTGCTCATGTGCGATTTCTTCAAACTATTTTGTTGGATTCTGGATCCCAATAATGTAATATCAAAAACTAAACAAAAAAATAGTAACTTTTTAAGTCTGAAATGGACATAAACCCGTCAAACATGCACACAAAAAAAAGGTCAAGGAGAACTTAGTGGTCACTGATAGAAATTTGGTAGTTTCCTTTGATGTATATGGAATTAACCCATACAACATGCAATGGATGTACAGAAACAAAATATCATTTCCTCTTAACTGTCCATCTATAACTAATGAAACAATAAATTGTTATGTTCAGGGCGTACTAAAAGGACAAGAAGTTGCAATCAAGCGCCTGTCACAGTCTTCTCATCAAGGACTAAAAGAATTCAAGAATGAAATTATTTGCATTGCAAAACTGCAGCACAGGAATCTTGTGAAGCTTCTAGGATATTGCATTCAAGGAGTCGAAATAATGCTGATCTACGAATACCTACCTAACAAAAGCCTGGACCGGTTTATTTTTGGTCTGAGTACATCAAAATCATAGATATTTTCATCTACCCATGCCTAATATAGTGACTAAATCAATCTAATTAACTAAGTTACACAATTTCTGTCAGATGATGAAAAGAAGCATCTACTTGATTGGCCTCAGCGATTCAATATTATTAACGGGATAGCTCGAGGTCTCCTTTATCTGCATGAAGATTCTAGACTTAGAGTTGTCCACAGAGATCTAAAAGCCGACAACATTTTGCTGGACGTAGACATGAACCCAAAGATATCAGATTTTGGTATTGCTAGAATGTTTGGAGCACATGAAACTCAAGCAAATACACAAAAAGTGGTTGGAACCTTGTATGTTTATTACTAGTAGTAATATCTTTGACATCTTAACTAGCTCTATATTTATATGTTTATTACTTCTATTCAGGGGCTACATATCTCCCGAGTATGCTAAACATGGGATATTTTCAGTGAAGTCGGATATATTTAGCTTCGGTGTTTTGGTGTTGGAGATTGTTAGTGGGAAGAAAAACAGAGGATTCAGTCATGAAGATCATTCCGATAACCTACTTGGACATGTAAGTTTCTCGAATAGCATTGCACACACTAATTTTTCTAATAATCAAAACTTTGAACTGCCGCTAAAATAAATCAGCAAAAGAGCCAAGTAGAAACACAAATTAGTTTTACTTAATAGAATACGATCCCACTATCCCATGATCCCAGGGGCAACAGCGAACGAAACTCTTCCTAAGATAGTACTAGTAGTTATACTTAACATCAGGCGTAACTTCTAGAACATAACATCATGTTGATATTGAGAATGCATAAGTTGTTCCAAACATAATAGATAGGTGAAAGGACATAGGTGACTAAACACGGGCTGACCCATGGGAGTTTCCGGGGGTCCCTGTGAACCAAATGTGGTTTTGCAGCGTAGCGAAATTTTTTGTCAACAATCCTTATATCTCCAAAATGAACCTTGTCCAAGATTTTATGTTACATGTCTAGTTTATCTAGTTCATTGTTTATGCCAAACAAAATTTGTGCAGTTGGTCATTTATTGTCCTAGGTCCGAAGAGTAAATAATCTTACCAAATGTCTAGACATCTTCCTTATGCAATTACTTGTCTAGTACAACGTCTTTATTGATTTCTCCTACCAACAATCATTTTAAGAGGAAGAATTGTGAGCATACGACAAAAAAAGCAGTATATGTTAATAAGCATAAAAACAAACAGTATTTCATATACATATATAATGATGGTGATCATATTATACATAGAGTTGACTTGCCCATATTTTGTTTTTATTTGCAAACACCGGTGTACAAGATGTTAAAGCATGTTATAAATAAAGTACAGATGTCTAATGAATGAAATTGTGGATGACAATAAGAAAATGAATGTATGTTCAGAAGCAAAATTAAAATGAGAATAGTGAATGATTTCTAGCCATAAATTTTAAAGAAAAAGAAATAATTTAAGAGGAGATGCAACTGATTTTTTAGGTGCATTTGAAATGTGCGTTTGATTATAACTCTCGAGTTTTATGTAAGTTGTGAAAAATATATCCAGATAGTTAACAAACATTTAGTTTAATAGTATAATCAAGCCCTAAATGAACAATTGATGCTGCAACACTAAAAAACGTTACTGAATACAAATATTAAAAAATTAGAACGAATTTAAAGGTTTAATTTCCAAATAAGATACACAAACCAATGTTAACAGCGGTTACGAAAACACAGGCAACCGGTTCTCAGAAGTTGACGTTGGTGACTGCTGGTGGGAAAGAAAAAGGAAAGGAAGAAAGTGAGAGAACTACAAAAACCCATTAAGTTGTGCGTTTAACAAAAACGAAAATGAAAAATCATCAACCACCTTAACAAAAGCTATGTTTCAAAACATTTTCAATGCAACAGGTTTTTTAGAAAACATATTTGGTACTCTTTTAGTTTTTTATTTTGTGGAAATGTTTAAGTTATTTCTCAATTAAGGGTATCTTTGACACGGAGCGGTGCAGAGTTTTCTGGACGGTAAGCAATGAGCATTTTGATTTTTAGTGGTCGTTTGACAAATGAGCGTTGAGTTGTGACTATTTTTTAGGAAGTTTAATTCTCCGATGCTCGTTTAAGAAGCAGTGAGTTGCGGCTACTGCTCATTGCTATTGCTCACTGCTACTTTTAGCAAACACACCCTAAGTATTTTTTTTATGTAAAAAGAAAGTATTATTTAACCTTGCATCAGAGGTACTCTTACGTTAAGAAAACACTTTCTTGAACAAAATACACTTCTTCCGTATGATTATATATCCACCTTTCTGTTTTCGTTTTTCTCAAAATAACTGTATAGTTTGATATTTCAATTAATCAAAACGGTTTTAAAATATCAAGATAACGTGCTATTGCTATAGGTGCACAGTACAACGGGTTTCACTTTTTTAACTCTGTACATGTGTGGAATTTACAATTGGACATTAATGTATGACGCAGGGAGTTAGAAGTATGTCTTATTTTGCGAGAGTGAGTTTGTGTGGCTTTGACTATCCATCAAGCTAATGGTAATAGACTAATAGGGATCAACATCATTGCATCGTCACGTCAGTTTCTCAATCCACAACCAACATCACCACACAACCTCTGTCATTTAAACTACTGAGTTCTCCCAAAACAACTTCCACAACGCGTCTTTGCACTTTGATGTAATAACAAAGACACGTCCTTGGACTGCCAACTAGGCAAACAACACGTGGTATAATACCTTATTACCACTAGTCTCAAAATTGTATTACTTAATAGTTCAGTTCAACTCCTTAAACTGTAATTAATTTGTTTTGTTTATAGGCATGGAGACTTTATAAAGAAGGAAGATTACTTGATTTGGTGGACGAGTTTATAGGTGGATCATGTAGTGATTCTGAAATGACACGATCGATTTTGATTGGTATGTTGTGTGTACAACAACGAGCTGAAGACAGACCAAGTATGTCGTCGGTGCTCTTCATGTTGAGTGGTGAGGGTAGTATTTCTAAGCCAAAACAACCAGGCTTTTTTATTGAAGAGAGTAAATCCACCTCGAGTACCCATTCACAAGCATCAATCAACCACGCCACAATTACCCACATATATGCAAGGTAAAGATGTTAAGATGGTTGTGATGTATCAGATGGTATTATAATGTTCCATATTCCAGTGGTAAAAAGTTATTTAGCAGGATCTCGGATATTTTGTAACACCTTAGTACAAGTATTGTAACATATTTTAGAAGTAAATGTTGTTGGTTTAATGGACAATAAATTAATAGATGTGTGTTAGGATCGAACTCGAGACCACGGGATTGTACACTTTACGTATGAAGAGTTAACGAATAATAATTATATATAAAATGTTATATTTAATTATTATATACACAAAACATTTAAAAGACCGTTATGTAATTAATGATAATTGACTAACGACCATTAAATAATAAAGGAAGGACTAGAGTGTAATTTGGTAAGTCGAGAAGGATCCGGAACACCCTTATGGGTTGTGGCCGGTTAATGGATTGGATTGGGGAAACCCAATCCTCATCCAACTTGCTCTCCAAGTTTCACTTAGTATATATACAAAGGTTAGGGTTATTTGTTTCTCATCTCTTGTGCACACACATAACCCTAAAACTTGTTTTTCTCTTTGTTATTTGTCATAGCCGATTGAACAAACACCCATAAAGGGTCGATCGGATTTTTCCATTAAACAAAGTGTTTGGTTTTGTTTTGTGTTTCAATTACTGGCATAACGTTAACTTGGTATTAGTACGTGTGTACAAGAACGTGGTACAATCACAATATTGATTGTATCTTGGATTGAATTACAAAAAGGTAAGGGGTAATTCACATAATCCTATAAACCCTAATTAGGGTTCATCCAATTGCTAGTTTTGTGGAATTGATTCTTGTTCGGTTAGAATCAAGAAAGGTACGCATATTCTTGTTTATGTTAATTAATTATTCGTTAATCTTTCATATACGCTTCCGCATGTGTACTTGATGTTTATTGTTTATATTTATGATTGTCATGTTATATAAATCCAACAGTGGCATCACTAGTCATTGGTTTTAATGAGTAATTAATTACATAAACGCGTAATAAAACGTATATTGTATGATGTTTGATGTGATTAATCTAGGGTTTTGGTTTAATTTTTTTATGGGTCGATTTTAAATTTTTTTTGGGGCGTACCCAATATTTTTTTTGGTCGACACACATTAAATTTTTTTTAGGGTTTTAAAATTGTTTGTTAACCTTAACGAAACCTAGAATTAATATATAAGTTACGTGATTAATTCATGAATAATTGTTATGTGACATGGGATTATTATATGCGATCTTGTGACTATTTGTATAATTGTTACGATATATCCATGATGATACATGCATGTTTGTAATGAATAGTTGCTTGATATTTGTTTAAGGGAAAATTCTAAGAATGCATTTTTCGCTCAAGGTGTCATCACTTTTTAGGAAAAAAGTTTTGGTATTTCCAAAATAAACTTTGAGACTTGCGACTTTTCTACTTTTCATATAAGCTTGACAAGTGTCCTTCGAAGTTTGTGTACCCAATCATTTTTTCTTACTTTTACAGCTATGATTTTCCAGCGACCGAATCTAAGCGACCGTTTTTAGAATCTAGCGAAATTTGGTTTTGTCCTTTAGTTAAAAAAAGTCAAAGATACAAAAATATTTTTTTATACATTTAGTTCTTTCCCGAGGTTGAGCGACTTAAGCGTAAAAACATAAGCGACTATTTTCTGTACATTAACAGTACCTAAAGTACTGTTTCAAAAGTAGTTTTACAACTTTTTTTAAAAATTTTTACCCTGTTTTCAAATTTTTAACCCAAATACAAACACACACAAGCAACACTACTACCAGAAAAAACACAATTGAAAATTGTGAAATCCTAAATCAATCCCTAATTATTCAGTAAATTAAACTCGAAAATGGCTGACATTCCCCAATATTTTGATGCTAAGGTAACTGTTCGTTCCAAGGTACACTTGTTTTCGGAAATTAAGTCTAAATTGTCAAGGAATCCAGATCGAATGAGGCTGTTCAGAGCAACTGTTTTTGGGCCATGGTTAGATATTCCTGACCTAGGTAAAGGCAATCATATTGTTAATTTCGTTTTACAACACTAGGTAATTATCGACAAACCTCTTGATTCTTGTCCCCCCATTTTATACAAAATTGGGAACAATGTATTGAAATTCGGTCGGGAACAGTTTCTATTGATGACTGGATTTCGTTTTGGTCGTTTGCCTCCCCATGTACAAATTGATCGAAGTCCTTTTGCTTTGCGTGTCTTTCCTAAAAAACAATTAATAAGAAAGGTAACTGTAAAAGGCAATGAGCTTTTAGATTTGTTTGGGAATGACACGGAATTTTCAAAGTTATCAGCTGAGGATGCTGTAAGGGTATGTCTGTTGCTAGTCGCTGAGATCGTGTTCATAGGTCGTGGACCTTGGTACATTGTTGACAGTCATTTGTTGCAATTAGTTGAGGATTTTGGGGCATGGAATGCATATCCTTGGGGAGAGTTCTTGTGGACCCGTTTTTACAAAAATTTAGCCAATTTGGTACCCCGGCATTACAATGCTCACTGCAAAGAGAAATTGCAAGAAAACCCTTCTATAATTGCAACATATAATATTTCTGGCTTTTTCTTGGCTTTTAAGGTTAGATGTGTATACATTTATGAACATATCAGTTTTTGTTTACTAGCAGTTCATACAATGCATTTATAATTTTCGTTTATTTTAGATATGGATTCTTGAGAGTTATCCCACTAGCAGTTCATGGTGGAACAAAGACCCGTCAAAGATACCACGTTGTTTTTGTTGGTCAAAGGGTAAAACATTTGCCAAACGCCATCATGCCCAACTTTTTGGTCCTGTAAGCATTTCCATTTGTTTGTATTTGTCAAATAAGTTAGGACTTCGTTATATTTGTTTTTAACTTTATAATTGTTTGTTTACTAGGGTTCTAATCCAGTCTTGGATCTTCTTCCAACAAATGCGGAAATGTTACAACCATGTTTTGCACCAAGTAATGCATATTTGAGCCAGTTGGCTAGTCTACCTGCTGATGATCCCACTAATGAGGTAAGTTGGCCTGTTTGTGCAAACCATGGTTGTATTCACGTTGACAATTGACCATTGCACATTCTGTTTCGATCTTGCTTTGTAGGTGCACAAGGGGGTGGTGATAACTGATACAGATGTGGCGTTAGGTGATAAAGATGTGGCTATAGTCAATAATGATGTGGCAGTAACTGATAAAGGTCAAAGTTCCAATCAGCTTGACGATATTAACAATAGACTTGCCGCTGTAGAGGAAGCTCTAAAGATACAACCCCGAGCCAATAAAGATACAACCCCGACCAAGCTAGACATTAATGTGGGAGTCCTTGATGAAATTGAAAATAGACTTGCCGTTGTTGAGGAAGTTCTAAAGATACAACGTCCAAAGGTGAACATGGTAATGTATATTACAACTTCTTTTAAAAACTTGTTGGAGTTGACCTGATAATGTATACTTTTGGGGGTTGTTTTGTTAATTTGATGTATCCACTGCTAGCCTACATCAAACCCCTGCTAGTGGTTTTCAATCCACTGCTAGCAGGTTCCTGTTAATGTATCAGTTGGGGGGGTGTTCTGTAAATTTGATGTATCCACTGCTAGCGTCTATCAAACCCCTGCTAGTGGTTTTCAATCCACTGCTAGCAGGTTCCTGTTAATCTATCACTTGAGGGGCTGTTTTTGTAAATTTGATGTATCCACTGCTAGTGTCTATCAAACCACTGCTAGTGTCTATCAAACCACTGCTAGTGTCTATGAAACCACTTCTAGTGTCTATCAAACCACTGTGAATCCACTGCTAGCAGGTTTCTTTAGTAGTATAATTGATTGTATATTTTAAATATCAGACTTCAACTCATACGCACGGCAAATCGGATGAGGCTTGTTCTGGACAAAGTCCCATTGATAATGAAAACTGGAATGGTAGTTCTAGTTTCTTTGATCTTCGTTCTCGTGATGTTCATTCGGCTGATTATAATAAGGTTATGTTCCTTTTAGTAGTACTTTTTTATTTTATCGTTTTTTGGTTACATACCTAAATCAGTTTGGTTAACTACAGAATGGCGACAAATCGAGTTGTGTAAATGCTGAAAATGAACAAGCTGGTCTTACTTATATAGACCCTGCTGCTTTTCCATCAACTATGTCGCAGCTCGTGGAATATTGTCTTCACGACGGACCATTGCCGTTAGATGATCACATTCCAGATCATGATCCCAGTCATTTGAATTTACCTAATTTGAATGAAACGTTTTCTCAATCGGCTGTTGAAGTACGTATATATAAATTTCACCTGCACTATCTATACATGTTTGATATAGTTGGTCATCCATATAGATGTGTTATTGTTGTATAATTACAGGGGAAACAGATGCAGCTAGATGAACAGGTGGAGCTAGAAGATGATTTCTCTGTTTATTGTCTTCACGACAAACAGGTTGGGATAGATGAAGAAAAACCTGCTGAAAACAATGAAGATGGCGAAACACCGAGTGAGGTGGTGCTAAGTGGTGATGATAAACCTGGAGAGGCGGTTCAAGCACATGAAATACAGGCTCATGAAGGTGTGTTTAATGTTGATGGTAAGTCTGTAAAGTCGTTCACGGTAAGGAAGATGCCATTGTTCATTGCACTGCTGCTGATCAACACTCTCATGATCATGAAGTACTTTTAAATGCTGATGATAAAACTATAGAGGGTGTTCAAGTTAATGAAAATGTCATTGTTAATTGCAATGCTGTTGATGAACACTCTCATGATCGTGAGGCAGTGTCACAAATGGCAGGGATGGGGGACGAAGCATACAATGTTGATGCCCACGTTAAAGAGAAAGAAACCGGGGTTGAGTTACCGGTTGCAAATCAGTTGTCAACCAAGGCGGTAATAGACAAAATTGATAATGATGCTGTGAAGGCAAGACAGAAGATGATTCATACCTCTGACGGACAAGCCAGTAAGCCTTTGCCTACAGCTTCTGAGGTACAGCTACATTATTCATTAAAGTTACCACATGTACTTCAAAAGTTTGATGTTATTTCAATGATGAATTTTTCCTGTACAGTATGTTTTCATGCGGGGTAAAAGGAAGAGAAACGCAAGTAAGTTCAGACAGTCACGTTATAATGCCCTACCAAAAAAGAAAACTAGAAAGGCCAAAGTTACCAAAGAGAGTTAGGAGAAAGTTACCCAAGAGAATACTCCTGTTTTGAAAGAAGATGATGACTCAAAAAGGACAAAGCAGGTGGGCAAGTGTTTGCAAGAACCATACGTGAATCTCCCTCCTACGACTCCACAGTTGCCGAAACGACGTTCCAAAAGACTGAGAAAAGATATTAATCCACCACCTGGTGAAGATAATCAGTTGGAATCATGGGTAGAGGTATAGAAGAACTACATTTACAAACAGACATCTTAAAGACATATACATTAATGTTGTTTTTAAAAAATTTCAGGATCTGTCACGTCCTGAAGGTTGCGATATCAACAAGATTACTAAACCAGCGTGTATGGATACCTTTATAAAAAAAATTTTGAAGTCATCGCATAGCTTTCCTTGGGGTCTTGGCGACATCGTTGTTGATCGAAAATTTTGGTTGGCTTTGTTGGGTTATGGAAGAGGCAATAAAAAAGGATGGCTAGGAGATGAGGTAGCTAACAGATTTTTTTTTAATTAGTTTACCGGTATTTTGCTTATAAAATTTTTCTGCAGCATCTGGATCTCTGGGTTGATCTAATGTGGCAGTTCAGGCCGGGCAATGCCGATTGGGCTATGGCTGGACCATTTTTCTCTTCCTCTATACTTGAAGGGTCTATGCGTGCCTACTACGCCACTGGTCAACGCTATCCATTGCCATGGTCTAGTGTTGAGAAGGTTTGTATATAAAGACCATACTTTCTTCTATATATTTGGGTAAATATATGTACATGGTAAAAATGTGATGAATTATGACAAGGATTATTTGATCACATTTAGGTATACTTTCCTGTTAACGTACCCGAGTGCCACTGGTTTCTGGCCGAGTTGCAAATTCGTACCGGAGTTATAACAATTTATGACACACTAGGTACGCCAGAACCTGAGACGAGAGAAAAGAATTTAAAATGGAGGGTCACTTTTGAGAGAAAGCTACCACAATATCTAAACTTGTGTAAAGTTCTTCAAGCTAAATCAATATCTGTTTCTGATTATAAGATCACATTTCGAGTTGCGGATGATGTCCCTATACAAGCCAATGCATACGGTGATTGCGGAGTTTGGGTATGTATTTTTTTGCACAGGCTGGGTTACAAATTAAGTATGAAGGTTGATGACCCTCTTCAAGTTGCTTTGGCGTATCGAGAGCATATGGTGGAGTAATTTTGGAAGTATAAGATGTCTGTTCATACAAGTGATGAATAAAGATGCATTTCATCTATTTGGGTATGGCTTGTATGTGGTTTTAGACTTTTGTTGTTCAACCAAATGTAACCGCAATCTGGATGTCTGTGAAGGGCATCAAAAGACAACTTCTTATGCATGTATGTGTAGCGCAACTTGGTATATTCCTAACACCCATGCATACCATCCAAATATACGTGTTGTGATACTGTTGATTTGCAACAAACATTTTGTGTTAATTGCTAAAACGTTTGTTTTTTACAAACATCCATTTGATTTGAAAAAACGACTACATACAATCTTATTGGTAAAAGACTATAACATACTTATTACATAACACTTATTGGTAAACAGATTACCATAACCAAACTACAGCACTGAAGAGAACAACCAAACTGAAAACCAACACAACTTTGTCATGAACTTGCACTCTTGACTTGATAAAAGTCAACTCATCCAACACTTTCATGATATCATTGTTTGAAACCTCAGTAACTTCATCCGAGACTGAACTCTTTCCCGTCTTCATTAAATGTTTCTTTTCCTCATGTTCCTTGTAAAACAAATCTTTGTAATACTGACTTGGTAGTTCCGGGTCTAGGAAACCATAGAAGTTACATTTGGTCTTTTTGTCCTAAAATAAAAATTTGTTAAATTCACATATTCAACCTAACAAGTAAAATAAGTATAATGCATAATAATATTACATAAATTGGACAGGCCTTGAATCTTCTACCAGGATGAGTCCGTGTCCAAGAGGTTTGTACTTCCACCGGTAATGGTTTTGGACATTCGCAGTGTGTAGCATTGATGTAGTATTCCAATGGCTTTCGATTGGATCTGGAGGTAGAGGCAGAGGAGGGAGCCATGGTTTTATTTACCCAATGAGTAAACTTGACGCTTTTATAGTATAGTCACATCTTATTTGGCGGGAAATATACTTTGTGAATGAGCGGGTAATGAATATTGTGGAGGGAAAAGTTTAAGCGAATTTTATATTGAGCGACTTAAAGGTCCTATTTTCAGCGAAGTTTTTTTTGTTTATTGTTTTGTACAATCCTAGAACAGTGAACACAAATCCCAGAACACAAAACCCAGAAAAATGACTTCGGCTAATTCCCAAAAATTCAAACTTTATTTGGATTTTGAGACATCAATTCGTGGAGTTTTACTTCCAGTTAACATCACCTACCTACAGATGATTACCTATCTCACTAACAAATATCAGATTAAAGATAAGATCATCAGTTTATACTACATGTCCGCTTCAACCAAAATTCATGTGAGTGACGATGATGATGTTTCTTTCTTCGTTCATGAAATATGCTGTAAGCAGCACCTGATCCAGACGCTATACATCAAACTTATCGAGAAATCTTCCGAGGTAAAGCCGCCTACTTCTTCTAAGACTCTTGATATTGATCTTAATGTTCCTTTGTTGCCTCAAGAATCTGATTTTCAAACACCAAAAGTTGAAGATCATAATAACGAGGGTGCAGGGGCAAACGTTAATGTAGATGTGCATCCTAGTTGGCAGAAAACAACATTTCTAAATATCCCTGATCCACCCAGTTCAGCTGATCCCATAATTAAAAAGGTAAGTAACCATAAACACCCTGTAGTATCTAAATTAAAGGTGGGTAGTCGGTTTGATGATAAGCAAGGATGCATTTATGCAATAGGAATAAAAGCGTTGGTTGATATGTTTGAGTACAAAGTTACTAACTCATGTAAGAAAAGGTACAGTGTAGCTTGTTTTGTCGAAGGTTGCAACTGGTACATTAACGCACGAAAAAGTGTTGTTAGCCGATACTTCTATGTTACTTCCATTAACGACTCCCATACATGTTCCAGAACAAAAATTCATCCTAATCATCGAAATGCTACCCGAAAATTATTGGGTCACATACTTGTTGATAAATTGAGGAATTGCAAACGGGTATATACGGGTGCGGACATAAAAAACGATTTTAATGTTGATTGGAAAGTAGACATTTCCTACTACCGAGCTTGGGGTGGGAAAAACATTGCATTACAGTTGTTGAACGGTTGTCCTAGGGAGTCTTTTGAGCAGTTGTCGTATTACTGCTATAACTTAAAGTTGGAAAATGAGGGGACAGTAACTCACATTGAGACAGATGAGACAGATCGGTTTAAGATGGTATTCATTGGTTTCGGTGTTGTTGTAAGTTTTTCATAAATTCTATTATATTTTATTTATGATTAATACCTTCATTGTTATCGAAATTTTATTAATTAAGCAAATTTCTGATTGTTTTAAAATAGATCCGGAGCTTCTTACGTTTTATGCGACCATTGCTAATCATTGATGCCGCACATCTTAAAGGGAGATACCTTGGTACGAATCTGGTTGTTGTTGGGATGGACGGCAACAACCAGATTATACCTATTGCAACTGGTGTCTCTCAAGGTGAGACCAATGAATCATGGACATGGTTTTTGACCAAACTTAAAGAATGCATTGGTGAAGTAAAAGATTTGGCCATCATCTCTGACAGACATCCGGCAATTGCACATGCATGTAGTACCGTTTTTCCCAGCGCGTTTCATGGTTTTTGCTGTCGGCATTTAATGATGAACTGCAATTTGAAAACTAGAAAGTGGAAGGCTATATATTGGAGGACATGCAAAGCTTACACAGAGCAGGAGTTTGATGCTTCAATTTCTGAGATTCGATCATTAAAACATGATGTGTATAAAAAACTAAAAGATGAAGCTGGATTTGATAAATGGTCGCGTGCTTACTGCCCTGCAAGCAGGTACAATTATTTAACCTCAAATAGTGCTGAATCTGTAAACTCTTTAACGAAAGATGTTAGGAAGGTTCCAATAACCCAACTAATGGATTACTACCGAAGGCTTCTACAAAGATGGTATTTTGAACGTCGAGCAAAATACAAAGGTAACTTAAAAAAAACTGTATATTATACTTGGTTTATTACATATTTGGCACGTCGCATGAAAATGTATTATTATTTTTTTTATTTCAGATGCTCCAACTGATGAACTTAGCGAATGGGCAAATGCAAAAGTAAACAATAGAATGGCAAAGAGTGCTAATTGGGGTGTTAACGGAATTGAGATGCACAAGATTTACCAAGTCACTGATCCGAAACATGTTCATATTGTTGACTTTGACAACAGAGAATGCACTTGCCGCAAATGGCAGCTATCTGGTCTACCTTGTGGTCATGTTTGTGCTGTGTCTAGAGTTGAAGGGATGACTGACACTAGCAGTTGGGCTATGGATTGGTTTAACAAAACGTCACTAAAAAATACATACGAAGCAAGGGTTTATCCTCTAAAAGATGTATCCTTGTGGCGTACTCCTGATGACTTGCAAACCGTAAAACCTCCTGCTATGGATAAGCGACAACCTGGAAGACCCAAAGAAAAGAAACGTATCCGATCACAGGGGGAAGAGCCAGGAAGCAAAACCTGTGGCAGGTGTAGAAAGGCAGGACACACAAGACAGTCATGTACTGAACCGTTGATGACAAGCAAGGCAAGTGTGTTTCTATATTTTATTTCAATGTGTATAATTTTTAATGTTATTACTGATATGGTTGTTTGAACTAATGCCACATGTCAGAAACGTAAAAGAAAGTCACAATCGTGCACCCCTACAACTAATGAAGAAGCAGTGGAACAAGAACGACACGGTGGACAGAGGACGCGTGTAGAGGTCGAACAGGGAGAAGCAAGTGGTCAATCAAACAATGATTTCGTATGGAAATGTGAATCATCTACTCCTGAAAACATCGTTCGTAACAACATTCAGTCACAACCTGTGACTGAAAATGTTGTTCATTTGGACGATTTATAGTACTTCAATTTGAACTTTAACACAATGGAAGCACAACTTATCAGTCATTTAGAATTTTCAATGTTTGTTACTTGAATAATAATAGCTACAGGAGTGGCTTGCTTTTATTGTTTTTTTATGTTACTTTGTGAGAATGTTATACAATAAACTGTTGAACATGTGCACATTTTTTGTTCTTTTCTATAAAAACATAGAGGAGTCAGGAATATAGTGTAACGTCAATGTATGCATGTGACTGTTTATTTACCTTTCAATCTGTCTATTTAACAGCAAACTTGCAAGTATATTTTCACACAACATCATTCCATAAATAAGTAAGCAAAAACAATGTCAGGTCTGCCTAAATGTGATGAGATAAGAGCCGCTTCTAACACTAACAACTGGACAGACATGATGATTTACTACTGCCGTACCGCTGCAATCGAAGATGTTCAATTGGCAAGAAAGGTGAACATCCTAACTCAAGAATTGGCTAGACTTAATCGTGAAAGGGCTGCCGTTATTCAAGAGATGGCAACTGTGCGTAAGAAGGTGCCACAAAAAACTGTTGACTTTCTGAAGCAGGAGCAGGCCCTTAGTGAACACAAAGTGATGCAAATGAATATCTTGGCAGGAGAACTCGAGCTGAGTGCTCGAAGCAAGAATTTCTTTATTCATAAGCTTGAGGGTACGTTGCCGCTATAAGCACTGTGCGATATGCGAAGTACTAACTGTTATGTCGTATGTGATATCCTAGTAACTAAGACTACTATATGCCCCAAGTAAGAATTTAGTGCTATAATGTATCTGATTTCCATGTACTTAGTGTTATATCGTGCGTGCTTTCCTAGTAACATACTTTATTCAATAAATTTTCCTAGTAAGTAGGAGTTTTACTCACATTTTATCTTGTGTTCAATAGTTGGATGGTCTTGAATCTTCTGTCTTTTCATCATATCCAGCGTATACCTATGGAATATATGGGATTCTAATTTAAAATGAGGTTGCGAAAATAACAAAAATTGAACAATCGAAGACATTAAATTCACATTGTTAAAGTATCGTCTGACCTTTACTACTAGCCTCATTCTAACATCAGCAGTGGATTGAATCTTCTAGGATTGGTTTAATCACCACTGGCAGTAGGTTCCTTGTAGGTCTGCAATCTTCTCTATCTTTTTAAACAGTGGATCAATTATAGGATGTGTCTCCTTTGTTCCTCTTGAACTGAGTTTAGCTTCCAGCATTTGTGTTGCAACATTCTTTGATAAAGGATAATCCCTATCAACGAACATGAAAAACCTATCCTCTTTTTTTGTTTTTACACCATGAACCTTGCAGTATGAGTACAATATCCATTCAACCACCTCACAATCATACCAATATTCAGCCTCAAGATCAGGTTCAAACATGCTCTTTATAGCAGCCCACACAAACTTAGCTAACTCTCCATTTGGACCTAACTTCCCATATCTGAACTTCATTACTTTCCACAACTCGTCCAAATCACCCCTAGTCAAACAATCCAGTAACATCCCAAATGACCAATAAGTTGATTTGCATCCATCACCTCTTGTAATCTCAACTACTTCTCTACCTCTATGTTTGACAATCTGCCAATCGATAATAGGATGAACTGCTTTTAAAGGAATAGGATTAATAGGTTCAGGATTAGGACTATTAGTCTCCTTAAAATACTGTTTAGTTCTTTCTTTCTTTTTCAAATCTTCGTCCACCTTTTGTCTTTTATATCTGGATTGCTTCTTTAACCATTCTGCTTCTTTCTCAGAATTCATAGGAATGTGATCTTCATTAACCCTCATACACTTCTGACTAAGCTCCTTCAGCCTCTCTGTTGAACATGTTCTTAGATCTACACCAAGATGTATGCCTGAATTCTTGATAATCTTCATGTATGTATTTCTCATATCGCTCTTTGTAGGAGGTTTCTTTCTTTTGACTTGCTTTTTCTCTTTTTTGAACTTCGTGAACCATTCAACCAAGATTCTTGCTTTTTGATTATTAGAGAACATTTCCCACACTTCACGAGTGTACTCAATCCCAATATTATTAGAAGCTTCAAGATAGGCTTGTGAATCCTCCCAATCATCTATCCATCTCTGATTAGCTTCCTCCTCTTCTAGCCTTTTCCTTTTTATTTCTGCTTTTTCTGCAGCTTCCATTCTTACACCATATTCATAATCCTCCTTCGATTAGTCTCTACCTATCTACTAACCCTCCTAAGTGTTCGGATAGAACTTCGAAGATTATTATAACCCTAACTCATGTGAGCACTTCACACCCTTTACAAGAGATTATTAGTTTTTCGTTCTTAGAACCAACTTACCAAGTGCTTCAAGTTTTTTCTCTTTTTCGTTCAGTTTTCTTTCTTTGGAGGATGTTTCTCGCTATACTCTTTATGTATGTACTTCTAATAGTTCTTAAGTCCGTATGTAGAACCACATCTAGATTCTTGTACAAGTTGTCTCTCCGACTTCCTCGAATCAGTCTTCACATACTCCCAATTACTTCTAGTGTAAGGATACTTAAGACTCTTTCTTCGTCTTACCAATTTCTTCGTTAGGTCTATATTTTCTGTTTTCCACCTGCTTCTAAACTTTTTCTTTCTTTCTTGATTTGTCATAAAATT